>OY740767.1:9535951-9931734 GCA_963513935.1 Aphrophora alni | reverse complement strand
TCTCTCTCCTTCTCTCTCTCTCTCTCTCTCTCTCTCTCTCTCTCTCTCTCTCTCTCTCTCTCTCTCTCCTCTCTCTCTCTCTCTCTCTCTCTCTCTCTCCCCCCTCTCTCCCCCCTCTCTTCTCTCTCTCTCTCTCTCTCTCTCTCTCTCTCTCTCTCTCTCTCTCTCTCTCTCTCTCTCTCTCTCTCTCTCTCTCTCTCTCTCTCTCTCTCTCTCTCTCTCTCTCTCTCTCTCTCTCTCTCTCTCTCTCTCTCTCTCTCTCTCTCTCTCTCTCTCTCTCTCTCTCTCTCTCTCTCTCTCTCTCTCTCAAGCGAAAAATGACACAAGAAAAATCGGGATCTACTCTATACAGAAGGAATAATGAATCATCAAAAAATGGAGTTAAAGTATATTTTCGTAAGCCTTATTTTATCTAGACCAACCAAATTTATGACGAGGTACAGCCAAAAATCTACATTTAACCTAGTTGTATTGTAAAGATTTATTTTAACACATCGTCAAACAATAATTCTCATAAAGCTGTTCAACTTAAGTAAACATCTGAGTTGGAGTGCATACATTACCGGCTTTACTATCTAAATCGACCGTCTACTACCACTACAGATTTATTTTGAACTACGGTAACTATCTTACCTTAAGATATTTGAATAGTTTTAATCTTGCAGTCTCTTGATAACTTCTTGTGCTGTAAACCCGTACAATATCTTCAACGGATCACAATACAAATCATTACATTTTTTACACAAGCCATAACTTTCAGCTGCAGATTAATACTTTTATATATAACGCGTTTTAAATAAGTCCCGGGACGGCCTAATATCTTTTAACAATTACATATAGAGCTACAAAAATTTGCACATTGTTAATGGACACCAAAACCTATTTCAGTACGTATTCAGTAGACCGCTACCTTTCCAGGGAGACGGCCCACGAGGAGTATAAATGAGAGAATAGCTTGAGTTGTACTTCATTAAAGACCTTTATGAGTAGAACACAATGATGCAAACCCAACTTCAAAAGGTTTACCCTAGCTAAACTAGCTAGCTAGATTAGATTAAGCAGAGAAATGTTTTTACTGTTCAAAGGGAGGTCTTATCTAACTGGTGTCTCAGGGGAATGCTATTCAGATGATGGTTCGTTTATAACCCTAACTGCTGATATGATAGGTTACCATGGTGTAATAAGAAATGTGTATTGGGGCATAAATGTAACATATTATTTTTGCATTGAAGATTTACTAAATAATGAAAATTGCTTTGTAAAGCGGCGTGGCTATTGTATTATTAAATTTGAATTATTGTAGACTGAAGGTTTAGGTAATAAACGTATTTATGTTTAGGTTGCAAAATTTAAGGTGGTGTCAATTATCCTCAATTTGATAGAGAATATTATTATATTTACGTTGTTTGCGGGTAAAGATATTTAATTTATTAATTACCAGATTGAAGACTTTTTTAATTATCAGTATTATTATTATTTTTTTTTTGTCTTAAGGGTTATATTATTTGGCTAAATGTTTATTATAAAGTTCGCATTTTCGAACTTAATAATTACCAAAATTCGCGTGACGCGAAACTACCCTGTGGTCGTTGGACCCTTCCCAAAGTGCTCTTTTAAGATCATATTGGGGAGAAGTAACCAAACTAGATACTAATGTTCGACACTACTTGAAAATTGCATTCGTTCGATCTTGTATTAACATTGGTTGGTGGAACTTTTCTTGTGTTGGCCATTTTGTGTCGACCAACGTCTGGCACTTTTTCATGAGCTCTTCTTGCTTTTAATTTTGATCGCCTTTCGGCGGCTCTTCTCTTTTCTTATTTTCTTCGCGTATCCCTTCGACTGAATAAGAATATGTAGACATTTCCTCAACTGGCGTGGACATACTGAACAATTGGCCCACTCACAACACAACAGAACACAACACAACACAACAGTGTGCAGTACCCAGCGATGTGCACTAACCGAGTGGCTATGCTTACGGAAAAGACTATAGGAGCAGCCTTCAATTGGTATACTACGCAACCCGCGTCACAAAACTGTATAAAAAGAAACAGTGCAAGAAGGGTGATGCATTTCATCAGACTTTCTTCTTACAATTTTGATTATTCTGTTGAAATTAGTTTTCCTACAATAAAAGATACGAAAGTAAGGGATCTAATTTCAATCTTTGTAATGACTTTCAGCTCTTAGAAATAGAGGTCCTCACCCGCTGACTTTCGCAAAACTTATTGTTAATTTAAGTAGCTGAAAACTCTTGTAATATTTGAAACAATTTCTGTTAAAAACTTTCACCGAAGGTTTTCAAAACACACGATCATATATCTTACATTTAGATTAAAATAGTGGGTGAAATATAGTCTAAAATCGTCAAAAGATGTAAAGGAAAACTCTGTAATATATGTTTTTAAATTCAAACTATTTTAAAACTGGAACAAAAGCTTCCATGAAAACCAAATCTTATTTTTTCTCTGTACCGCTAAACAAAAATGTAATTTTAAATAATTTTACTTGAATTACAAATTATACTGGTTACTGGTAGAGTTAAAAATTAGTTCAAAGTAATTAATTAACCTGTGTGAGAGATTAGGTGCAATTATTTTACAACTAATTGTTAAACAATAAAATAAATTTATATTGCAATTAATTTGGATCCTCTTGGTGTTCTGAGAATCGTCTTGAAATATCTAGTTACAAATGAAATGTATTTACTTCAAAACGAAGGTTAAGAAGTATTAAACGATGTAAACTTAATTTCCATAAACGTTATTAAATATCATACGTTGTATATATTAAACTAACTAAATAAACTGTGAAAGATTGCATTTACTATTATATAACAATCCCATTTACAAAATCAAATATTAACCAAAATAACTTTCACAACAGCCTCCCCCAAAACGAATTCAGTTAGATTAAGACAAAACAATTTTAAAACTAAACACAGGATATAAAACATTATCTATCGTACTACATATCTCAAAGCAAATTGCTTATACAGAGAAAAATTCTTTCTTACCATCACTAGTAGTTAATAGAAAACAAATTTAATTAGATTTTATTGAACACAATAAACATAAATGGATATTTTAAAAATATGTAGTTTGCTATTGCTTTCTGATAGTTAAAGTATTGTAATTAGTATAAAAATATAAACCATACTTTAATTGCCAATGTTTTACAAACTTGAACAATCGACATTCAATATTTTATAGTTATTTTGATTTTATATCTTATCTGCTTTTCGTTTGTTGCTTTTGTTTGCTCGTAATTTATTCTCTTTGTCTGTTAAAATTTATGATTTTTCTTAAATATTTAATGTAAATTTATTTATTAAATTACATGAATAATTAATCTATTCGGAATATTTAGAAAAATAGAAAATAAGACATTATGGTGAGCTGAAGTGGATATAAAAGTCAGAGAAACAACACCTACTAGATCCAGAAAAACGGACTTGTTAACAGTGTAGAAAAATCTGAATAGGAAATGCAATTGAAAACAAAACGTTTGTAAAAGAATGTGTGTATTAACTAATAAATCAATTATTGTATATATATATATATATATATATATATATATATATATATATATATATATATATATATATATTGCGTGCACAAGTAAGTTATGATAATTGTAAAAAACAATTTGGGAAATACAATTGGCTAATCAATCTGTAACATTTAAGTTTAACTTTAGACGTTCTAGTAATAAACTAACCTATCTTCATAAAGTAACAAACAATTAATTGCCAGTGAAGCGAATAAATGAACGATTATCAAGACAATTGTTAAATAAAATCAAATTTTAAACCTTACGTGATATTTCTAAATTTCAAGCAGTCATTTTTAGGAAAATAACGTCAATTAATCCAATTTGTATAGTAATTATTTTGTAATTTAAACGTAACAATATTCAATGGAAACGTCTAAATAATTGGAGTTGATACTGTAATAGGTTTGTAATTGATCATCATTCATTTGTTTGTTTCTCAACATAGTCGTTATTGTTTTTAATTATATTGTTTGAATTTCAATTTTAATTGATTTTAATTAAATCTTCCTTCATGCAATATGTACGATACATTTGATCTTATTTACACCATTTACATTCACAGAGTATGTAACAAGGTTTCAATTATATTCGATTAATTACAGAATAACAGAGATAAAAGTAACTTTTCGACAATAATAATAATTAGCATTTTATAATTGATAGTCTAAACATTTCTCACTCTTGAAAACTAATTAGTGGTTTAGTTGTATTATAAATAATTCGAATATTTTTATGCTTGATTTAAGTTCCGATTTAACCAATTTCCACCTTATCACTGCACTTAACGAGTTCCTGGTTATTTCTAACCCTAAATTATTTCAAATAATGAATTTATTTTTACATGATATTTTTTTCAACCGTCAAATAGGATTGTCTGTGCTCTGTAGTTTGTGGTAAATAAATTATATGAAAATTGATTTACTCAAAAATCATTTTCGCTATCGATTTGATTCAAAATTCAATACAATATATGAGTATATCGATCTAATTACAATATGTTGGTTCCCATACTGCTGGAAATACCGGTCCATTAGTTATAAGTGAAGAATGAAACGAAAAATAATAACTTAAAAATATACTATAAAATATCAATAATATTTTAAATAAATATGTTAAAAACACGAGTGGTAAAGTACTTAGTGTTTACAATTGTAAAATTCACCACAGTGCTCATTGTCCCTTAAAAAATACAAGGGAACTAGGGAACTAGGTTGGAATTTACATGCAAACAATCAAATTAATTGTGACCAAAGTCATTTAACTTTATTAAAAATAATAAAATGAGTTGTGGTTCAAACTTATGATACAAATGAACCAAGTGAAGACGTTATTTATACAAGAAAGTCGTTCTCTAAGGCTTAATTTATCCACCTTGAAGAGGCGTCATTAAGGTCCGCGGTAGCCTTCCGTCTTGCTAGATACTACACAATCTTTAATATATATACAAATGCTAACAAGAAAGGGGTGTTCCAGATACAAAAGTAGATAGTATTTATCTATCCTTACGAAGTATTTCAAATTGCATCTTTTATGGTTGTTCTCACTATTCTTTATTTGTAAGGATTGATTTATTTGTTTCCCATTTACTGAATTTGAAAACGTTATTAAAATGTGTGAATGTTAAATTTGTGGGCAATACTTATATCAATAACATATCTTTTTTGGGGAATAATTGCACCACTTAAGTCAAAATTATGCATCTAACGAAAACAAATATTGAAAAGCAAATTCGATTAATGATTTTAACCACGATAATTAATTTATGTTAAAGATAAAATTAAAGGTAAATATCTTATTTAAAATAAATGTGATGAATTATTTTTATTATAGTAATACTTTTTAAAAATATATAAATACATAGCTGTGGCTAAATGCCAGCGAACTTACACAAAAGTGTAAAGGAATATATCACCCTGTACGCCCTTCTAGAAAGGAATCTCATTAAAAATTCCTGGACAATGATGTAGAAGGAACGTCCATACGCGGAAGTTTATTTAATAATAAAACTATTTTCCTAGATTTACAAATTAGTAAATTTCTGGAACTAGTTACAATTTCACCGTTATGTAATTAAAAATATGTAAAAACTTGCCGTTTTAAACATCAGGTGCATAATTACCTCAATACAATAAAAACTTACAATATTTGTTAGTTGGTTAGGAATTCCAGTTTTAAAATTCCGTTTAAACTTAGAGATAACTATCAGGATGGATAACTAGTTTCGACGGTTAGACCGTCATCGTCAGAACCAAGACATTATGTTCAGCCATTCAAAGGCGTTGTCATGGTTACCTGGCACTTAGAACGTAATTATAAAGTTTTCAACCTATAAGACTTTGCGTGTACTTTAATTCCTAACTAGCTTATGTCTATTCCTTTGGTTAGGGTCAGGATTTACTTAGCAGGTTGCTTGTTGCTTCAAAGGTCGCATCTGGGCTGAAGATCAGTTGTCTTCTACGTCGTAATGTTTCACATTTGCGAAGTATAATATACATATTATGTTCTGTAGTTTCTAGGTGGTGATTACGTAGTTTTCAATTCAAGCTTCCTTGGAATAATCTCATGCTGTTAATATGCGCCTTGAAAGCTCCATGACCTGATACGAAGCTTAATATTTCCTCTGTTTTAGTTTACTTTGTGAAGTGACGAATTTAGAGAGTTTCAGATCTGGTTGGACCAGTAATCCGTATAGTTTCCACGTGGAGTATTTACCCATCGTTCCACAATATCTGAGTTTAAGCATTGTTTGAGGTTATGTATTGCTAAGGGTTTACTTATTACACATACGGGCCAACGATAAATCTAACATAAAAGAGGCTACAAAATTTAGTTTACATTTTAACACTCAAATGTGTTTTTTATTGCCACCAGTAATAAATACAGAATCTGAAGGGTGAGGTTTAGAAATCAGTTTAGTTTCTTCATTCATCTTTGTAAGAAACTAAACAAAGATTCATTGTTTGTAATCTTTCGTGTGATTTATAAATTTTTTTAGTTATTAACCGCCATGTTGGAATAAACATAAAAGGCACATTGGAGTGATATTAATGAAAATTAGTAAAAAAATTCGTTGGAGTTGAATTTTGTATATTATCTTAAAATTTAATAATTTTATATACAAACATAACCTGACAATTTTAGCTTATATATATATATATATATATATATAACAATTAGTAATCTAGATAAAACTGGATATGCTTATCAATGACTGCTTTTTATGTCACTTACCGCCAGGAATCCTTTTGAAGTATTCTTCAAATTAAATTCATAATTTCGCAACACTTGTTTCGGACATTATTCGTCCACCGTCAGTGGTTAAAAACACACAATTACAAACATTCAACACTATAAAACCAACCTAGCACTTGCGTACAAATAATAACGTTTTCTATCCAGGTCTCTGTTGCCTACGTTAGTGCACTGGGTTTCAGCTGAATTCGGTAATGTAGACAGCTAGCTGGCTTATCAGTTCAAAGGTGGAGGTTACATCAAACAATTTTTGTCATTTAAGAGTTCATCTGGGTGTTCCATTCATTTTTATAAAAGTGATATTCTTTAACGCTGTTCATATAATTCCCTTTTGATTTTTTGCAATATTTGCATGTTGTGATCTATGCTTGCAGTTTAAGTGATCACAACTTACTTAGCTCTCTGCGAACTTGGATTTTTAATGTTGTTTTAATGTCTGGATATGTTCTGTATATCACATGTTGAACGGGCGTCCTGTCTGTCCCACGTAAAATTTATCACATGATCTATAAATACCTGTATTTGTGAATTTGTCCTGCATTACACCTGTCTTGAAATGTAATATTTGGTTTAGGTTTGAGCAGGTTTTAAATGATATTTTGTACCCCTGTTGTCTGAAGACATTGCAACATTAAATTTGTGGTCGTGCTGTAATGTTACGTATGTAATTAAGTGGTCGTGCTAAAGAATTTAATTTCAAGAAAACTTCCAAAGATTACTGACAGTAAAAACAGTTAAATATAACTGTTTAATACTTCCAGAATATAACCACTTTAAATACGACGATATTTCACCTTTCAAACCTTTCTCCTATTATATAAAAAAAGCTGTTAATATTACCCCTGGTTTACCTTTAGATGATTGATTACATTCATCAATCTTATTTCACTTCAACAATAAACAATAAATGTCACATTTCATTGCTTTTAATTTATTGTATGATATTTTATATCTGTATTTTTACTCAATTTATATATCATTTGAAAAGTCTATCTCACTTTTACACTCTTTTTACAAAATTAAACTTAGTCGGAATTAGAAATTCGGAAATCATTGAACAATAGTCTTGTACTAGTGGTTTCTAGATCATTTAATGTTACCATTTACTTATTTCCATAAGAACAGATTTAATTCAAAGCACGTTGTTTTTTCAACGCCCTAAATTTCATTTGTTAATTAATTAAGGAAACAGTTAAACACAGAGAGTTTGGAAAGTCACTGCCATCTATAAAAACTAATTTAACTTAATTGCGTTTGAAATTGATTATGTGTTTAATAATACACCGTGTACAGAATAAAACTTCTTATGTGCACATTTTTAAAATCTTATAAAACTGTTTTAATCCGAAAGTAAATAATTGGAACGAGTATGTGAAATAATTAAACATTTTAATATAATTTTAAAAACAATAAAATTGCACATTGTAAGTATTTAGAAGAAGAAAAATATTGAGTTGATTTGGAACTTACAAATATCTAATTAGTATTATTTTAAGGTTGTGCATTAATGAAGAGAGAATTTGACTTATGATCACTTTTTGATAATTATTGTGATATCTGAAGTTAAAGTCATTCATTTTTTCTAAGAAAGATTTCATAAAACTAAGGTAATCATACAACAACTACATATTTTGATAATATACTTACAATAGTTATATTTTATAGTATCGTTACTATTTGGTTGTCGTATGAGACATATTTGTATTACTAAAAAAGTAATAAATAAATAGTAATTTGTAACAAATACATGTCAGTTATTACGTTATAATTTTTGTTTACATTTTACAAATGCATCGTAACTCATTTATTTTCAGTTATGAATTTTATAAAAATTAAATATAAAGTGACAGTTTGATCCTATGAAAAATAATACATTCTTAAAATAAAACGAAATATTTAGTATTTTTCATTTATTGTCTATTGTTTTATAAATATTACCTCATCACTCACATAAGAGAGTGAACACTTGCAAAATTTATATCTAAGATCTATCATTTATTTGTTTTATTATCCATTTAAATATTGTCCACTTAATTTCAAACGATTTCGGCTGTTTGGAAATAAATTACTGTAAAAATTTCAGCACATTTCAAAAATTGAAATAACTGTTTGAAAGAGTTTAACTACGTGTTTTTATTGCAACAATATTTCATTGGTCAAATAATGATCTGAAGTTGTACTTCATTGAATGGTTGTATCAATTAATTGAATGATCAGCAAAACGAGCTTTTAACATCACACATCAGCTATTTGCTTTCCATAAAGTTCTTTCAACAAAATTTGTGTAATTGATCTTTTTAAATAGAGTTTATAGAATTGTTAGAGCTAATTGGACAAATCTTTACAATCCAATAAACACACAAAAAACTCCATTATACTCATCACCAAATTCAGAGTCAATACAATAAATAGAATGTAGTATTATATTCAGTTTTGATATTTTATACAGAAATATATTTTATATACTTGCGCCAATCGTATACTTAATTCGAGATATTAATATGTATCACAGTTGACACATACTCTAGAACAAAATCTACTTGCATCCTACAGAATCAAAACGCAGCCATATTATAGTGTTGACGTTACCCAACAATAATTTCACAATTACTTTATAGAGTATTCTATAGAATCTTCTAATTATTCAGTAACTTCTTATTTTTTAGTCGGGCTCTAGAAGGCGAAAAATCTGAATAAAAAAAATTCGATAAAATTCATGTTTATTTTGAATTATAAATCGAACTGAATTAGCTAATTATTCTGATGGAGTATTTTTGAACGAATTCTTTTTTGCAAAAGCTAAGAGAAACATACAAAAATGGTACTTTGTAAACCCCCAACGTTGCACATAACGATTTCGATTACTCACATGTTTGAAAAAGATATACTAGGCGGCGCACAAACTTTCTCACATACTTATATTTAAACGAAATACTATAATAAACAAAACTATTATTTTAGTAACCATCTTTACAATATTAAAATTTTCAAATTATTGGTTAAATTCAAAATTAATACTGATCCGTGTCTTTGACTATATTTCACAATTGTCCCAAGATATGTGGAAGATGATTGGTGAAATTGGATCATGTTTCACTCAAAAATCAAATACCCACGAACATTATATTAGCGACTATATTTTAACATAATTTTATCAATATATTTAGATTATATATTTAATATTTATAACGAAACTCGGAATAATTAAAAACAAAAGTTTAAATACATCTCTTAGTTTGAGTTGTAACGAACTGTAAGGGGTATAGAAAGACAATGATACAGTATTCAGAGAGAGAGAGATAATCTTTTAACACTCTTCTGAGGAATTATTGAACTTCAAAATTAATATTTTCGTTAAAAAATACATTTTAGTTTGTCTTACCCATCTCAAATTATTTCAATATTTGCGTGTGAAAGTAAAATTATAAATTTTGAAAAATCCAAGGTCAAGGTGGACATTCCCCATGGGCACATGCTGCTAATTCATACATCATGCCATAGTGGTTATCTGACATTACAAGAAAGAAGAAGTATGGCCAGGGCGCCATAAGTTAAATTGTTTTAAATATTGTTTTATTTACTATATTTTATTTTAAATTGATTATTTGTTATTAAGATTAAAATCATTTTACACTTACGAATACAATGTTTCAATAGATATAAATGTTGTGTAAGAAAAATGGCAAATTAAAATATAAAAATCTGAAAGAAAAATCGAACTTTTAGAGATTTTACAGATCGCTATAAAACCAACTTTTAAAAAACATAGGGATTTTCATTTTCCATTTTGCAATACTTCATATCACATTTTCCTTTATAAGTATGTACTCTATCTATGTATTGACAAATCAATTTTACAAATTTTATCAATTTATTATTATATATTACAAACATTTTTCAAATTAAGGATCAAGGGATTTTAAATATCGATTCATGGTTAATAAAAGTAAAACATTTATATTTCCTCATTCAAGTTTAATTAATTCCTTACAAACAGTTTTATCCTTTCATTCAGTCATTGTAGCCTACGGATCGGTTATATAAATTTTTTATAAAGTGATTTTTTACTCAAGTCAATCGACCCTTCTTACTTTTTCAAACATTTAGTTCGAAATTGCAATAGTATTTTAGTGTTAAAGAAGAACAACTATTAAGGATTGATTGAGGTGAGTAAAAAAATCACCTTATAAATAATTTTATCCTGTATAATATTACCTTAAAATAAGGATATCGTTCAAGTTGTGATAATATTCGTGAATATTTTATTACTGTCAAATATTTTAAATTAATATCAAACGTAAATCTTTTGATTTGTTTTGTATTTTCGGTGGATCAATGTACTTAAAACACAAAGAGATGACAATTTTTAAACAAACGTTTCGAAATACATCAATATTGTTAATTTCTTAGATTGATATAAAGAATGATTGATATCAAATCAAATATAAAATGCATTATCCCATCTAAAATGGTGTAATTATTACTATAACACACCTACCCGTTGTAAAATTGCACAATTTAAATTTCCAGTTCATTGGGAAACTTATTTGTTTAAATATAATCCAAAACTATCTCTAATCATCCTTATTTCATCCCTTAAACTTTAAACAATGTTATCAATGAAATCACACTGTGGGAGACTAAACTTATACACGTTTGTAAATAACATGCATATTAACGTGACGTCACAGTCATTATTTTATGAGATTTAAACGATGTAAACTTGTAGTGAATTAACCACGCTTAGTTATCCGTAATAGTTTGGTGTCTTATCAGTGTATTTGATCTTTAGATAATTTGTAATACATACCACAGCTAAGCCAACTAGCATCGGTTTGAAAATAATTAAACGGTTCTTTATTACTGACAATAATTGAGAATTATTAAAAATGTAATAACTAAATCATGATTCCTTTACAATACTTTTCTTTCCAATTAATAACCTAGAATAAAATAGGTTTACAATTCATTAAAATATTTGCATAAATGATAAATAAATGTAATCATTTTTGAAAAATCATACATGATAATTCAAGTTTGGGAATGGAATGACGAGAGTTTTAAAAGTGTTTTTATGACGCTGTTTTAAGAAACTATATTTCTTTTATTTCACTGACGTCATTAATTCTCCTATTAAACTACTGTTTTAGACTTATTGCACTTTAAATATTGAATGAAAACCAGTTTGTCATTATAAAATACTTTACATACGAGAATTTAAACATCGAAGAAAGAAGACTAAAACTACTGCTAGGAAAAGCTCACATTCTATTTTTTTTTCTTTCTTTAAATACTAAAAACGATTAAAAAGTGTTTCCTAAATTCGTCTACAATATTTCAATTATTATATAAAAATTGTGAATTTGAATTAAACAGTCTTAAAATATATCCAGTCTGAAATATACAGTTTTTTTATTTTAAATATCAAATTAAGAATGGCGTATTTAAAGTTGGAAAATGGAAATTCTAGAATGTTTGCAAATTGTCTTCGTGTTAATCTCGTAAACTATACTGTTTTTCTTTTACTGTATCATTAAGTTAGACTTGTTGCACACTCTGTATTGAGTGAAGATTATGAAATGTATATAGTTGAGCTATCCAAGGTAAGCCAGAATTTACAGTGTAACACAATCCGCCGTTTACATAATATAACGTGACAAAGCTTCATTGAGCTTCATTGATAGAGGTCGCTCAGAGCAGGTTTATACAAAACTAAGCGTGGGATCAAAACAACACTAGAGTAATCCACTATTACAATAGTGTACAGATCACAGTTTCTGATAATGGTGTAAAAATATTCCCGTGTTACACCGGAAGATGCCTCATTTTGAGTTGAAACAGCTGTAGTAGCTACACAATAGAACTGATTTTGACGAAAGATATGGTGGTTAAATAGAAATATGTTATAAATAAATATGTTTTTTGTTAAGTACTACAATTTTTATATACTGTAAATCCAGTAATTGACTTATTTTATTAATAAAAGGCGAAAAAATAATTATTGCAATGTTTCATGTAATTATACAACTCTGTAGTATGAATGAGAGATACTTTCTCTCTAATTTAATACAATATACAATTTTATTTTATTTCTATTAGTTGAAAACATTGTGTACAATTTAATTACAGCTTCATCTTGTTTGAAAGGGAGGGTGCTTTGCACCAGGAAGTTAACTTTTATATATTCTACGATTACCTTCTATTAAGATATAAAGTGATTATAAGACACTTGTAACCTTATTTGAGTTTTGCATCAGTGCATAAAGTGGTTTACCAAAGCCCTGTTATTCAGCCAAACCTTACACATTGCTGCTTTCAACGGGTACGTTTGTGACATATCTGACGTGGGTTTGGATTTCTGAAATCAAAATGGCTCTATTAAAATACCCGCTTCTCAGCACTCTCAACTACAATGGAGGCCTTGTTGAGTCTTCAGATTACAAATTTGGCTTAGAAGAGATTCAAAATGTAAATAACAACATTGTTCAAGAGATAAAGAGGCTCCCTTAAATTGGTAAATAACAGAGTTAAATTTTGTGCTTTACCATTGATACATGTTCACATTGATACTGAATTTCGAGTCTGCCGACCATGGCCAAAAGCTCCAAGAAACCTATCGGATAACACTACTGTCAAATTCAAACGGGTAGGCTAGAAACAAGATTTCCACTCTACCTTTCAAGAACTCCTATTTACAGAATTTAACTATAAATTACATACTACGATAATCAGACTTAGAACAAATCACTTTTTTCATTTTCTTTTTTTCTTCTTTTTTTTTATATTGCACAAATAATCAAATGAACATAAATTAATGGGTAAAAATAAATTAAAAATACTAATATTTGTTTCTTAAAATAAAACTGCATATTTTTTTATTACATAAAAGATAACTACCAAGATAACTCTAACACTCGCACACAATATATAATAATACTATGTAATAAAAGTTAAAAAAAATATAAAATATTTAATAATAAAATAGAATTTGTATTCTCAATTAATCAATAACCTTAAGAGAAAAATAAAAACAATCCAATTAACTCATGTTTTAATGTTTGTGCAATATTAGGTACCCTGCAAGAAAAAAATCCAGTTTCAGGATTACAGTTATAAGAATATACGAACGAGCAGGTGCAGAATAATAATAAAATACTATTAATTTAGAAAGAAACAAAAAATACATATTTCACGTTTACGATTTAAAAGAGAGAGAAAAATATCAAAATATAAATTAGCAACCATTTGTATCTCAATCCACTTTATGGGAATCCAAATTCACTCCACTAACACAAGAACAAACAGAACTTGTAACTGTCCAAACTCACAGCTAAATCCTGAACACGTCTGAAATTTCCCAGCTATGACTGTGGCTCTCTTTAAGATATTATACAGAATGTCTAGAAGATATTGTCACAAATTTCACCAGGCTATTCTATCGGTGAAAATAAGAACAAATAAATCTTAATAATAATTCTTAGTTTTTGAATTATACTGCATTTATTTTTTTTACTTAACACTTAATATTTGGAAATAGGAAAGATATCGAGTTCTAATTTATTGTACATAGACTATTCGTTATTACATAATTGTTTCGTAACCTTTTACCTCTGTACAACATTCACATAACGTTCTTGTGTATACTTTCAAAATGGCGACCAATTAAATATTTTTAATGTCAAATATTTCTAAAACCGCTCAATTTACAAAAAAAAATTTCTTAGAAAAAAAGTTACTTTTTAATGACAAACAAAAACTTTTTTTGGATTTTTTCCGTAACTTAAAAATAGACACCGTTATTGGCTAAAAACTAAAAACATAATTTCTTCGTGTTTTCTATAATATAGGCCTACAAATTTACTGTAGAAACTAAATAAAAATTACAAAAATTAAATTCATTATTTTTCCTCAAAATCGCTTAATTTTACGAGAAAAATGTAAGACATAAAATTTGTGTAGAATGTAATAACAAATCTAATTAGCCCTTTATTATTAAAACCCGTTAAAAAATGACGGAGAACACCTATGTTTCCAATATTAGACATGATTTGAAAATAATTAAATTAATCAGTGCCTATTCAAGTCAAGAGTTAAGCACTATTGTTGAGTTGTTCGATATCAGCTGATGAAGTAAGGACTAAACAGCTGATTTTATCTATTTTGCATTATTGTATTATTATTATTATGTTGATGTTTAATTAATTGCTGACATCTCAGTTTACCATAAATACTTTTAGAGAGTGCTAGTTAAATTATTTCATGAATGATTTTTAAATATTAAAAATGAATAATTGTATTTTGTGGGTGTTGTAGTTTTTCACAATTTTGGACAATTCTGCTCTACAATGAACATTATAAAAATAACAAGTGTTCATAAACGTCATAAACAATTGGTTTAGCTCTGTTATACAATGAACCTTGTCATTAAACAATAACTTTTTAGCTGATTTTCTTTTCCTAATATATAGGTTGCAACCGACATTTGCCTAAACTCTGTACCATATAATGAGTTCCGACGATACGTTATTAAACAGATTTTGATCGGTCGTAAATACTTTCCCCTATTATAACGCGTTTCAAAAATGCTTACATATTTCACACATATCATATTAAGCATTCCGAATAAAACACGTCTTTTAAGACAAATATCTGTATTTGATACAGATCTAATTTTTCTTGTATCTACAGGGTAGCTACTATAAAATAAACTGTAAAACATTTGAAACATTTTGGAAAACTTTATACATACGATAACCCTTTTATAAAATATCATACGACAAAAGGAAGAGGGTTTTATAGACCTTTAAAATGAGGTATCAGACGACCAATGTTTACATTTTTTAATTTGGAGATTTGAACATGGGGTCTCCAGTTTTGGAACACACTCTGCATAAAATTTAATGGAACTATTTTTAATGCATTTGCTGCTTATGATTGGGGTGGGGGCGGGATTTGGTTTACTTGTTGTAGTCGTTCAAACGGTTCATTGTGGGTTTTATCAGATTGTATAAATTGTCGTCCACTTGGAATGTCAATTGTTCATCCATTGTCGATTTAAATATTATTTCTTTAAGATGAATTTTAAAGTTTTTTAATCAGTGTACCTATAGTTAATTTAAAGATCCATTTAAATAAATACCCTCACTCCCTAAAGTTTCCCTAATTGGGCGCTGAAACAAATTTTCTTGATTTCTATGGGAAATAGAAGGGCTTCAGTTGGAACCAAATATCAAAACTTCAGTTACTGTACGTCCCACAAGAATAGTCTGTTACACCCGGTATGTAGCCATAAATGACAATTCGCTACACACTAATTATTGTATTGTTCGTTTGTGATAACAAATATATTTACACTTATTTTGGAAAAAAGAACCTATTCCTACTTAAAACATATAAACAAAATAAAAATAAATGTATTTGAAATTATAATGAGTTAAAACGGAATTTATTAACCATATTTAGTGTGTCTTTATTTTAAATTAGCTTTTATTAATGAGACCTCTTTTTAAATCGGTAGTTTAAAATAAATATAACCTTTAAGTCGTTAACTAATATCTTTTTAATACAATCATTTGACGATATAGTTCTCAAGATGCTGACTAACATGTTTCAACAGCTAAGTCGTATTTTAGATTTCTGATAAATTAAGAATTCAATTTCAAACGGAAGCTAAACGTAGAGGGTTATCGGGAGAGAATGAAAAATGTTCCAATTATTCAGAAAGGTCCGTGCAATAAAGCCAATAGGTGTGGTTTTAAATGAATTCAATTCCTTTCCCAACTTCGTATCTTGATTGGTTCCCCTATTTGAATTGATATTGTCTCCGGTTCTGTCACTTGATTACATAGCCGCGTGACTGAACGGTTAAGTGAAGGCTGATTCATATCTAAGTGGAAAATTAACCAAAGTGCCATTGGGGAAAATATTAAAAGATTGCTGTACGACGATCTGGAAAATATTTACTCTATGTTGTTAAATGGGTCCATTAGATTTTCAAAACAAAATACTTAAAATTATCCTCTACTAATTTATATATACCAACTAAATAATTAATGAAAAGTTTTAAAGTAGACTAATAGCTAAAATTATATGATTAAAACTGTAAAATTATAATGGTAAAAATTTTTTGTATGGAATTTTAATGTGATTTCATTGTTTTATTTTTATGTTTTTGTATTAACCTAACCTAACCTAACATTACCTAACCTAACCTAACCTAATCTAACCTAACCTAACCTAACCTTATTTAGTCAAACCTAACCTTACCTAACCTAACCTAACCTTATCTAACCTAACCAAACCTAACCTAACTAATGGCTGAAAATAGTATTATTAGTTTGACTGTTATCAGTATTTAAGTTTTTACAAATAATTGTATAAAACGCAAAATTTATTTAGTTTTAAAAATAAACTTCTAACGATGTCAATGAAATACAATCAGGGGAAATATAATATTCCTTACTACAAGAAGCCACTCCTAAAACAAGTTGCTAGATAATCACGGTATATTACCATAATGCAAAGCGACAAGGTAGGCCTATTATTATCACAAATTATTTACGGTATGTAAGTATTTTGTCGTTTTGATAGCTAACCATGTTAACCTGATCCTGTTAAGCTTTGCACATGTCAGTTTATATCAATATTAACCAGTCGTAAACAGTCTGTTCATGAATACTCTTGCACATCTCGGAAGAAAACATTTTATAAAATATAATGAACATTGTTAAAGGAAACAAAGCTAATTATTAATTTTTAAAATATTTAGTATATATATATCTAATTCAATTTATAAGTTCTTATAAATAATTCGGAATAAGTGATACTTTTAAAATAAACTTGTATTTTCTTTAATGTTTCAGACTTGAATGAAAATGTAATGAAGCTAGTGAGTAAAGTTCAAACTTCTATACAGTCGTTTGAGAGAAAAGGCGCGCCAAGAAAATAAAACCTAAAACGTTTTATATGAGAAAAAGAAGCGGGGGGGGGGGAACAACGAATTTCGTGTTTTTAAGTGTCGGTAGTTTTTTTAAGGGTAATGTAAAATATGATAGTATATTGAAAACATTATTGTCTTCAATAAGTATTTATTATGTCTTATACATTCCAAGAAATTCCTTAACCCTAATAAAAAGAGAGGGAAGGTAGTGCTAAACCTAAGCAGAAGAGAGCTAAAAACCCCTCTGTGGTATACTAACAGGACATATCCACTGCAGGTATCACTTAAGTAAGATGAGCCTGGTGGATGATGACATTTGCTGGTACTGTGGTGAAGAGGTGGAAGGCACCTTAAGGCCGGGCACCATCATGGAGTGCCCGGCCTTATGCCTAAAAAGACATACATTTCTAGAATATATCTTCATTTTGGAAGAAGAATTACTAAACCTCCCGACCAGGGGTTTGATCAATTTTGTCAAAGACATCTCTCCTGAGTCCAACAAGAAGGGGGCACAACAGATCTAATTAGGTCGCAGTGCAGAAGGCATTTTTTAAAAAACACTCTCCCTAGTCTTAATAATAATAAAAAAAAGTATTTATTATCAAAAGAACTCCCTAACAATTAGAAATTACCTAAATCAATGCATTTTATACGGTATCTATTTATAATTTCAATGTAACCATATTTAAAATATAATAACTGAATCGTTTTTATTCAAATGACAATACATTTGTTAGTTTATCAGAATTAATTTGATTGTTTTTCAAGATGGAATGTGTTTTTAATTGCATACCAGGCTTTAGTTACAATTTTAAATTTTGTTACATGTAATAAAGTTATGAAATTAATTGCAAAGCAACTATTCTTGTTTATGTATTATTAATTATTGAATTAACTTTATGTTTTATTCTGATTTGGAAGTTTCCATTTCGCCCGTTTTTGCTGCACAATTAGGTATAACATTGCAGTATACCTTCCTTTTTTACAATTTAGATATGTGGATAAATAAGTGGAAACAATAACCGATTATATAATCATCCCTAAGTATCATTATTTAACCCCCTTTATTCTGCATTTATGACCAAGAGAGGTAGATTGTACATAATTTTTAATAGTGTTAATGTTTTATAATCTGTGATTATATTTGTGTACATGGTATTGTTTGCGTGGTTGTACGAATAAAAATTGTGTTAACTTTTGTGAAAAATTTATTTTCATCCATAATTTGTTTTAAAGTTCGACGAAATCTTCAGTTTAACTATTCCTGATGAAATCTACTTTAGCTAAGGTAAACCTTTTGAGGTCTAGTCTGCGTCATTTCAATGTACAACTCGACCTATGCTCTTTTTAAAGATTTCGTACTTTCTCCTTGTGGGCCGACCCTCTGGAAAGGTAGCGGACCATGGAATACGTACTAAAATTGGATTTGGTTTTGTAGCTCTACCTGTAATGGTTAAAAAATGATTAAGCCTTCCCGGGACTTATTTAACTCGGTGTATAATTCATCTATAGATATATTCCTTTTGGTGAAACGATTCATATACTGTCTGATAAATCTTCAAAAAGATGATATTTAGAGTAATAATTATGAATTAAAATAAAATATAAATTATTGCTACTTTAAGATTGATAATGTTAAATGTTTAGTAACAATATAATCCAGTAATGAAAGATACAAAAGCAATCGTTTTACGTGAAGTCAAAAAATAAAAATTCTTATTTACCGTAAACTATGTAAAAATGTGTGTTTAAGCATGATATTTAATATATTTATAAAAGTTGACTTTTGAAGTAGAGTTGTCTGATTAAAACCTCCAGTTAGCGCTGCTCTGAAAGTTAGTGAGAGATTTGAGTTTACAATCTCCGGTTAGCAGGGGAAACACGTCTTAACTTTCTGATAAAAGAACTAAAGTTTATCTATCTATTGGTTGTGTTATCTAAAGTTTGGATACAACGTCATAAATTTGTCTAGCTATAGAAAAACAATTATGGAAGTTAATAAAATAAGTATCATAAATGTTTGTTTCAAATCAAAAATTATGTTTTGAAAATGGTTTAATAATGATGGAGTGTTCATCTTATTATTATGTTGTAATCGGAGATTTTCCATCATTTCTTTAAATAAGAAAGTAATACACAACGTTTCGAGTGTACAATTCAACTCCCATTATCAAGTGATAAACCTAAAGCATAAAAGTGAAACATTTACTTGCCTTTCGTTGTGTAGTGCAGTCCTGTGTCTGGTGGTTTTTTTCTGATATCTTAGTCTTACTTTTTTCTGATAAGGCCTTTAAACCTAAGTGGTTTTCTTAGATTATAGAGTTAGTTTTAGTTTCTAACATGGCCTTAAGTTACAAGGCTATTTTGGTGTTTCCCCTATAATACTACACCTTTATACTTAATAACAGCAGTTGATAAGTAAATAATTTACGATTTGTTTTACAAATAAATGATGGTATTTTTCTTTTTTTCCTGTTGTTTAAAGGCGAAAACCGTTCAGTCCTCATCGTCTTAAAAAAAAAGAAAAAAAGGAAGGTAGAACATAAATTAAAGACTCCTAGCCCTGGAGTAATATAGTTTTGTAAATATTCAGTCCATTCAACAGCGACTATACCAAGCGCCAAGCGTGGACTATACTATATCCATCAATGATTGAACAGACGACAAATTCCGATTAAACATTCTTATTAAACGAAAACCTAATCTTCTACAATAGTTTGAACAAGTTGTTTATTAAAAAAAGCATTTATATATTACAAAATAGCATTTATTTTAGTAACGTCACACCTGAAAATAATGTCCCACAACCGACCCAACAAAGATCCCTTAAGGATCTTTTTTAAGGGTCGGAAATATGCACCAAATTATAAAAAGTTTAATCGATTAAAATACCAACCCTCTGGGCTGTTGCGTCATTAATATAAACTGAAAATATTTTTGAAATGTTCAGAAGTTCTCCATTTATTGTTTCAATATTATTTTTTAATTGGCTTCTAATAGTGTTTTTAGTTCCAATACCTATATTCACGTCGTATGTTTTTTCCTTTCCCGTAAATATAAATTTAGTCCACCCCCTTTTTTTCTTTTCTTTTGGTTCCCTTGTAATTCTCTTTTCTAAATTTTTTCTGTAATATTTTCTAATCGTTCATTTATCAAAATAATTATTTTGCGCTATTTGAAAAAATAGTATCTACTTCTTCCTTATATTCTTTCTTTAGTAGGATAGTCAGTAATCGATTAAATAAATGTCTGTAAGCGCCATTTATATAGATGGAGTATATCCAAAACACGTCAACAGAAGTGACATTAACGCTGGGAAAAGCGGAACAATGTACTCATTTTAAATCCGTATTATATACACACACACCAAGCATTAAAAAAAACTATCATTTTAGTGAAACATACTATTTATTTAAAGCAACTGTTTATTTAAAATTAAATAACTGTTTTAAAATAAATTGTGCTAACAAATCTGTGTTAAAATAATAAGTACACTAAATTTAAAATCAAATTGTCATGAATGCAGATTATGTTTTACTAAACCTTATATAGTCTGTGTATTAATTTATGACTATTCAATTAAAAATATATTTAATTCAAACCTCTTTAATCCATAATAAAAGAGCGACATGTAATTTGCTTACAAAACTTCTTTTCGAAATAATATTATTAACAGAATTCAATTTATAAACTAGCAACCTCAAATATATTAAATTAATTTTTAACACAAACTACTTTACACAACTAACATATCTTTTTCATTAGTAATTTTTTTAAACAGTGTTTTCACATTAATAACATTACCCACGAGTCCTAAATTAAAATATCTCAAATGACGACTATTGATATAAAGAAACACTGACTAATAATAGCAAAATCAAGCAAAATCAAGATCCCATTTAGTGAAGTCAATACATATGACTAGTGGAATTCAGATAGTAATGTTCCATATTAATTATGTATATTAAAATCTACTTTGCATCTACTGTCTAGTAAGATGATTATAAACAGGATCAAAATTATTTAATTGGTATATATCTCTCTAAAACTAACTCAAAATCCCAAATAACTAAAACTTAAACTAGTCCCAAATTTTACTACACAACATTATTTTAGCTTTGGGCACTGGACGAGTTAAGGGTAGAATTTAATACTTTAGCTTCATTTCCTTCAGTAAGAAATAGAAAAATAAATCCAATAATTTTATGAATTTTAAATTTTGTACCACCACCTTTAAAATATACAATTTGCAGGTTAAGGTGGTTTCAGTATTTTTTAAAAAAAGAATGGCATAAATTAAATAAATAGCAGGAAATATTGAATTTTATGTAAATTAAAACACAACTTGGCAAATTCAATACTTGTGCAAACTTAAGTATTTAAAAAATATATTTACGTAAAATAACCTTTGCAAATACGTCTATATTTTCTCTTACTTCCTATTCTTCTGTTAGTTGCAAGACAGTTTCAACAATTGGTTTCCATTTAAATGATTTATTACATTCATCAATCATATTTTCCTTCAACAATAAACACGAAACTAAACATTTAATTTATTTTATAATATTCCAGAACTGTATTTGTATTCAATTTATATATAAATTGAATTCTGTTAATCTATCTCACTTTTTACGTCTTTTTTTATAATATTTAATTTAACCACGGGACAATAGTTTTTAATGTATATTTTACGCCCTACATGAGGTTGTTATTTCAATAAATTATGTGCACGTGGTTATATCCACAACATATTTAATTCAAGAAAATTTTAGATATTTACAAACTAAAAAAACATTTATTATATCTACATGTTTATATTTTTTAATAATTGTAAACTTTGCACAAGTGTTGGTCAACAGTTAGAGTTATATGGAGTGCGTTAGGAAAGTCACTGTCGAGTGTAGATTCTAATTTCAAATATACTTTAAAATTCATAAATGGATAAAAGTAAGCTGAGTACTAATTAAAAGTTTTAGCACCTTAAAATGTCCAACAATTATTAACATTTATTTTTATTTTAACTATTCATTCCAATTTTGTGCGGCGTACAGATTCCTTTCCATACACAAAACATTTCATTTCATACATAAATTTAAAGAGCAAAGATCTTATTTTATGTAAAGAACAACATAAAAAGAACTTTATGAAAAAATTATGATTCAATTGGAATATTGAAAGCCTTGAGACACTGCTTATGGTATTCTTTCTATATTGTTAAACAAAAGAATTAGTCCTCTCTTTTATAAATTATTACATATTATTGGTATGCTTTCTATATTGTTAAACAAAAGAATTAGTCCTCTCTTTTATAAATTATTACATATTATTGGTAGGCTTTCTATATTGTTAAACAAAAGAATTAGTCCTCTCTTTTATAAATTATTACATATTATTGGTAGGCTTTCTATATTGTTAAACAAAAGAATAAGTCCTCTTTTTTATAAATTTTTACATATTATCGTAACTCCACTAACTTAACCAACATGGTATTTTTAGTATTATTTTAAATCAAATTATTCATGTAAAGAAACCTTACTAATACTAAAATTGTTATCAAAATATAGAATCTTTCGTTTCCCCACTTAATTTCAAACGATTTAATTTGTCTAAAATATTAAAAAAATGTGACGAAATTTAGGGTTATATTTAAACCAAATTGTAAAAATCTTAATTATAATGAACTTTGCTTGGAGGAAACCAATTCTTTAAACTTAAGATTTTGGTATCAATGAGATAAATTTAGACAAACATCGCTCAGACATGATTTGTAAAATCTTGTAGATGTGTTCTTAACAGGAGATACCGAAATTTTCACGCCTTCTCATTAATTTCAAGTTTATAAAATAACAATTAATAAAATTCTCCTAATACTTTTCTGTTACAAAACTAATTGCACACAGTATTAAGAGAGTATCAATGTGAAATCAACATATACATGTTCCCAGGCAAACCAAACTGTAAAGCGTTAGCTCCTACGTTTAATAATGTAACCTTATACATTTTCACAACGCTCCGATAGATTGCTCGCGGAGCAGGTTTATTCAGACACATGCAGGGATCAATTTTGTTTAAAAACAAAGCTTGGTAAAACATTAATTAATGCAGTAAGTAATAATTTGAACGCTATGACCTTCTGTTAAAAGAAAGAGATTATGATAAAATATTCATTCGCTCGACACGGAAAATAACATTTTTTTATTAGTTTAGATGTTTAGTAACAATTTGAAATAAAAAGTTTGATATTTTTTTAAGTACTTATTTTTAATTATGGTTTAGCTTATTTAGTAATTAACATTATGTCACAGTTTCCGTAACACCATCCAGTGATAAAGTCCTATAGGTTACTCTCACAGTTCGTGACAAGTTAAACACTAATATCCAAAGGCTCGTAAGTTTTATGCGTCGTACATTCGTATTTTTAAGTACACGAGGTATTTGTGGATATTCATGGTTTTGAAGTCTAATCTCTGAGACAGTACTGATGCTGAGATTACAATGGAAATTAAAATTTTCAATGAACCACGCTTTTACTTTAATAATACTCCGAAGAACCTTATTTTAGAATGTTTTTCAATTGTTTGATTACACAACCACATCATAGCAGTATCCTATAGATCCAAATCGGTCTTAACATCTGCATATACAATACATTTATTGTGAAGATCCAATGTTGACTTCCTTCCAAGCCACCATTAACATTTTAATTATTTAATTTCGTAAATTTCGTCTTGAAATGCTCTTCCAATGAAGGTCTACATCAAGTGTCATTCCAAGATTGCTGTATTCCCGACAGTTATTGAATGATCGTTTATTATAATCTGTGTTGTATTTATCTTTTGGTTGGTAAAATTCACGATTATTTATTTTATTATCTATGTTTTAATCGAGATATTAGTCTTTTTAGAGCTTGCATTGACCAAAATGACCCTGATTACAATGGCTCATCCGCGAAGATAGACATGATTGATTCAGAGTCATGAAGTACTTCTTGAAAATAAAAATAAGAGAAAATATGAATTTTAGGTGCTTCATTTATAAGTTGTGAGTGTCTTAACAATTATAAACACTAATTATTGGTAGTTTAAATCATAAATATGTTACTTTCGGACAGATGTTATAAAGTGAAGTGTTTTACAACCATCAACAAAAATATAATATAAAGCTTAAGGGAAAGAAAACATTGAAGATTTGTTGATCCGTGATATTTTTATTTTTATTCAATATTAGTTTTCTTGACGAATGATATTTGTATAAAACAGGTCTTATATACACATTATAATACATTGAGACAATACACACAAATAATAACAAAATACAATTAAATAGCAAACAGCTTAAAAAATAAAGAAAATATACAATAATTGACACAGTACACATAAATAAGTTACAGTAGAGTCAGGATAAAACATATTGCAAAAGAGAGAGATCGAATTTCGATTTGGGCAATGTGTAAAATCAGGTATCTTATATAGATTGTCGTAAACTGACTTTTAACTTGTGCGACAATCCGCTACCCTGATAACTTTTGAACACTTCGGAACTTCCCCCCCTCTCATAAAAATGGACGTTTTCCTCGGCGATTAGATTTAATATTCACATTAACAATTTGAAACTTCCTTCTACTTGTTTATGTATGGATATTTGAATAATACTTTTAAACTCAAGAGGGTCTAAATGAATTGTAAAGAAACATTTTGTAATAAATTCGGAACAATTCAGGACAATTTACAAAAACTTCGGCTTTTGAAAGGAAAAAAATAATGTTCCCTGTTTTTCAAGTCTATGGTAGTACCAAACACTGAAGAATTAAAAGCTCCAAGTTTCTTCTTGTTTCAGTTAATTAAGTAAATGAATTTGCATGGAATTTGTATTAAATTATACTTCTAAGTATTTGTTTTTTTAAATCAAAGTTTGGATTTACTTAATAATCTCCTTTAAAATGTATTGTTTATTTTTATTAATTTATAAAATCGTAAAGTGATATTGTATTTAACGTTAAATTAATTAATTTTACTGATAACTTAATGGGGGATTTAAAGAGAGTTTGGAAATAATTTAATATTTTTTAAAAATACATTTTTTTTCGTCTCACAAATCAGTT
Organism: Aphrophora alni; assembly: GCA_963513935.1. Taxonomy (NCBI): domain Eukaryota; kingdom Metazoa; phylum Arthropoda; class Insecta; order Hemiptera; family Aphrophoridae; genus Aphrophora; species Aphrophora alni. The sequence goes on along the minus strand of OY740767.1, from coordinate 9,905,884 downwards.
ACCCAGTACTAAAACAAACGAATTTCTAAACAAAGGAGTATATAGTTTGTAATTAAAAACAAACAATTTGAGTTTATCTACTTTATGGTAAATTGGGTATTTAGGATTGGAATGAAAAGCATCACTGTTTGTATATATTTAATTGTCAATAACAGTTTAAGACCCTGTTTAATAACGCCCTGTCAAAATCTAAAGGGAATATATTAATCACTTTGTCCCAAATGTTCCTATCCTGGAATGTTTGTCAATAACTGATGAAAAAGAATACACTGATGAGTGTATATTTTGTTTTCTACAAATCATTCGAGGACAATCTTTTTTTATTGTGAATTTCCTCATTAGTTTGGGTCACAAAACATTTAACTTTAACCCAAATGTTGTTACAACTTACTTTCTAATTATGCTGTTATGGTTTATATTCACTTTTTGACCCAATACTCCAGAACTCATATATATATATATATATAATTTTTGTTACTATTACATATATTTAGTTGTAAATCATCAAATTGAACTTTGGTAAAATCGACTAGTGTTGTTAAAGTCAAAATTTACTTATTTTAAGTGCAATGCACCCAAAATATGCAATGTATCCTAATAGAAGCACAATTCCCTTTGTAGAATTTATCACCTTTTTCAGAGTAGAACTATTAGTTTTAAAGCCTTAATTTTGTGTGTTAGTAACTTAGTCTAAAATTATATTTTCGATTCTATTGACAATATTCATTTTTATATAATTTGTAGCAATGTTTTTGAAAAGCAAATAAAAGATAACTTATTTTATAAATGTATAATATGGAGACTTGAGAAGGGAAAGAGGAATTCTGCTACAGACATAACTTACATACTTTCATACATTCATGTGAATTTTATACTGGTATAACAAGATGACGAGGAATAAGTAGAGTGATTCGTTGTGTAACTTATTTCCTTCTGTAGTTTATATTATTTAATAGACCATTTTTACTGGAAATAAACTATTGTAAAAAACACAGAAATGAGAGCGTGGAAATTAATCTTATACGAGAAATTGATATTCAATATAAAGTTTATTTTTTCAACAGTAATGAATGTATTTGACATTTCTATTTCTCAGTAAACGTTATGGAAAAATTAATAAACTCAATAACATTTCTTTTTTTAAGAAAAATTTCATCTGCATTACATAATCTAAACAGAAAAAAATAACATTTACTTTAACACTACTAACCTTGTATAGTTACTTTGTCTGATATATATATATATATATATATATAAATTTTATTTAACAACAGTTAAATAGAAATCAGTATGTACTTTATTTGTGAACAGCAATGTTTTTCTTTAGGTTTTCTTCTTGTCATTAAAAACGTAAAATTTTATAGTCATTATATGTTAGTAGTTAAAATATACATATTATTTAATGGTTTCTTTGTGTTTAGAGTTAAATAAATAAAGGTTAAATTTTTGTTTAGAAACGAATAATAATAATATTTTTTAATATTATTATTTTAATGAGATTAATTCATCAAACTATGCGAAGTTTGAGAAGATTACAATTCATTGTAAAATTATAATCAATTCGTTAAAACAATTTCCACAAATAATAAATTATTTTCTAGATTTTTTGGGTAAACTATAATTTGTTAGTGGGTGATTTTAATATAAACTGTTATAATCCGTTTGCTAAGTGGAATGAAGATTAAGGACCGAGTGGCGTAATAGTGTACACGTGTCGTAAAATACTATGCTAGACAGAGTGTCATGCATATGCAATCAGCTGATGTGATAAAGGTAATTGTTGACGCTGGGCTTAATATCTTTATCTCTATTATTATTATACCGTGTACCATGTGTTCCAAACATTCCGGACCTGTTCAATATCTTGAAAACCAACAAAGATAGAATAAAAATATTTTATGTGTGTTTTCTGGTTATAAAAACTACTTTTTATGAATTGAGACTTTTTTACCTGTCCCCAAAAATGGGAGTTTAGGGGGGTAACTCCAATACCTTAATCATAAATGGAAACTCCTATCGAGAGATCCTCACGTAAAAAAGGTTTAACTGTACAAACTAGAGGTCGATCTAAAATGGCCATTAAAATATTTTAAACGGCTAATTTACTTTATTTATTTCATTCACAATTAATTAATTAGAAGGCGAGAATGTGGAATCAAAATAAAGTATTTAAGAATTTAATATTATAATTATAATTACTATAATGGAATTATAAAACAATATACAGATTCCCTGTACAGGGTGTTTAAGAACTTTGAATGATTGTATTAAATGCCAATCCATTATGGTTTAGAGCAAGTTAAAGCTGATAATTCCCAATAAAGTGCCGAGATTAGGATTTAATTCTTTTATAAAGAACCATTAACTAGAACCAATAACACTAGCTCAATGAAACCTACACTTCTAGAAATTTACTAGTGTATTTGTTGATATGTTGGACAACTGGAAAAATCCGCTTTGTAAAATAGAACATTAAAATTACACCAACTAACATATCACTTTTGAACATTCTGTAATAGGAATTTATACAATTTTAATATGAAATAATAGTAATTATGGTTACAACCAATGGTCACAAATTTTTAAAATATATTTTGATCCCGTATTCGTCATCTAATTGTGAATTATATAAAGTAAAATAACTGTTTCAAATATTTGAACGGCCGCCATTTTAGATAGTAGCAAGCAATCGACCTCTAGTTTGCGCAGTTGAATTTTACTAAACAAGTCCTTTAAAATGAAGGGTCACTCGAGGGGGGGGGTTTCCATTTAAGATTATAAAGTTGCCCCCAAAGTCTCCATTTTTAGAGAACAAGTAAAAATGTATCATTTCCAAAAAGTAGTTTTTTAATCACCAGAAGGCACATATAAAATATCATTATTCTATTTTTGTTTGTTTTCAAGTCATTGAACAGGTTCTGAACATTTGGGACACACTGTAGGCTATATTGCTTTTACGCACTTGTCTGCTTTCCTTCCTGAACTTAACAATGTTATTTCCATTCGTTCGAATACAATGCAATTATTAGTGGTTACATTAACTTGTACATTTTAAAATAAACTGCTGATGTATTAAAATTTCAACCAATTAGGATTTTGAAAAAATATTTTATTCACCAACAAGCGTTTTTGTAACTCTCAAATATGCATAGATCATATTTATAAAAGTAATAGGGATGGTTTGGAATATAAACTGCAAGATGTGAATTCGGGTCGTTCCATGATATGACTGCAATTTAATTTAAATTAAAGAGATATATTCACATAAAAACAAAGCGTTTATTGTTTTCCTAGATAATATTAAAAAAGCTTTTATTATAAAACAGAAACGTTGTGAATTCAAATTTCTTAAGCCTTTATCAACTATGTAAATAATTTATAAGAAAAGTAAATGGGAAACGATTGGTAATGCATTTATTGTAAACCAATACAAAGGTATTTCTGATCGCATACAGTCGTCTGACAAGTCCAAAAGTCTTGTCCCATCCAGTGACATTCAAAATGAATGTAATGGTAGTTTTAGTCGCGTCATTAATGGCTTGAAAATAGTGAGAGTTCTTCAGATAATTTGTCTCTTTCTTCATATGTTCCTAAGCGGGATTTAAGTTATTTCTTGATTCACAATAGTTTAGACGAAATTAAGTAGTATATTAACACACGAAACCACATAAGTCACATCTCATATCATTTATTTTCTGTATCGGTTAGTGAAATAATATCTCATACTTTATTTGTTACTTATTTTGAATAAATGGAGTAACGTTTTTCAGTTGCTGTTATACAACTGACGTAACTGTTTTCTATTTCAGTCTTGTTGAAGACAAGTTGGTTCTTCAAAAATCGGTATTTTCAGTACGTAATTAATTGTTAAAATGCATCGTTAGGTCAAAATGTCCACCCTTCTACAAACTGGTAATGCACCATTCATTTTATACCAGCTTCAAAAGTGAGTACATAAATTATTTTAAAAGTTATAGTTTGTAATTAATTTTAATCATCTTGTGAAGCAATTTCACCAAAACCATTTCCTCGTAAGAACTTTGAATAAATATGTTTCAATCTGTTTTATTTTGCATTCTAAAGTCTTGTCTGATGTAATATAATTTAAAAAATTTTCTTTGAATAACATTTCTTTAATTAAACTCTTAATAACTAAAATGGTTCTCTTTTATAAAAAATATATGAAATAAATTCATACACCATAATTTTAGCCAACTGAATAACTGTGTAAAGTCAGTTATAAAGTTGTATTTGATTATAAACCTACAAATGGTTGTAAAAAGCGTTAAATAAGATTATTTCAGTACTAATAAGTCTATCAATTAGAAAAACAATACAGTATAAATTTAAACAATAACTTACAGATTTTTAAATGAAGACTTGGGAATCCATTTCCCTAAGTAAATACAAGGTTATAATAAATGTTTAAAATGTTTTCCATCCACAGCCTGACTGTGCACAATGTGATTGTACAAACCTGATACAGCGCTGTGTAATGCTTCTTCAGATATTTGGCTTTTTTCTAGCACAATTCTTTGCCTCAGCTCATCCCTATCACAAGTTTTTTTTGTAAACATTATTTCTCAAATTTTCCCAAAAGAAATAATTTAGTGGGGAAAATCGGATGATCTCAGGGCCATTCCACTGCTCCATTTTTGACCAATCCATTTTTAATGAATATTTCATTTAAGTACTGTCGAACTTATATAGTTAAAATTATTTTCTTTTTTAAAATTATATAACATAAATTCATATACTGTAATGTTAGCCTAACTGAATTCTTTTTAAAACATGTAATAACTTAGTTTTTTTATGTCAAGCACTCCTTGTGTTTCGTTATTTATTCATTCCATGACGGCCGTTTCGACTCTTTTCATCTTCATCATGAAATGTACATACAACGGCTCGTGTAGTGTGTACGTTGTATTAATTAATAACCACATATAAATAATATCACTCAGTTGTACACTGATTCATGAGAGACATCTGCATTTGTTGTATAGTTGTAACTTTGTAACCATCTTCTACAACAAATTGTAAGTAATTCTACTACAAAGTTATTTAGTTTTATTTTTACATTTTTAATGAACCAAAGTGCAAAAATTATAATTTTATAGATTGACGGTCGTCAATACACTCTCGTTATTTAAATGGAAACAGTATTCCTTTCACATATTCTGAAATTACAATTAATTGGAATAGTAAATGAAAATACTTCACAACATAGCTTTATTGAGCTTCATATGTTTCGCCGTTAGTCATTTTAAAGCTGCAATATTGAAAACAAAACAAGTCTAAATAACCACAATTGGAATACAAAGGAAAGGGTAAAGTAGGAAGGGTTGAGAAATGATAGTATTTATGACAGAAAGGGACCTGTGAAATGGAGGGAGGGGTTATTTTAGAAAACAAAGGTTACACAATAAGCTCCAATAAGGGTGATGAGGTAAGATAAATTCGCTCATTTAGGTTGGAAGTATGGTTTTTAAAAATTGATTTCCAAATATTCCAAATTATTGAGTTTTCTACTTTTTTTTTCTTAAGTGAAGTTTAACATTTGACTAAGGATCAAAATTATGTCCTGCGTCTAATACAAGATTTGCAAAATTTGAATTACATTTACCATACTTCCAACTGTGCTAATGTTCTTTAAATCTATTCTTAACTGATATACCAGATTGATCTTTGTATTCACAATTGCAATCACTACAAGAAATATTATATAGGTCACTAATTTCTAACATATCTCTCTCATGTTTATTATTAACAACTAATTTTCCTATATTTCTAGACCAATGAAAAGCAGGTTTATAATGATATATATTACCTATTAAATTTCCAACTTTGTAACTAATGTTACCAATGAAAAAAAAACTACAATATTCGATGTTTTAATTTTTTTTTCATTGTAATTAGAATTATATATAGAGAATCACATATTTTATGTTTAAATTTTTTTATTTAAAATGTTATCAAATAATTTGACACTGTGAATGTTATTGACTGCATTTGTTTGATAGTATTCAAATCATGGAATTAAATAATTGTTTCATTATTTCCATCAATAACTAAATATTGTCATATTAAATAGAATAGTAAATATTCAAGCGTGAATATCATCCCTAACTCTGTCTTTCTCTAACTTCAGCTTCAGCGCCAATTGTACCACATCAAAGAGATGAATCTTGTTTCTCCTCGACTCACATACTTCAGACAATATTGTGAGGAAACGCCTCTAACTTTGAAGACAAAGTTAGAACATTGAATGAAGCTTTTTATCACTAATCTTGTACGTAAGAAGAAAATCCACATACATTAGGTTTTAGATAAAAATATTATTTTTAAAATTACTGGTTGTTACAACCAATACAATTTAGAGTATTATATCCTTTGTTAGTGTTTTAACTATCTTAAATTGTTGAGCGTAATTTTTGCATCCTTTTTTTTTTATTTGACATTGCAATTGGATTTGCAATACCGTTTAATTATACGAACAATCAAATTAATATATTACTTTTTTTCTATATTAGTACATACGTCAAGTAGTCTATTTTTACAGCTGATATTTCCTTAGTTACTGCTATTTCGGTACTTCCATACCACCATCAGACAATAAAACACTTTGAACATTTAAACATTAATACACAATGCACAAAAACATAAAAAGATTCCAAATCAGAATTGGCCGAAGATGACACAACAAAGTCCGCCAAGCTATTTTGAAATTTCCCGTTGACGTTCACGGGAGATTACAAATCTGAATTGGCCGAAGATGACCTAACAAAGTCCGCCAAGCTATTTTGAAATTTCCCGTTGACGTTCACGGGAGATTACAAATCTGAATTGGCCGAAGATGACACAACAAAGTCCGCCAAGCTAATTTGAAATTTCCCGTTGACGTTCACGGGAGATTACAAATCTGAATTGGCCCAAGTTGACACAACAAAGTCCGCCAAGCTAATTTGAAATTTCCCGTTGACGTTCACGGGAGATTAGAAATCTGAATTGGCCGAAGATGTCACACCAAAGTCCGCCAAGCTATTTTGAAATTTCCCGTTGACGTTCACGGGAGATTACAAATCTGAATTGGCCGAAGATGACCTAACAAAGTCCGCCAAGCTATTTTGAAATTTCCCGTTGACGTTCACGGGAGATTACAAATCTGAATTGGCCGAAGATGACACAACAAAGTCCGCCAAGCTAATTTGAAATTTCCCGTTGACGTTCACGGGAGATTACAAATCTGAATTGGCCCAAGTTGACACAACAAAGTCCGCCAAGCTAATTTGAAATTTCCCGTTGACGTTCACGGGAGATTAGAAATCTGAATTGGCCGAAGATGACACAACAAAGTCCGCCAAGCTATTTTGAAATTTCCCGTTGACGTTCACAGGAGATTACAAATCTGAATTGGCCGAAGATGACACAACAAAGTCCGCCAAGTTAATTTGAAATTTCCCGTTAGGGTTCACGGGAGATTACAAATCTGAATTGGCCGAAGATGACCCAACAAAGTCCGCCAAGCTATTTTGAAATTTAACGTTGACGTTCACGGGAGATTACAAATCTGAATTGGCCGAAGATGACCCAACAAAATCAGCCAAGCTATTTTGAAATTTCCCGTTGACGTTCACGGGAGATTACAAATCAGAATTGGCCGAAGATGACACAACAAAGTCCGCCAAGTTAATTTGAAATTTCCCGTTAGGGTTCACGGGAGATTACAAATCTGAATTGGCCGAAGATGACCCAACAAAGTCCGCCAAGCTATTTTGAAATTTAACGTTGACGTTCACGGGAGATTATAAATCTGAATTGGCCGAAAATGACACAACAAAGTCCACCAATCTAATTTGATATTTCCCGTTGACGTTCACGGGAGATAACAAATCTGAATTGGCCGAAGATGAACCAACAAAGTCCGCCAAGCCATTTTGAAATTTCCCGTTGACGTTCACGTGAGATTCCAAATCAGAATAGGGTGAAGATGATACAACAAAGTCCGCCAAGCTATTTTGAAAATTCCCGTTGACGTTCACGGGAGATTACAAATCTGAATTGGCCGAAGATGACCCAACAAAGTCCGCCAAGCTATTTTGAAATTTCCCGTTGACGTTCACGGGAGAGTACAAATCTGAATTGGCCGAAGATGACAAAACAAAGTCCGCGAAGCTAATTTGAAATTTCCCGTTGACGTTCACGGGAGATTAGAAATCTGAATTGGCCGAAGATGACCCAAAAAAGTCCGCCAAGCTAATTTGAAATCATCCGTTGACGTTCACGGGAGATTACAAATCTGAATTGGCTGAAGATGACACAACAAAGTCCGCCAGCTAATTTGAAATTTCCCGTTGACATTCACGGGTGATTACAAATCTGAATTAGCCGAAGATGACACAACAAAGTCCGCTAAGATAATTTGAAATTTCCCGTTGACGTTCACGGGAGATTACAAATCTGAATTGGCCGAAGATGACACAACAAATACCGCCAAGCTATTTTGAAATTCCCGTTGACGTTCACGGGAGATTACAAATCAGAATTGGCCGAAGATGACACATCAAAGTCCGCCAAGCTAATTTGAAATTTCCCGTTGACGTTCACGGGAGATTACAAATCTGAATTGGCCGAAGATGACCCAACAAAATCAGCCAAGCTATTTTGAAATTTCCCGTTGACGTTCACGGGAGATTACAAATCAGAATTGGCCTAAGATGACACAACAAAGTCCGCCAAGCTATTTTGAAATTTCCCGTTGACGTTCACGGGAGATTACAAATCTGAATTGGCCGAAGATGACACAACAAATTCCGCCAAGTTAATTTGAAATTTCCCGTTAGGGTTCACGGGAGATTACAAATCTGAATTGGCCGAAGATGACCCAACAAAGTCCGACAAGCTATTTTGAAATTTAACGTTGACGTTCACGGGAGATTACAAATCTGAATTGGCCGAAGATGACCCAACAAAATCAGCCAAGCTATTTTGAAATTTCCCGTTGACGTTCACGGGAGATTACAAATCAGAATTGGCCGAAGATGACACAACAAAGTCCGCCAAGCTATTTTGAAATTTCCCGTTGACGTTCACGGGAGATTAAAAATCTGAATTGGCCGAAGATGACGCAACAAAGTCCGCCAAGCTAATTTGAAATTTCCCGTTGACGTTCACGGGAGATTACAAATATGAATTGGCCTAAGATGACCTAACAAAGTCCGCCAAGATATTTTGAAATTTCCGTTGACGTTCACGGGAGATTACAAATAGGAATTGGCCGAAGATGACACAACAAAGTCAGCCAAGCTATTTTTAAATTTCCCTTTGTTTTAACGTAAGATTCCTTTCTCATTTGGCCGAAGATGACCAAACAAAGTCCGCCAAGCTATTCTGAAATTCCCGTTGTAGTTAACGGGATATTTGAAATCTGAAGTGGCCGAAGATGACCAAACAGGGACCGCTAAGCTATTTTTTATTTCCCGTTATAGCATAACTAATTAATCAAATACACATGGAGAGTCCAAAATCATAATTAATCTAAAAACAAATCTAATCAAGAACCAATAAAATAAATGTAGTATTAAGAAATTGTAAAAAGTATTTTGATTTGAATATTAAGGAAAATCTCCTTCATCATAAATAAGCTGATAAAAGGATCTCATGATAGCTATTTTGAGGGAGCCAAAAATATTTCTTTAAATAAATCAAAATAATTATTATGTATATTGAGTAATTTAAATTGTGCATTTAGTTAATTAAGTAATTTAAATTAGGAAAAACAAAAATTATAAAAGTAAATATTGGGAAGACTGTAAACTAAATATTGTATAGTCTTCTATCATAGTTTTAACCTAGAATTAAAAGTTTAAAATATCCATCTAAATATTGTAAATCTTTAATTATGTTTCGATAATATTTAAAAAGTTTTGAATCACTTAATTTTTGTCTCTGTACTTATTTAGATAAATCCTATCACAGATAAGCGATATTGATTTGAGAAGTTGAATCTGGTAACACAAAAAACCTTACGAGTTATTTTAATAATGGGAATGGTATATGACAATTTATGTTTTAGGTAACTAAAGACAAAGATCTTAATAAAAATTTTTTCACGAGAGTTCATGCGTTATATATACATATATTTAAAACAAATAAGATTCATGCTAATGACATACTTTGGTAGAATGGAAAAAAGCCCTTATTTATCGTTGACGTTCACGGGAGATTACAAATCTGAATTAGCCGAAGATGACACAACAAAGTCCGCCAAGATAATTTGAAATTTCCCGTTGACGTTCACGGGAGATTACAAATCTGAATTGGCCGAAGATGACACAACAAATACCGCCAAGCTATTTTGAAATTTCCCGTTGACGTTCACGGGAGATTACAAATCAGAATTGGCCGAAGATGACACAACAAAGTCCGCTAAGCTAATTTGAAATTTCCCGTTGACGTTCACGGGAGATTACAAATCTGAATTGGCCGAAGATGACCCAACAAAATCAGCCAAGCTATTTTGAAATTTCCCGTTGACGTTCACGGGAGATTACAAATCAGAATTGGCCGAAGATGACACAACAAAGTCCGCCAAGCTATTTTGAAATTTCCCGTTGACGTTCACAGGAGATTACAAATATGAATTGGCCGAAGATGACACAACAAAGTCCGCCAAGTTAATTTGAAATTTCCCGTTAGGGTTCACGGGAGATTACAAATCTGAATTGGCCGAAGATGACCCAACAAAGTCCGCCAAGCTATTTTGAAATTTAACGTTGACGTTCACGGGAGATTACAAATCTGAATTGGCCGAAGATGACCCAACAAAATAGCCAAGCTATTTTGAAATTTCCCGTTGACGTTCACGGGAGATTACAAATCAGAATTGGCCGAAGATGACACAACAAAGTCCGCCAAGTTAATTTGAAATTTCCCGTTAGGGTTCACGGGAGATTACAAATCTGAATTGGCCGAAGATGACCCAACAAAGTCCGCCAAGCTATTTTGAAATTTAACGTTGACGTTCACGGGAGATTATAAATCTGAATTGGCCGAAAATGACACAACAAAGTCCACCAATCTAATTTGATATTTCCCGTTGACGTTCACGGGAGATAACAAATCTGAATTGGCCGAAGATGAACCAACAAAGTCCGCCAAGCCATTTTGAAATTTCCCGTTGACGTTCACGTGAGATTCCAAATCAGAATAGGGTGAAGATGATACAACAAAGTCCGCCAAGCTATTTTGAAAATTCCCGTTGACGTTCACGGGAGATTACAAATCTGAATTGGCCGAAGATGACCCAACAAAGTCCGCCAAGCTATTTTGAAATTTCCCGTTGACGTTCACGGGAGATTAGAAATCTGAATTGGCCGAAGATGACCCAAAAAAGTCCGCCAAGCTAATTTGAAATCATCCGTTGACGTTCACGGGAGATTACAAATCTGAATTGGCTGAAGATGACACAACAAAGTCCGCCAGCTAATTTGAAATTTCCCGTTGACATTCACGGGTGATTACAAATCTGAATTAGCCGAAGATGACACAACAAAGTCCGCTAAGATAATTTGAAATTTCCCGTTGACGTTCACGGGAGATTACAAATCTGAATTGGCCGAAGATGACACAACAAATACCGCCAAGCTATTTTGAAATTCCCGTTGACGTTCACGGGAGATTACAAATCAGAATTGGCCGAAGATGACACATCAAAGTCCGCCAAGCTAATTTGAAATTTCCCGTTGACGTTCACGGGAGATTACAAATCTGAATTGGCCGAAGATGACCCAACAAAATCAGCCAAGCTATTTTGAAATTTCCCGTTGACGTTCACGGGAGATTACAAATCAGAATTGGCCTAAGATGACACAACAAAGTCCGCCAAGCTATTTTGAAATTTCCCGTTGACGTTCACGGGAGATTACAAATCAGAATTGGCCGAAGATGACACATCAAAGTCCGCCAAGCTAATTTGAAATTTCCCGTTGACGTTCACGGGAGATTACAAATCTGAATTGGCCGAAGATGACCCAACAAAATCAGCCAAGCTATTTTGAAATTTCCCGTTGACGTTCACGGGAGATTACAAATCAGAATTGGCCTAAGATGACACAACAAAGTCCGCCAAGCTATTTTGAAATTTCCCGTTGACGTTCACGGGAGATTAGAAATCTGAATTGGCCGAAGATGACCCAAAAAAGTCCGACAAGCTATTTTGAAATTTAACGTTGACGTTCACGGGAGATTACAAATCTGAATTGGCCGAAGATGACCCAACAAAATCAGCCAACTATTTTGAAATTTCCCGTTGACGTTCACGGGAGATTACAAATCAGAATTGGCCAAAGATGACACAACAAAGTCCGCCAAGCTATTTTGAAATTTCCCGTTGACGTTCACGGAAGATTACAAATCTGAATTGGCCGAAGATGACACAACAAAGTCCGCCAAGTTAATTAGAAATTTCCCGTTAGGGTTCACGGGAGATTACAAATCTGAATTGGCCGAAGATGACCCAACAAAGTCCGCCAAGCTATTTTGAAATTTAACGTTGACGTTCACGGGAGATTACAAATCTGAATTGGCCGAAGATGACACAACAAATACCGCCAAGCTATTTTGAAATTTCCCGTTGACGTTCAGGGGTTATTACAAATCAGAATTGGCCGAAGATGACACATCAAATTCCGCCAAGCTAATTTGAAATTTCCCGTTGACGTTCACGGGAGATTACAAATCTGAATTGGCCGAAGATGACCCAACAAAATCAGCCAAGCTATTTTGAAATTTCCCGTTGACGTTCACGGGAGATTACAAATCAGAATTGGCCGAAGATGACACAACAAAGTCCGCCAAGCTATTTTGAAATTTCCCGTTGACGTTCACGGGAGATTACAAATCTGAGTTGGCCGAAGATGACACAACAAATTCCGCCAAGTTAATTTGAAATTTCCCGTTAGGGTTCACGGGAGATTACAAATCTGAATTGGCCGAAGATGACCCAACAAAGTCCGACAAGCTATTTTGAAATTTAACGTTGACGTTCACGGGAGATTACAAATCTGAATTGGCCGAAGATGACCCAACAAAATCAGCAGAGCTATTTTGAAATTTCCCGTTGACGTTCACGGGAGATTACAAATCAGAATTGGCCGAAGATGACACAACAAAGTCCGCCAAGTTAATTTGAAATTTCCCGTTAGGGTTCACGGGAGATTACAAATCTGAATTGGCCGAAGATGACCCAACAAAGTCCGCCAAGCTATTTTGAAATTTAACGTTGACGTTCACGGGAGATTATAAATCTGAATTGGCCGAAAATGACACAACAAAGTCCACCAATCTAATTTGATATTTCCCGTTGACGTTCACGGGAGATAACAAATCTGAATTGGCCGAAGATGAACCAACAAAGTCCGCCAAGCCATTTTGAAATTTCCCGTTGACGTTCACGTGAGATTCCAAATCAGAATAGGGTGAAGATGATACAACAAAGTCCGCCAAGCTATTTTGAAAATTCCCGTTGACGTTCACGGGAGATTACAAATCTGAATTGGCCGAAGATGACCCAACAAAGTCCGCCAAGCTATTTTGAAATTTCCCGTTGACGTTCACGGGAGATTAGAAATCTGAATTGGCCGAAGATGACCCAAAAAAGTCCGCCAAGCTAATTTGAAATCATCCGTTGACGTTCACGGGAGATTACAAATCTGAATTGGCTGAAGATGACACAACAAAGTCCGCCAGCTAATTTGAAATTTCCCGTTGACATTCACGGGTGATTACAAATCTGAATTAGCCGAAGATGACACAACAAAGTCCGCTAAGATAATTTGAAATTTCCCGTTGACGTTCACGGGAGATTACAAATCTGAATTGGCCGAAGATGACACAACAAATACCGCCAAGCTATTTTGAAATTCCCGTTGACGTTCACGGGAGATTACAAATCAGAATTGGCCGAAGATGACACATCAAAGTCCGCCAAGCTAATTTGAAATTTCCCGTTGACGTTCACGGGAGATTACAAATCTGAATTGGCCGAAGATGACCCAACAAAATCAGCCAAGCTATTTTGAAATTTCCCGTTGACGTTCACGGGAGATTACAAATCAGAATTGGCCTAAGATGACACAACAAAGTCCGCCAAGCTATTTTGAAATTTCCCGTTGACGTTCACGGGAGATTACAAATCTGAATTGGCCGAAGATGACACAACAAATTCCGCCAAGTTAATTTGAAATTTCCCGTTAGGGTTCACGGGAGATTACAAATCTGAATTGGCCGAAGATGACCCAACAAAGTCCGACAAGCTATTTTGAAATTTAACGTTGACGTTCACGGGAGATTACAAATCTGAATTGGCCGAAGATGACCCAACAAAATCAGCCAAGCTATTTTGAAATTTCCCGTTGACGTTCACGGGAGATTACAAATCAGAATTGGCCGAAGATGACACAACAAAGTCCGCCAAGCTATTTTGAAATTTCCCGTTGACGTTCACGGAAGATTACAAATCTGAATTGGCCGAAGATGACACAACAAAGTCCGCCAAGTTAATTTGAAATTTCCCGTTAGGGTTCACGGGAGATTACAAATCTGAATTGGCCGAAGATGACCCAACAAAGTCCGCCAAGCTATTTTGAAATTTAACGTTGACGTTCACGGGAGATTATAAATCTGAATTGGCCGAAAATGACACAACAAAGTCCGCCAGCTAATTTGAAATTTCCCGTTGACGTTCACGGGTGATTACAAATCTGAATTAGCCGAAGATGACACAACAAAGTCCGCCAAGATAATTTGAAATTTCCCGTTGACGTTCACGGGAGATTACAAATCTGAATTGGCCGAAGATGACACAACAAATACCGCCAAGCTATTTTGAAATTTCCCGTTGACGTTCAGGGGTTATTACAAATCAGAATTGGCCGAAGATGACACATCAAATTCCGCCAAGCTAATTTGAAATTTCCCGTTGACGTTCACGGGAGATTACAAATCTGAATTGGCCGAAGATGACCCAACAAAATCAGCCAAGCTATTTTGAAATTTCCCGTTGACGTTCACGGGAGATTACAAATCAGAATTGGCCGAAGATGACACAACAAAGTCCGCCAAGCTATTTTGAAATTTCCCGTTGACGTTCACGGGAGATTACAAATCTGAGTTGGCCGAAGATGACACAACAAATTCCGCCAAGTTAATTTGAAATTTCCCGTTAGGGTTCACGGGAGATTACAAATCTGAATTGGCCGAAGATGACCCAACAAAGTCCGACAAGCTATTTTGAAATTTAACGTTGACGTTCACGGGAGATTACAAATCTGAATTGGCCGAAGATGACCCAACAAAATCAGCAGAGCTATTTTGAAATTTCCCGTTGACGTTCACGGGAGATTACAAATCAGAATTGGCCGAAGATGATACAACAAAATCCGCCAAGCTAATTAGAAATTTCCCGTTGACGTTCACGGGAGATTACAAATCTGAATTGGCCGAAGTTGACACAACAAAGTCCGCCAAGCTATTTAGTAATTTCCCGTTGACGTTCACGGACGATTACAAATCAGAATTGGCCGAAGATGACACAATAAAGTCCGCCAAGCTATTTTGAAATTTCCCTTTGACGTTCACGGGAGATTACAAATCTGAATTGGCCGAAGATGACACAACAAAATCCGCCAAGCTAATTTGAAATTTCCCGTGTACGTTCACGGGAGATTACAAATCTGAATTGGCCGAAGATGACCTAACAAAGTCCGCCAAGCTATTTTGAAATGCCCCGGTGACGTTAACGGGAGATTACAAATCTGAATTGGCCGAAGATGACGTAACAAAGTCCGCCAAGCTATTTTGAAATTTCCCGTTGACGTTCACGGGAGATCACAAATCTGAATTGGCCGAAGATGACCCAACAAATTCCGCCAAGCTATTTTGAAATTTCCCGTTCACGTTCACGGGAGATTCCAAATATGAATTGGCCGAAGATGACACAACAAAGTCCGCCAAGCTAAATTGAAATTTCCCGTTGACGTTCACGGGAGATTACAAATCTGAATTGGCCGAAGATGACCTAACAAAGTCCGCCAAGCTATTTTGAAATTTCCCGTTGACGTTCTCGGGAAATTCCAAATCTGAATTGGCCGAAGATGACACAACTAAGTCCGCCAAGCTATTTTGAAATTTCCCGTTTACGTTCACGGGAGATTACAAATCTGAATTGGCCGAAGATGACCCACCAAGTTCCGCCAAGCTATTTTGAAATTTCCCGTTGACATTCACGCGAGATTACAAATCTGAATTGGCCGAAGATGACACCTCAAAGTCCGTGAAGCTAATTAGATATTTCCCGTTGACGTTCACGGGAGATTACAAATTTGAATTGGCCGAAGATGACACAACAAAGTCCGCCAAGCTATTTTGAAAAATTCCCGTTGACGTTCACGGGAGATTACAAATCTAAATTGGCCGAAGATGATACAACAAAGTCCGCCAAGCTAATTAGAAATTTCCCGTTGACGTTCACGGGAGATTACAAATCAGAATTGGCCGAAGATGACCCAACAAAGTCCGCCAAGCTATTTTGAAATTTCCCGTTGACGTTCACGGGAGATTACAAATCTGAATTGGCCGAAGATGACCCTACAAAGTCCGCCAAGCTATTTTGAAATTTCCCGTTGACGTTCACGGGAGATTACAAATCTGAATTGGCCGAAGATGACACAACAAAATACGCCAAGCTAATTTGAAATTTCCCGTGATCGTTCACGGGAGATTACAAATCTGAATTGGCCGAAGATGACCCAACAAAGTCCGCCAAGCTATTTTGAAATGTCCCGTTGACGTTAACGGGAGATTACAAATCTGAATTGGCCGAAGATGACCTAACAAAGTCCGCCAAGCTATTTTGAAATTTCCCGTTGACGTTCACGGGAGATTACAAATTTGAATTGGCTGAAAATGACACAACAAAGTCCGCCAAGCTATTTTGAAATTTCCCGTTGACGTTCACGGGAGATTACAAATCTAAATTGGCCGAAGATGATACAACAAAGTCCGCCAAGCTAATTTGAAATTTCCCGTTGACGTTCGCGGGAGATTACAAATCTTAATTGGCCGAAGATGACACAACAAAGTCTGCCAAGCTAATTTGAAATTTCCCGTTGACGTTCACGGGAGATTAAATTTCTGAATTGGCCGAAGATGACCCAACAAAGTCCGCCAAGCTATTTTGAAATTTCCCGTTGACGTTCACGGGAGATTACAAATCTGAATTGGCCGAAGATGACCCTACAAAGTCCGCCAAGCTATTTTGAAATTTCCCGTTGACGTTCACGGGAGATTACAAATCTGAATTGGCCGAAGATGACACAACAAAATACGCCAAGCTAATTTGAAATTTCCCGTGATCGTTCACGGGAGATTACAAATCTGAATTGGCCGAAGATGACCCAACAAAGTCCGCCAAGCTATTTTGAAATGTCCCGTTGACGTTAACGGGAGATTACAAATCTGAATTGGCCGAAGATGACCTAACAAAGTCCGCCAAGCTATTTTGAAATTTCCCGTTGACGTTCACGGGAGATTACAAATTTGAATTGGCTGAAAATGACACAACAAAGTCCGCCAAGCTATTTTGAAATTTCCCGTTGACGTTCACGGGAGATTACAAATCTAAATTGGCCGAAGATGATACAACAAAGTCCGCCAAGCTAATTTGAAATTTCCCGTTGACGTTCGCGGGAGATTACAAATCTTAATTGGCCGAAGATGACACAACAAAGTCTGCCAAGCTAATTTGAAATTTCCCGTTGACGTTCACGGGAGATTAAATTTCTGAATTGGCCGAAGATGACACAACAAAATCCGCCAAGCTAATTTGAAAATTCCCGTTGACGTTCACGGGAGATTACAAATCTGAATTGGCCGAAGATGACACTACAAAGTCCGCCAAGTTAATTTGAAATTTCCCGTTGACTTTAACGGGAGATTACAAATCTGAATTGGCCGAAGATGACCTACAAAGTCCGCCAAGCTATTTTGAAATTTCCCGTTGACGTTCACGGGAGATTACAAATCAGAATTGGCCGAAGATGACACAACAAAGTCCGCCAAGCTATTTTGAAATTTCCCGTTGACGTTCACGGGAGATTACAAATCTGAATTGGCCGAAGATGACACAACAAAATCCGCCAAGTTAATTTGAAATTTTCCGTTGACGTTCACGGGAGATTACAAATCTGAATTGGCCGAAGATGACCCAACAAAGTCCGCCAAGCTATTTTGAAATTTCCCGTTGACGTTCACGGGAGATTCCAAATCAGAATTGGCTGAAGATGACACAACAAAGTCCGCCAAGCTATTTTGAAATTTCCCGTTGACGTTCACGGGAGATTACAAATCAGAATTGGCCGAAGATGCAATCATTCTGTTAGCGGTATCAGTTTGTTTTTAACGACACAAAATCTAGTAAAACAATACAAAAATTAAAATTAAAAAAAATCAAACCATCGTAATATTTTCCTAGTCCAGTTGGAGTATATGTATATTATATTCTTGATTAAAATAGTGTATTTGGTTAAATAAATACATTGTATCAAAATAATAAAAAGAACCTGTAAACTGACAGATGGAATTTCCGGTAGATGAACTATTGTTATGTAATAGGATTACTTTAATAGACAGTGCTAGAGGCTAATTAAATATTGGTGGTTCATTTTTACTTATGAGACTAAATTTATTATATATGTAATATATATTTATATGTATGTATATAATACAATCAGAAAACACTTATTTACGTTAATGTTTTTAAAACATTAGCAACTTTATTAACTTGTTGGCAATGATGAAATAAAAATCAAATTCAGTATCGTGATCCTTTTAAATTCTTCCCCTTTCCGAATCAAATTCCTGGTGACGCATGACTGTCTCTCTTCTCTCCAGAAGTCTTAGATCTTAACATGGTCCACATTACGTTTACTGGCTACAATCTCACAGTTTCCTAACTTTCTACATTATTGCTCAACTATTGTCGAAACTCTGCTGCCTACATTATAACTTAGAATAATTCTAACTTAAATCTAATATCTTATCCCTAATACCAAAATAGTTTATACTCCAAAAATTTATATATTCATTACTAAAACAGATTTGCTATATAGGTTAAATGTAATAACTAAATGTAGTTGTTATCAGTAAATGCACTGCTTTTTATATTAAATAGAGTGTTTAGTTAGTCAACCGATATGTTATCTTTTCCAGTAGCTTTGCCAATATAAACATGGATACTTCAGTATTAATATTTCATTTTGATGAAGTTCCTCTGCACACGTCCATGATAGCGAGTTGATAACAATGGTTTAATATCTTGCAGCTTAACGATAGAATTGTTGTTTTTATTATAGTAGTTTCAGTGAAATAATCGAAGCAATTCATAATAAAGGCTACAAAAAACAATTGTTCTTTTGAATTATATTAAAATTATAGTTAAAACCCTTGTACAATTTTGAGAATCGGCTAATAGTTCAATACAATTCGTCTTATTCAAATATTATATTTTCATTGATGTGTTATTTTAGTATCTACGATCTGTTTTGATTTTAGTATTATTTGTTTAAAACTACTATTAAAAAAAATTTAAAGTGTTGTTTTCATATTCATTTAATGTATCAGTTTTTATAATACTAAATAACCTTTAAGTATGGAGAGAGAGAGAGAGAGAGAGAGAGAGAGAGAGAGAGAGAGAGAGAGAGAGAGAGAGAGAGAGAGAGAGAGAGAGAGAGAGAGAGAGAGAGAGAGAGAGAGAGAGAGAGAGAGAGAGAGAGAGAGAGAGAGAGAGAGAGAATGTTTCAAGTGTCCCTTGGTGATGGCCTGTGATAGACCTTATTTTATAGAACTTAATTTATTATACATAACAATTATTAATTTTAATTTTCTTCTTTTACGGACTTTTACTCCTTCTTTTACCATCTTTCATTAACTCTGTTGCATTTGTTGGTAATTTGTTTTATTAAATTATTTATGAATAATTTATTTCTAAATCGGTTAGATTTGTGTGTTAGACAAATCAATAAAATATTAGATTGTGAACTTTTAAATTGATATTTTAAAAGTAAATTTCATATAAATTAATTTCGTTAGTTCTAATTTATTTTAACAAACTTAAATTAATAATAGTCATTTCACCTTTTTGGGAGATTTGTATGTACATCTGTTAGAGAAGTAAAAAATATATGTTTATCTGAATATATATATTTGATTGTCCTCAGGCCAATACAATAAGTAAATTCTACAAAGAATCAGGTTAAACGCCTTTGATAAAACAGTGTTTAAATTTACCTCCTCAATACCCAAATAATCTATGAGTAATATTGGTAAGAACCAAAAATATTTGTCATGTTTTTGACATTTATGTGTCGTAAAAACTACCACTAAAATCAAATATTTATTATCACATTGACACACAAATCTACAACATTATCTAATGTTGCATAGACATTAAAATTCAGTTATAAATTTTTTAAGATTTACAACAAACAAATAACAATTTAGGTTTTACGGTATCTAAAATTTGTAGCAGCTTACAACCTCTCAAGCATACATGGTTATACGTAATGAATAGTCAAACATTTCTCAGGTATTACTGTTTACCTCCATAACTCAAAAGGGTAGAGGTGAAAATTTATATTTCGATTTTTATTTCATCCCCGTTGTCACCGCCGTTATTAAAAAATTAAAAATAAAGAAGATCTCAAAACATTTTGTTAAAACATGTATATCATTTATTGATTATCATATTTATTTAAAATTCATGATTTTTCAAAACGAAACATCAGTTTTTTTATAAAATTCATATTCAGATTTGGTAACACGTCATAAGACCCTTACTGAAACGAAAGGTCATACTCGCAGTTTCGCTTTGAACCTTAGTTTTCAAAAGAACGATATAAATAAAAGTTTACTCCTAGTCACTTTTGTGTTTTTAACAACTTCTCCTTCTTCTTTATTCCGGAGGCAAAACACGGCAATTGCATCAGGATTTATACTACTACATATTTCTCTCTCTCTCTCTCTCTCTCTCTCTCTCTCTCTCTCTCTCTCTCTCTCTCTCTCTCTCTCTCTCTCTCTCTCTCTCTCTTTGTTTCTATCTTTATCCATCGAGAAATTTTCTCAAACTTTGATACTACCACGACAGTTAAAGCGTGATATAACCTCTAGGAATATTAATAATAAAATAAATATTTAAAAACATGAACATGTTAAAAATGTGACATGTTTTTACACCCTTGTTAATGTAAAACAAATTCTCTGATGAAGAATAAAACTAGAACAATATAAACATTGCCGAAACTTTGACTTCATCAAATAGTAACTAAATAACGAAAAATGATCCAACGAGGCAATAAGGAAGTTATGTGTAATAATAAAAGACAATCTACTCGAAAATTTACAAAAGTTTAGTTTTACGCGAATATTGTTTCAGTTTAGTCATACAATATATCTGTTTTAGTTGTAAAGATCCTTTAGACAGATTGCATTGAACTATGAATAACTCAACCTTACCTAACCTAACTTAACCTAGCCTAACCAGACCTACAAAGCTAAAAATTATCTATATCTGTACTCATTGTATTAAAGAATCATCAATTTACTTTTTGAAAGTATTACGATATTTTATTTGTTCAAAAGTTATTTTACATTTTTCAAATATACTTAAATCTTTTATAAACTTAAATAATTGTTACTATTAAATACAAGTTTTTCTAACCTTAAAGAAATAACAGTTTCCCTTATTGATTATTAGGCTCAATTAAGCATTGAAAAATTACTAATTATTGTCTTATTAATTAGATAGCCTTTGTTAACTGTTGAGATGTAATTGTTGAAAAAAAAAGTTTTTATTACTTTTCGCTTATGTGAACCAATTACACACAATTACTAAACTAAAATGTCATTAAAATCTTTATAATCATTAAAAATAATTAAAATATTTTTGATGTAATTTCGAATTTCCTAATTTAAAAATTACAATACAAATACAATAAAAAAATTACCATGAAACAAAACTTTTTCTTCTTACCACAAAAAATAATAATTGGCTTAGTATTTAAGTTGTCACTATTATTTTAACCATATTAAGTGTAAACACAATCGGTACTTTGTAAAATACTATTATTAAGGTAAATAATAACTCACATGTAAAATTTCATAAATCAAGTTATGATTTGTGAAATTTTACATCTGAGGTATTATTAACCTTACTATTTTAACTATTTACAACTATTATGTGGTACTTAAAAATAAATCAAATGGAATAAATTTATAGACATTTATAAAAAAACAAAACACTAAATAAAAATGAAGTTCAAGTATCTGGGTGGTGTTTAACTGCAGTATATGTCCCAATAGAGAAAAATATAATGAAATGCACAATGCTTTTAAAATGGACATAATAACAAAGGAGAATTTCCTTCATGTATTTCCTATGTAAGAAATTAAGATAAGAAGTTTATTATTTGCTATATATATAAAAAAAAAAAAAAAAAAATGACGGTCATTTTGAATCGTTAAAACGAAATTACAAAATCTATCCATCTGTTTAGTGACAGAAAACTTATACAATTCAAGTCCCTTGTTGTTAGTTGGTCTCATAAAAATAAGGATGTTTAGATCAATTTCGAAGGTTCGATCAG
This sequence comes from Aphrophora alni, assembly GCA_963513935.1. Lineage (NCBI taxonomy): Eukaryota > Metazoa > Arthropoda > Insecta > Hemiptera > Aphrophoridae > Aphrophora > Aphrophora alni. The sequence continues at coordinate 9,883,187 of OY740767.1, read as the reverse complement.
ATAAAACTACAAAATAATGACTTACGGGAATCAAGTTGAACGACTTTTAGTCAAAAGTAGACTTTTAGATTTCAAATCGAACCTTAGAAAATATCTCTTAAAGTATAATCTCAGAAAATATAACTTAAAAAACTTACTTTGTTTGACTTCACTAGTGGAAGTATAGTTCTTCTTTTATTGTTACACCACAGCTGTTTCAAGATAAATTCCATCACCAGGTGCTTATCACCAGTTAAAAATTTATTAAAACACAGCATATTATTAACAGAATATTAGTATAAGTTTTTATTTATATGGGTCTGTATTTGTCAAGAAGTAAGTTTTAAGTTAATAAATAAGTGGTTCATTAATTATCAGAAAATATCCAATATAAGGTATAGGTTAGGTTAGGTTAGATAAGGTTAGGGTAGGATCATCAGCTACGAATTTATTTAGGTACTCCAATATACATTTATTTGTACACGAATGCAAGAGTCAGAAATAGTGAGAATGCAACATTATTACACGAATCATGAAGAATGCAAATATTTGAACTCAGTTCAAGTACAAACAAAAATCACAGTAACTGTAATATACTGAGGTCTACTAACAATTACAGGTAGGTAACATAGAATATATACATTTCAAATCGAATATAGTATAATTTTATATCAAGTATCTATTTACAGTCATGGACATTCTTATATTAAATGTTGAGCTTGACTTATGAGAATAATTATACATTTTAACAAACACACAGAACACAATTCTCACAATAAATACGCCTAAGCATCAGACGCGTTCCAACGACAAGGTCGTCCTCTTCTATAGTTACAGTTTGATTGGTGTAGCTCGTGTATCGCTGAAGAGGACGACCTTGTTGAAACGCGTCTGATACTTGGGCGTATTTTTTTGTGAGAATTGTGTTCTGTGTGTTTGTTATACTGTATGGACATTCTTCACATTTGTATTCCCTGGATATATTGGTAATTTAAATAATTTGAAAGTAATTACTGGTGCTCACCCAAAGCAAGTTATTATATCCTTTGCAAAATCATAAATAATCTCTATTATACAAATGAGATTATTTTATTTTTATAGACGAGAGTTTCAACCTCAAGCGAACGTGGTTGCAGAACAACCTGACTATAACTGTTAAGTTTGGGTGTAATCTTAAACGACCAACTCCCTTAGGATACATTAGGCACTGTTCTGCAATTATCGCAATCTGTGTCTCCAGTATCTATTTAGATTGCAAATCTTAAGATAATTTTCATCCATACAGAGGGATCGTCACAATTTCAAAACAGCAGATTAAAAAAAATAACCACATGCAATTTACAATTTTTAAACTTAGATGGAGACAAAACACAAAACCAATTTGTGTATGGCTTAAATTTTAAATAGAGTTACATTATTGGAACCCTTCCTATTTTTGAATTGAGTGAAATTCGGCGTAGAAAATCTAGTAAACGACACTAAAATTACTAGACTTACTTTAATATCGTATGCTATTGTCATATCACTCGGATAAATATAAATAAATGTACAATATGAAAAAAAAAAAAAAAAAAAAAAATCAAAATAATCGTCAATCGTTGTTTGCAAATTATTGTCAAATACTATAATTAAAATTTAAATAAAATAATCATTTTATCAAGTGACAAAGTAAATTAAATCCAGTTGGCCGTGATAGACTTGTCCGTGTAAGAATGCTATCTTATGTAACACAACGCTATGAAGAGTTGTTCAGAGCATGCTTCATTAAACAAACGCTGTCTTCTTTCTCTTTATATTGGGTTATCGTTTTTCAGCTAACTCATCCATACTAGTACACCTGGATTTATTTGGGATGGCCTCTGTCAGTTGGTAAATTTAGTTTTGTTGTTGTTTGATCAATACAGTAATTAATAACTAAAAAAATGCAATAATTATGTTTTTTTTTAACGTAGGTTCAAATTAATATTATATGTATAATAATAATGATGTATGGTAGTTCTATAATACACATAGAATAGCAATTATCATAAATAATATTAACTGTGGTAACTGTGTAAAATATATAATTATTTAGTCAACATTTTAACGTGATATATAATATATATATCTTCCTATGTATGGTCATCGGAGTTTAGCTATGTTTTTAATTTGTGAGTTGAGATTCCTAATAATTACTGTTTTCTCAATAAATTCCTTACATTTCACTGCTGTTAATTGTGGTGTAGGAAAGTGCAGAATCTGAAATACAAAATAGTCAACAATATTATGTATTAATTTTTAAACTTAATTATTAAATAATTAAAGTAAAAAACTATGTAATACTTATTAATAAGAGACTAAAAAAATCATGCATAACAATTACCATTTAGATATTCTTTTACCTAACAAAATATAAATAGTACCAATAATTTTAAAAGTTTTTCTTCGAACGGTAGATTTAGTCTACTATCTGTGATGTACTATCTACTATCTGTGGTCTACTATCTAACTCGTTCGTCGTTTGTGATGAACAAAATTAGATATCACACTCATTCCCCTTTTCTTTAAAAAACAAAACTTGTAGAATGTAGTAGTTGTGTTTTAAAACTGCATGTTATATATATATATATATATATATATATATATATATATATATATATATATATATATATATTTAATTCTAACAGGATAACTTTACTGATTTCGTAAATTTGAAATTTATTTAACACAACACGTTAAGTTTTTTTTTCTGTTACTTAAATGAGCTTGACCTTGTACCAAATTTGTAATACTTATTTCATTCAACTGTTGTTAATTAACAATATTGGTTTCTCAGTAAACTGTATATACTTAAGGGTTACTGATAGGGCGTACGCCGGTGTCAATCCCAAGTTACCCTGGCTGGATCTACAAGTTTTTCATTTAGTCTTGAATTAAATCACACTCTCTCACATTTTCTATTAGGTCTCTAATGACTATGATAATGTCATCTTGAGTATGAGAGTATTAGAGTGATACGGGGGGGGATATTTATTTAAAATACATTTTACCCTTTGGTATGAAGCGTTAATGATTAAGAGGTAACTAATTGAGAGTTATTAATTTAACTAATAATTGCAAATTCTAGAAACATTTGAACGGCGTCATTTTTAACTCGGTTGTTTGTTTGAGTTCGGGTTTGCGGCATTGTACTCTACTAATAAAGACCTTTAATTTGATGTGCATATCAACCTATGCTTACATTTAAGATTTTCTTCTGACTCCTAGCGGGCCGCCCCCCTGAGGAGGTAGCGGATCACTGAATATGTGTTAAAACAGATTTTAATGCCCAGTAACTTTATTCCAAGTTTTGTAGCTGTATCTTTATTATTTAAAAAAAAACATTTAACCGTCCCTGGACTGTTTTTGCAACCCCATATATTCAATAATCATTTAATGACAGAAGGGTTTCTGTGCATGTAACAGCTGTTGATTATAACTTGGTCATTCAAACTTCGTATGAGGTCCATTTAGTGGTACAAAGTCACAATTAAATTGTATAATAATAAATTACCTTGTAAGGTCCGTCTTGTGACTTCAGTCGATTTCAATATTATATTATTATTTCTATATTTCTAGATTTGATCCTGGGTACGCCCATGTCAGTAGAACTCATCGCTTATACTGACAGTACTTCGCCGGACATGCCAGGGTGTACACCTAGTGAAATACATGATTTTAAAAATTAATTTTTGTGCTAGTGTAAGTGTTTTATAATTGTAAACATTTTAATGTGCGAAGAGCTCTTCAGAGTGAACAATTAAACGTATATCTGATGATGGAGTTACGACTCTGAAACATGCCATAATATAGAAATCGATTGAAGTCACAAGACGGATCATACAAGTTAATTTAATATTATAAGGTCGTCTTGTATTTGCGTTTTACAGATAAAGTGTTTTTTGTAGAATATTGTGTTTTTATACATTTGGTTTTTAAATGAAACATTATTTTTTAAATAGCCAAACTACAGCACTTAAAAAAAAATTCAAAGGAATATACAATTAATTATGTGTGACGTTAAATGTGAAAATAGTTTTAATTTTGTCCACACGATATCAGCACTTGCCGGTTACTGTATAAACGTCGTCCAATCAAGTAACAGGACACGCCTCGCCACGTCTCTTATGTTTTATCTACAGTTATTAGTTTTAAATATTGCCGCTTTATATCAGTACTTGTCAAGTCGTAAGTTTCAATACGTGCCTAAATAGATTTGCTTTTCCTCCATAACTAAAGATAATACTACTTCAGTTACCGCTATCCAGTTTATATTTATGTAATGGTTATACAGTGGGCTCGGTTTAGCTGTGCGAGTGAGAGACAGCGCTGAGAACCACTACTAATACAGCCTTACAGTGTACATAGGAGTCAAAAACATCTACCACAACCATAAATAATTATTATCATTACAAATTATAAAAATTATCTGCCTATAGCTAGCGGTGATGTGAATGTAGGGATTTTTATGTTTTGAGGAGGGTACAATGTTTATTAAAAGTAAACCTTTCCAAATATAGAAAGATAGGTGAGTGTCACTCATACAACTAATGCGGATTTAGTATAGTCTACATTGCATATGTTGTCCATTTTCAAATTAGTTATTATTTGTATTTTTCGTGTTTGTTTTCCGAGATACAATTTGAAATTTTTATGCTAACCCAAAGGTGTTGGTAATTTTATTTATTTGTATTTAATAATAGTAAAATAAAGGCGAAAAAACTTAAGAAAGTATAATGAAAGAAAACTGAAAAAGAAAAGAAACCCTGTTTAATTTTCGATTATCTTCTATGTAATTTCGAATGTTGTTTGTAAGCTATACCCTTTGGGTATTGTATTTAGAAGGCAGTGAGTGATATTGCTTCAAATTACGTTTTGAATAGTTTTAAGAATTCTGTTAGTGCTCAGTTAGTTGAATATTTTAACGGAGGGGTGCAAGCCAGACTTAGCCTTAGGATATCACGTTTTCTGATGAAGGACCAATGTACAAATATTTCTTAATATTTTTACTTTCTTACATATACCGTACTTAGTTTGGAGAAAGTTAGGTACAAAAAATAAATATCTGTTTCTCCGGATTTATCCGTTATAAAGTCCGAAATTCAAATGTGGATTGTGGCCTGTCTGTTGTACAACCCACAGACGTGGACTAGTTTTATTTTGGACCGTAGACATGTTGTGGCCACATTCTGATCAGTGGATTAATTTTTTATAACTACATTTGGAGTAGTCGCCGCCATAAAAAACCCTAAGAAATTGGCGGATGGCTGTGAAATTTAAAAAAATCGCTACTACCGAGTGTGTAAAATATCAGTTTTGAAGTACCCTGAGTCCAAAAAAATAATTCTTAGGAATTTTGTCTGTCTTTCGTCTATGCAAAAATTTCCTCTCGGTACTCTAAAAATTTGCTATGTGGGCGTATGTTATTCATAAATCTTCTTGTTTTTCTTTACCTTGAAATTTGAAAGTAGCTGTCATAAGACCAAATCCCAATTGTTAGAATCTGCTCGAAATTTGTTTTTCATAATCCTACAGTTAACACGAAGACATGAACAATGGACGCGATCGTGAAAGTTTGTTCCTTTAAAACATAAAATTAATATGTTTGAATAACATTTCAGTATAACGTTATAGTTTGATTTTTCGGGGATGGAACCTGGCGGCTTAGCGACCCTTAGCTCTCACACGCACACTGGTTAATTAAAAATGTTGTTGTTGTGCTTTGAGAACCAACTGATTATACGCTGCAGGCAGGCAGGCCGGGGGCTGCGCGCGTTCCTGCCAGTGTGCGTGTGAGAGCTAAGGGTCGCTAAGCCGCCAGGTTCCATCCCCGAAAAATCAAACTATAAACACAACAGGAATTTAGAATTGTATAAAATCTTTTAAACACAAGAGAGTAAATTATTTAAACGGACATAAATTTAATCTTGAATTTTAAAATGATTCATTTGGCAATTGTTGTAGCACTTCCAAGTAAGATTTATTTATAAATACTATGCTAATGAATTCATTTACTTTCCAGATCCAATGAGAAAACATTGTTCTCTAAAATCCTTATCAACAGTTTGTAACATCCTAATTCAAAATTACATCTGCATTTTTGTTATCGACAGTCCACTCGCCGTCCCTCTTATCTTCCCTCTCTATATCTGTCTCTATCTAAGTGCAAAGTACAACGGCAGGCCAGCTTACCTGCTTTAATACCCGTTGCCAGTCATTCTGAAATAACTCACGATGTTCTACATTCAATTATAAGCTCCGTCAGACATATCTTTTCGTTCTCAAAATTACTTCTCAGTTTCTAAACGACATGTTAAGTTACAGTTTTGTGCGCTTTAGTTTTTTTAAAAAAAAAAATGTTAAGTAAATTATTATTTTTCACGGCACAAGCTCACGTGAACTGCGACAGGATTTTCCAGGTATTCAGCTTTACAGATTTTATCATATCTTAAATTTTGTTAATGCTTTAAAATATTTTGTTAATTATCATGTATTCTTTAAAATATGTATTTCATGTTTTATTTAATATTCAATGTTCTTTTTGAAACTGAATGATTATAAAAATTTTCTTTTCTTAAGACATACTTTACAAAACCTTGCAAAGGCACATTTTGAGTTTTGAACAATTATGTGAAATAGGTGCAAATTAATGTTGAACATTAAATGATCAGAATATCTTATTGAACATGTCAAATATAAAACAATTAGAGAAATCTATTCTAAATCAGAAAATTTCGTTTTACAGACTTTTGCAGATCTTTGCAAGTCTTATACAAGCTTTGTTTTACACAAAACTAAATATATATAAATAGATTTATAATCATCTAAGAAGCTTTTAATTACAATCATAACGAATTTCAGTCATACAATCAATTTTCTTTAATTTTGACAAATAACCAGATATTTGCTTTAATAATGAACATTAATGCTACAACATGTCTGATTTTGAACAGACGCTAAAAAACATGTTTTTTGCTATAGCTAATACGCTGGTAGGAGATACTCAGCAATTCTTGCCTCAGATTGCATAGACCAGCTAAAGATCTAAACATGTTTCGTCCTGTTGGCAAAACACGTTTTTTTAAATATACCTTCAGAGTTTCAAGTGCACAAAGGTGATGTTAAAAAAAAAAAACTGACTTTACAAAACTTTAATTAAATTCATATTGTACATGTGCCTAAATTGCTTCAGCGAATATGTGTTTTTTTTTTAGCTATCTTTTAGATGTAGACTTGTGTAGTTATTTATAAAATATATAAAAAATCATTGGGTGGAGCCTGCATGCAAACTTTCGGTCCTAACAACCTCCAAGAGGTTATTTTCTAAATTAATATAATTGACGTCAATTAACAAAATTTAATATTCAAAATTTTCATTTCTTTTTTTTTAAGTAAACTTCTCATTTTATAATAAATTCTTTTATCTAAAACATATATATATTTATTGGCCAATATAGCATTTAAGAAATTTATCAAATAAGTAATATTATGTAACTGTTTTGAAAAACTATCATCTCATAAAGTCAAAGGGGGGGGGGAATAAATATCAGTATCTTTTCATCTTTTTTTATTCTAATTGTACATTAAGGGCGTATAATCTTTTTTTTTTGGATTAATTATAATCCCGTTAATTGTTAAGCTGTGCTCATTGTCTTTTGTTAAATTTTGTAACTATAAAATATATAAACTAAAAGGGGGGATAAATTTTCAGAATCTATTGATTAATTTTTTTAATTTTAATTATAATATTTTACATTAAGGGCGTGTAACTTTTTTTAATTATAATATTGTTAATCATAAGCTGTTTATGATGATTTGTCTCAGGATGTCTTTCTAAGTTGTAAATGATAAAATCTGAACCGTCGAAATTTCTTTTGTTTAAATAAATTTGAGCCTTGTTAATTACTAAATTTGTCTTTGTCTTTTTTTTTATATTTTCTAAACATTGTTACCATTTTGGTTCCGCCTTTTCTTAAATTTAAGTCCCCTGGTAACAAGTTATTTAGACAGATTTGGATAAACATGAAGACGTTTCTTTTTCTTTTCCCAAAGAAGAATGATTTTAATTTCGAAATAGCTAAACAACTTTTATAAAATTGAACTGAACATAGCTCATAGTGTTCATTTTCTCTGTTTAGCAGCTCCTGAGTTTAGTTGCAATATTAGTAATATACGTATAGAGACGTAAAACTGAAAGAAGCTTCAAATTAATATTATTTGTTTTAACTCCAAATCCTTTTGCAATCATCCAGTAAAGGGGAGAAGAGCATGGTTTTTCAAAGCAGCAGAGTCTTTAAATTCAATTATATTTCACTAAAATATTTTATCCTCTCAAATCCTCTATCCCGAATAACGTACGTTTGTTGCAAAGGGTAGTCGAGAAACAACTGATTTTCAGACTTTAAAAAAATAGGGAAATAAAATGGTCGTTTTATTTTAAATATCATAATATAGACAAATTTAATTTTCTTAAACATGAAACGAAATGTTCGTTTGTTCGCTCATGTTATTTTCACAAAAATGGAGACGCAAATTAAATTTTTAAAACTGATTTCCATTATTTATTCTCTATATCAACTGAAAAATAAATCACATCTATATAATGACGCAGTAAAGTTTTATAGACCCTTTGATGATAGTTTTTATTTACAAAACTGAATTCAGGCGCTTATTTGACTTTTGCACACAAATAAACGTTCATTTAAATAGTTAAAATTAGAGTACTATCTAAATACTAATCCCTCTGTTATTATTGTGGAACCATGAAGGCTTAAAATTTGATTTAAATATATTATCACTTCTAATTTATGAAATTCTAATACTTGGCAACGTTAATTTAATTATTATTAAATATTATAATTATTTTATAAATATATAATAACTTTTTTTTTCTAGGTAGTTTAGATAGACTAAACATTGTTAAAAATAACAGTTCGTTATTTCTAAAAGGTTTACAAAATATATGCAAAATTGTTTCAATAACAATTTCTCAACAGCTAACAAATTCTAACTACAATGAGAACGTTTATTTGTAAATGTTTCACTGAGTCTAAGAATCAATAAAACTAATACTTAATTTTTAAATGGTCCACAAATCCTATGAAATAATAGTAACACTTTCTCAAAATGAATAACATTAACTTTTTTGAACTTTTGAAGTAGGCTACGTTTTTAACGTGCTAAATATCATATAATTTAAAAATTATTCCTACTCACCCCTGAATTCGACTGGTATTGATAAAACACTACCCAGTGAAAAGAAAATGTATTGGTCACTGTAAGGTATCTTTTCATAACAACTTACACCAAAATTACAATATAATACGACATATTGTATTTTAAATCGTACAAATATTTTATAATATTATAATATCAGTTGTTAATATCATACTTTTTTATCTCTATTTTATCTCTATTGTTCATTTATCAAAGCAATCGTACAAACATTTCATAATACATGAAAAGCAATAGTCTACTATATTTTTATTTTAAATCTCAATAGTTTAATTATCAAAGCAATGTGTACACCTCAATAGATCGGTTACTTTTTAACGATTACTACCGAACTGGTCTAAAATAGAGGATTGTATTCTAATTTGTTATTAGTGTTTTTTGGGTTGATCTTGTACAGTCATAATTCTTGCAATTATTATTTTTCAGGTTTTTATTATTGATTGGAGAACGAAGGAAGATATATAGGTCCTTTCAATAACTTATTCTCTAAGTAAAATATTGTATATGACAATATTTAATAAAGTTACCATTTAAATTTAACTGTCGCTTTACAGACAAAGTGAGGGAAAAGCTATGGAGGGAGGGAGGGATGGGGAGAGAGAGAGAGAGCCATATTTATCCTAATGTCATTGCTGTGTTTTGCCTCAGGAATAAAGAAGAAGCAAGTAAAATGACAAAAGTGACGAGTCATAAATTTCTATTCATATAGTTCTTTTCAAAAACTTTTCTTTTCAAAACAAAATTGAATGAACTTAACATCTGTCATATCGATTATTGTAAGTCTTATCTCGTGTTACCAAGTTTGCATAACATTTGTGTATAAAATTTAGATTTCGGTTGAAAATATTTTACTTTTTCAATCAATAACAATACATTTCGAAGGTGTACATTTCTGTCGAAATAATATATAAACCAGCCATTTTAATAATATATTTTTGGTAATGAAGAATTTTATGATAATTTAGTCATTCTAAATATTCTAAAATGTATTCTTTTTTAGTTAGTCTGAATTCATTCAGTTTTAATTCAAAATTTCTGACTTGTGTGAGCATCTCTCTATGGATGGCAGATAGTATGTTGATAGGAATTCTCAGAAATGGTAAAACCTATTTTAAGAAGTTATTTTGGTAGTTTATGTACCGACAAATTATCGTAAAGTGTTTTGTGTATCTATTAATGTAAGCGTGCTTGCTGTATGATGCTGATCATCGATTTGTATTTAAGACTTAAACACAATTATCTGATAGGATGAGAATTAATTTTAACTAAAAGTACAAGGGTAAAGAACGTGGCAGAAAGTTTTAAGTGATTTTTTACTTCACAACACTACTACAAACAAGACAGCACTATATTTTATATTATTTTGCGATCTTAATAAATACATTTGAAGAAAAACGTTTATCAGATTATTTTAAAATATAATTTTGAAATCGTCTTTGTGTACTCATGGATGTTGAAAAAAGAAATATTTCAAAGTGTTTTAATAGTAGCAGACATATGTTTTTAACTAGCATATGTTTCCTAGTTGAGGAATATTTGATATTAATTTTGTTTTCAGAAGCTCTAAAATAGCTAATTTAGACTCAACTATTAAATAAAATGATACAAAACAAATTGATACAATCTTACTAAATTATAACAACTATCTTTTGAAGTATTTATTTTTGTGATTTAAAAAGAAATGTGAAGAAATATAAGTACGGAAGTATAACAATATATTTTATAATGTTTTGTTAAATTTCTCGATGACGAAAATTAATTGAATGAACAAAAATGTTTTATTGCTCAAATAATTAACTTCATATGAGCTTTGTTGTGTAATAAACCGGCGTCACAAGTTGTTAATGTTACAAAATGAAAAGAATTGTTTTTGAAAAATGAATTATAAAAATACGTCTTGTATAATACCATAGTGCTTATATATGAGGTAAATTATTATAACTGTCTAATATAGTGATAATGAAACTAACTATAAGAAATTTTTGATACTACCATGTTCCACATTTTATGAAATTCAGAATAGAACAAAATAACGTTTAAAATTTCTTTAGTAACTGCATAATTTTGTCAAAACCTAATGAATTGTGTAATAAATGGATAACTCTAATATTGTAAAATACATAGTTGTAAGGTGAGTAAATTGACAAAGTTGTACAAAGTATACCTATACTTTTATTGTTAAATGTCAAATTTACCATAGTGTGAAATGGATTCTTTATAGTTGTTTTGAATTTTTCGCTAAAAAGACTGTACTTGACAAACATTCAAGTAGATGGGTAAAATAGCTGTTTCAAATATTTAAACGGCCGCCATTTTAGATAGGAGCAAGATATTATCCTCTAGTTTGGGCAATTTAATTTTACTAAATAATCCCCTTAAGATGAGGGGTCACTCGATGGGGAGGGGGTTTCCATTTAAGTTTATTGATTTGTTTCTGAATCCTCTGAAAAATATAAAACACCAAGAAACACTTTTTTTTCATTTTGAACGATTTTAATGAAACTCCTGAAATGTATATTATTTAATGCATTGAGTATGAACTTGACGTAAGACTTGACTGTCAGAAACTGAAAGTTACGACTGACCACATCAACTATCTTATTTATAAGTTGACTCTATAATAAAAGCTTCATTTCTATCTCTTTTGTGTTTCAAACATTTTAACCGTCATGTTATACGTGTATTCAAAACTGCAACATTAGATTTCTTTAAAAGTATTATATATGTATGTATGTATGTATGTATGTATGAATATAACAGTGTTTTACATAGAATCAGGGTTGTAGAGGGGAGAAGAGATTTACTACCTTTCCTTGTATATCGTTTCCCACCTGTATATACATATGTTGGGAGAAAAAGGCCGGGGAGTCCTGAATAACTTAAATGTGATATATAGAACAAAACATCTCTGAGAAAGTTTCGGGTTTTAAAATGCTGTATATGATAGTGACCTTGACCTCGAGCTAAATGTAAACATAATTTTTTAAAATTAAACTTGAATTTTTTTAATGAACCTATTTCACATTGCAAATTTATAGAGTGGACAATTTTACACCATCCCCGGATGAAACTGGAGCCATCAGTTGTATAAAATATGTATAAAGGAAGTAAATAGACTTAACCTATGAGTTCAGCAAAACAATTACAAAACTCGCATTCCGCAGCATCTGTATCTTAACATTAAATTTAATATAATATATTTAATATAGGTTATATTAATATTACGAAATAATCTTCTTAATTAAAAGATAGCACAAGTAAAATATTAATAACAAACATTGTTCATAAATACATAGTCTTTTGTATTAAAACAAGTTCAAAACTAACTTCACTTTAAACAAGAGTAAAACTAAAAAACTGACATCAATAACATAAAATAGCTAGGCTTTGTGTTATTTAAGAAAGTTATTCAAATTTTGATATTACATGGCAGTTGGTTAACTTTGGGAAGTTGGTAAATTTTTTTAGTACCTCTTCTATTGTTATAAAATGAATTATTTGGACCAATGTTGCCACTTCTGATGTAAAACTTTATAAATAAATAAATGCTAGATGGGTAGTTATTTTAGTGAACAAAATAAAGGATAACAGCTTTCAGTTTTAGTATTCTTCTAATGACACTATTTTGCGATATTCTCAGTTTTTTAATATAACTTTTAAAATTACACCACAGCACTGAATACCATATTGTACCCTGGAATCAATTAAAACAAAATACAGTACTCTTAGTAAATTGGTTTCACAGATATTCCTCAAAAAACAAGACGTTCACATCATTCATTTTATTTTCTTATCTAATGTTTAAATCTGTTTTCGCCAATTTAAATTACCTTTTAAAATTACACTTAAGTATTTAAAATTATTACATTTCCTTATTGCTTCACACAGACAATTTGTCATAGCACAATGTGAAACATGATAAACCAGATCTTTAGAAAACAAAACTATAACAAAGCTAAAATTGACATATTTTGTTTTACTAACATTGATTTTAATTTTATTCATTAAGTAGATTAACTACACCTGTTAAATAGTTTAAGAACCTTTACACTTGTTTAATTAAATGAAATCTAATAATTTCCCGATTTGTGAAAACTTGAAAAAAAAAAAAAACAACTATTTTAAATAATAAACAAGCAAACACACACCCATCACTCCGCACACACATATAAGACAAGTTCTCACAGTAGAGTTGAGCTATATTCTCGGGAAGTATTATATACAATATATACAGGTGGAAAAACTCATTCAAGGAAGCAAGGTAAATCCCTTCAGTGGATTTCTCTCCTCTCAATTTCTATCTACGACACTGATATATTCATGCATACATACATATATAATATTCAACGAAATTTGCTGTCGCTGTACTGAATACATATATGTATGACGTTTGATAAGTTCTTGGCAGGAAAGAGATCAGAAATCATATATAAGTATTATAAACTATTGTAGACGTTGTACATACGGCCAGCACATGACTTCTACTTCCGTACTGTATTTCAATTGCTTAAAACTCAGTGGATACATAACATTCATTAAAATCTGTTAAGGAAAAAAATTGACGACGTTATGAATTATCAAAAGATTTATAAGTTCAAAGTTGGAAATCAGAAACAATTATATAATAGATTAATATATTTATATTTTTTTTAAAATCCCCTTAACCATAAACCTAAGAAAAAATGCAATTAACCAATCACAAAAACTAAACGGATAATGAATTTGTTTATTTCCTTAATTTTCTGATGTACATTTAATATGACAAGAAAAAAAAAGTGTTCTCTAACAAGTTACTGAATAGTTATGATAGTGTTTTCATAGCTAAAACGAACAACGTGTTATTACACCCTGATAAAGAGTCATCCCTAATTGACGCCTTTTTTCTTGGTGTCTTCCTATTTGCGGTCAGTCCTGTTTGCTGTCAGTCCTATTTGCAGTCAAGTGTAGTTTTATGAGGGGACGATCAAGGTCCTGGGGGTGGAAGGGTTTCCAGTTTGCGGTCACGTCTTGAGATGTAGTTAATTTCTTCTCGTCCTTTGCATACCTAGCCACTAAATACATAACAGAATGATTTGACTCTAATCACAAATCATGTCTAGTTATATAGGTTCGGTTGAGTTAGGTTATATATATGACCGCAAAGTGGAAAAATATAATTAGGGCAGCTCAAGATATTTTTGGGGTGACCGCAAACTGGACGATTTTACCCTCGACCGCTAATAGGACTAACCGCAAATGGGACACAACCTTTTTCTTTACTGATACCAATATATTGAATATCATATAATTTTAGTATAACCAGACTATAGTAATGTCATTTGTTAGTTCTAATTTCCACACATCATTTCGGAATAACTTAATTTAAGTTACAAACTTTCTCACATGAGTGTTTAACAGTAATTAACAATAAATATGTTTAATATTATACTTACAGCCTTCGTGGTCGAGATATCGTCCTGTCAGGCCATAATCTGACCGCTTGACTATAAATTAAGCATATAATTCATAAAAAAACGAGCGCACATGGTATTGTCTCTGAGTGTCTTAGACACTTCCAAATGTTCATTTTGGCGGGATATTAACTTGGGGGCACACAATCGAGTTCACTAGTTGTTTTTCACTCCAATCCTTTCCATGAGTCAACGTTATTTGCTTCAATCTCAGCTGGAGCTGTGTGTGAGAAAAACGATATTATCTTATTGTCATAACCCCCGTATTTCGTCAGCTAGGTAAGGCTCGGTACTCCAAAGGATGAAGGTAAAGTATCTTAAATATTAGCAGGGAAGTGATGGGTCGAAATTCTTTGAAATATTGAAATACAAAACTCGTGTACTGTTGGAAAGATCATCTCAACAGCAGTCACGAGAGGTCCCTCAAACCTCCTTATAAGAGAGTTAAGCTTTGTTGGTAAGGGAGGGTAACCTCCATGGCATCGGCCATACTCTTCAATATATGGCGTATACCATTTATATCATACTTTTCACAAATCATCAGTAAAATATTTGGGAACAATTACTATGATTGTTGATTACATCCTTCCCGATATTAATGGCAATAAAATATACCAATGACGAACATTTCACGTCAACTCTTTGTAACCGCAACATAGGTACATTATCTTCATAATACATCCCCACCTCCTTCTGTCATCATCGCCTTATAAAAAGGAGGAAGTACATAAAATATACCTTGCCATCTAACACTCCAATAGCGTAACCGTTGGAAAATAATAATAGTTGGTCAAGTGAGATTAAATAGGTTAGATGAAAGAGAGAGACCTAACCCAAGACTACATGAAAAGAGTGTAGATCAATCTATGTTCTTTAAGGATTTCCAAACCTGTTATTATTGGGACAAGAAAATTTGATATAACACAATAAGATCCGTTTGTGAATAGTACTGTACTTTGTTTTCATGATATTAATTTATTAAAAAGATTTGTTATCCGGTGTAACATGTATCAGAATAAATGAAAGAGTATTATCAATACTCCTATTAGAAAGGGTTGATAGGCATCTTGCAGAGTGGAAACGTTTAAAGACAATAGTTTTTCATTACAAGAGTGCTTAGAGAATGTTATATACAAAACATCACTTCCGTTGTCATTTTATACGAGAGAAGAGTGATTAGAAATATCTGTAACTATCAATACGAATTTAAACTATTTCTATTTTTTTTAATCATCGATTTTACGTTTTTACTCAATACGTAGAGAGAAGCATTCTATATTGAGATTGTCCGAATACATGAGGTGTAAGTTTCCTTGAGTCTTAATGAAATTATTTTCTCGCAATCAGTTAAGAAAGTTCAATTTTTAATCCAGATAATCAAAAATTAAGAATGTATATTTTTATTTCTGAGTTTAAACCTATAAATATTATTAAAATTTCATTTTATAGAATTACAAGATAAGTACGGTAAGACATAGTTTGCATGAGAAAATTAAATGGAGGGTCGTAATTTCACAATGAGAGTTTGGGTTAAATTCAATGAAACCATAATACGTTTATTATAGAAACTGTTTTAATTTTCAACAAAGTCAAAATTCAAATTTAACCTCCTAAAATGTAATAAAAGCTTAGTTTTAATAAATTATACAATACATACAATTAGGCCGTGATTGAAACATTTGCAGGTTTTATTTAAAAATGACTATACCAAAGTCACGACCGAGATCGGCTAAATACTAAATAGAAGAATATTTCCCGTCAAGAGAGAATCTAAATTTAATGAGGTGGCCACCCTACCAAAAATATCACATAATATTTTAAAACAAAATATGGTGTTAGATGTAGCCTCTGTAAAGAAATTACCTACAGTATATGAGTGAATAGCGTGGTAACTATTTATTTTACTCAGTATAGACAAAAGTGATCAAGAAAATAAACAACAATATGAGTGGTCTGTTTTGATAATTTCAGTCAAAACGTGTAAATGAACCATTAATGTCTCTTAGAAAGTCTAGTGCTTCAAATTTGCAGTTTCCACTTTACAAACCAGATTTAAGTTCAAATTTGTATGATTAAAACAATGTAAGATGTCGAAGGTATTATGAGTTGCGATTAATTTGGGGGATATTATACATTGTATGTTAACAATTTAACGTGTTGCTACACCCTAAATCAGACATTTGTGTGTAAAAACATGAATCATATTTTAAATTTTATACAAAGTTTTATTGACAAAAGCTGAGTGAATACATACACCAATTAATTCTCTCTAGCACATAAAGATATACATTTACAACTCATATAATTATGACGAATATTTTAAGAATTTTTAACAGATAAACTAGTAGATATGAACTGAATATCTGACACTCTTCTATAACCAATGGACTTAAACAGTGCAAGAGATTTTGAGTTATTGTCCAAAATGCAAACATGAGGGGCTATTCCTAGTTTACCCATAGCGTGTGTAATGCCTTTAGTAACTAATGTTCCATAACCTTTCTTGAGTTGATCACTTCGTGTTTGTAGAACTCCAACACCACCATAATGTGTGTGCATAACCCATGCCAGAGGTAGTTCGTCATTAGAGGAAAACACTCCAATACCACCATTTAACTTCACTGTGTCTTCTAGTTCTGAAGATGTGTAGATGTCATTGTGTGCCCACACTGAATAGATATAAGGTACATGCTCCGTTCCAAGGGAGGATAGAAATACATCCTCAGGACCGCTATAAACATATTAAAATAATCTAGTGTTGTTGAAAAACAAGTTATACATGTAATACAAATATTTTGCAATTTATTTATGTAGATTCCAGTTATTTTAGGTTAAGATTAAATAAATATTTCCATACCACAATATAATTTTTTTTTAAATAAAGTACTAATGTTTCAAACTTATGTTGTTTTTCTAAAGTATGGATGTAATACTTTAAAATTTGTATAATTTACCTATTTATAAGATAGAAAAACTTTAAACATCTATAAACGGTTATAGTTTGGTTATAGATTTTATAAAACTTTTCATGTTTGTATTTTCTTCATCACATATAGTCTGTATACACTAACTTGGCGTCTGAACCCTTGGCTACCTGCGACCGTCCCCCCGTCACTCCCTTCCTCACCCAGCTGTTTCAGTGATGACTCACCTACTAGCGTTAACACTGCTCTGTTTAACGTTTTTATGGGAGATACAATAAACAGTGCAGTGTTAACGCTAGTAGGTAAGTCATCACGGAAACAGCTGGGTGAGGAAGGGAGTGACGGGGGACGGTCGCAGGTAGCCAAGGGTTCAGACGCCAAGTTAGTGTATACAGACTATAGATATGTATGACGTACCTTGGATCAACTTGCTCGGCCGCTCCATTTTCCATGTAAAGGATACCACTTTGGCAATAGACGTAGGTTCGCACACCTATAGTAACTAGAGTGCTATGAACTGCGTCAGTATGTTTCTGTAAAACCGCTTCAAACAGTGGGTTAGCCAACCAGTTGATACGTTCAGTGTATCTCAGCGCTCGTGATAACCTCTCGCAACTTTGTTCTTGAGTGTAAACTATTATGTTACTTCCACTACGCTCCTAAAAATTAAATACAAAATACTGACAACAATTTAAAAAAAACACATTAAAAAATATTTAATGATGAAACAGTATTAAATTTTTATATTAAAACTAAAAACGTCAAACTATAACCTACATTCTGTTTGAATAAAATTGGTTAAAGAGATTCTGTTGTAAATAAAAACTAGTATTTTAAATAGATTATGAAAATAATTTTATAAAACTTTATTTTACAAACTAAAACCAGTGACCTAATTTTTGTTTTAAATCAGTTATAAAAAATGATTACATTTATTTAAAAAGCTAGGTGCAATTTTTATGTCTTATAGGTAGAATATTAATATTTTAATATCTATATAAATTATATTTTTGTTTATTTTAAAGATTACTTACGAAATTCATAATGCCTACAAATGTGCCATCTTCAATATCATTTTCCACGCTTAGTAATAATACATTAAGATTGAATTTCAGTGTACGCCATTTCATTATTGTTTTCACAAAGTAGTATACCTGAACAAATTTGACACCAAAGAAAAATAAATTAGATACTGTACTCATTAAACTAAATTTCAAAAGCCTTCTTTTTCAAACCTGTGAACTGCAACATCTAAAGATATAAAAGTAATTTGTATACTGCTTTGTATTTATGAAGCAAATCCTGTCATAAATCAAACTATAATGTTGGGAGAATATTAAAGTGTAATATATTTTGTTTTAAATGTATATACATTCAATATAAATTATTAAAACACTGTAAGACTATAAATAAAAATATTTATTTTGCTTTATCTAAACATATGCAATCTTCACCATTCAAATTGTTACGATTTAATATTTTCCGAGAACCACTCTCACACAAATCCGATATCAACTAAATGGCAGAATTAGTCATACTTAAAATAATATGTTAGTTTAAACTAATTATTAAGACAAATCAAACTGACTATTATTTCCACACTTTTAGACTATATTATCGAGACACACCTAGATTTTTCAACTATATGATCAAATGTTTGTGATCTCACACTGTCTGTTGAGGTAATTTAGATTGAATAGGTTTTTAATTGAGTAAATTCTAATTTCAGGTTATACTTCATTTGATCTATAATTATATCAAGTTGAAAATTCATATTGTTATATTTGGATGCAGATATTACAAGCTGCACACGATAATAAGCTAATGTGTGATATCAGAACATATAAGAGAATCGTTATTATATATATATATATATATATATTTCAGGAGTTGAAATTTACTAACCAATAATTTTCTCCAAGAAATTAATATACTGCATATTATATAAGTTAAAGAATACTCAAATGTGGTTTGAAGATTTTTATCGGAGACATTGGAGGTTTTCTGTCTCATTTGTAACGTAATATCAAAGAGAATTATTAAATAAAAAGATTTCACAAAATCAAATTTGTTAAGATATACTAATTATAATCTTATTCTTATTAATGCTTTGCGTGCTGTATTTATTCTAAAATTATGAACTAAATAAATATTAACAAACAATATATATATAGTTTTTAAATTGATAAAACAAAGAGAAAAAAACAGAAATGTGAGAATTGACTAGCTGTACTTACATGAATGGATTGAGGCCAATCACGTTTTAATATTGTTTCACAAAAGTATTCCAGATTGTTTGGTGGAATCTCTTGAAGAATATCTTGGGTTGTTGATGGCATCTTGCTTGAACTGAAGTTACACTGTGAACAAGTAGAACTGATTAAGTATTTGGTTCTAATGAGGTCATTGCTAGACGCTCTGTATATATATTTCAAGGCTATAATTGACATATATAGTTGGATAGGCTAATTAGATGATGTAATTGTGTATTGTGTGAAATCAGTTTTATATTTTATTCATTCCTTAGGCAAGACAAAAGTTATTTGTGATGAGCATGTTAATCAAAATATGCTATTCATTATACTATGCTAAACAGATGTTTTTCAATACAAGCTTTGAGTAACAGAAGTGATGCTTTCCTGTATTATTGTTACATGTATTGTTCCTGTATTATTACAAATGAAGGCTTTTTTTAATAATTTTGTAAAACAATAGTAATTATTACCATTATTATAGCTGTTTGGGATATATAATTTTAAAGAATTTAAATACAATTTGAAAATACATTTATTGGTAAATAAGTTGCACAATAGTAATTGTTACATAATAGAAAGTTTAACAATAACAACCGTAATAATCATTATTATATTTTATTTTTACTTCTAAAAAATGAAGAGAAAGGAATTAAAGTCTTTAAAACCCTAGGCCGAAATTTTTATGTAACTCTACAAACGATTATTTAAAATTAAAATTTTTAATATACCAAAGGTTCAAATATAACTTTAATGAATTTTATAGCTTTACGATCGCCAATTACGTCGTACTTTAATAAAAGTATTTTAAATCGTATGTAACAGAATCTTTATCAAGTGGATTAGTAAATCCTCAAACCACTCCCAGTCTCTCCTACTTCATTACCAGGTGGAATTATACCAAAGCTTAGATTTACTCTCTTTACACAAATTTATGGAAGAATACCTACGCCTATCGAATGGCATGTATTATATAAACACCTATTATATTGAATACGACTTACATCATTCACCTTGTACGTTGTAGCAAGTAACACTAATATGAAGGTGTTTAAATCAATGTTTATATATGTATAAAATTCATTTAAAGACTGGTTTCAGGTTGTTTTAATTTGTAAACAATTTATATCTTAGTAAGTCATTTGTTTAGAAATCATAATTATTTATAAACTTTATTCTTCCTTTTAATTTTATTTACAATTACAAAAAAATTGTATTTTTTTAAAGACGAATATAACCTTTCGGCCATCATCGTCTTTAAGGAAAAAGGAAAGAAAGAAAGTAGCATGAAATAAAACCCATCTCTCGAATACTCTAATAACGTCAAGCTCGGGTCATGATAGACCTGATAGGAAAGGCAAAAAATAGGGATTTAACCGAAAAATACATGAAAAAAGACGAAGATGCAGCTAGGGTGAAAGAGTCCGCTACACCCTACTCGCTATGAGCAATGAATACATAAATACTATAAGACACGACATGGCCATGTTAAATATTCTACGCTTATTCTTGAGTTGACCAATACCCACTAGGGTGTGTATTTTGCTAGAGAATCTGAAGTTGATGTGACTGGCGCTAGGTGGCTCTACGGTCAAACAATTTTTCGTTGCGCACTGATGCCACATATGGGACCAGAGATGCGATGGAAGGTCGAGAATCGCTTATCTCAGCGCACGAACTAACAACACTGACTATGCTGTGTCAACAGTTGTACAGTCTCAACCAAGTGGGATGCGTACAGTCAAGCACCTGCTGCTAGCGCTTTCTGATAGCTGTGTGTCACACTTGTGACGAACAGCACCCGTAAAGCGTAGACTATTTCCCTATCCTATGTCGTGTCTTATAGTATTTATGTAGTCATTGCTATGAGTGAGCTCCTGGAGGTACAGTAGTTGGAAATACAACACAGCTTGTTAATGAGTATTTTTTATACATAAATAGGTATTCACCGAGTAACTGTGGACTAGACTAGAACTATACCACCGTGGCGGCGTGATTCACTCTTCAATGCCACGCAAGGCTGCCACTCTTTGAAGATATAAGGTAACATATTCAACACAATCAAGAGAGTTGATGAGTGAATACTTACAAAGACATTTAGTGCACGATTGGTTCTATCTCATAAAGTAGGTTCATTGTGACATTGTTTATATCCCGATTTTTTTTATAAACACCATGGTATCAATGAGTATTTTTTATACATAAATAGGTATAAAACGAATTTCAGGGGAGGAAGTTAAATCACTTTAGCGAGTTTTACTAGCTCCCTCCGTCCCTGCCTGGGATTCCTGACTTTCTATCTACTACACTGATATATTCATACAAACCCGCATATATAATACCTTGGACGAAATGTAATGTCGCTATTCTGAATACTAATATATATATATATATATATATGACGTTTGAAATGTTTATGACACAAAAGAGATCAAAATAATATTTTTATACAGACAACTGTCAATAAAGTTGTTTATATAACCAAATGCGTAAGTTTGACTTACTTTCGATCAATCATATACTAAATACTTTAAACAATACATGAGTGTGTGTAAATAGTCAGTTTAGAAAATAATCATTACCATTTATATCGATTATCATACGATTCGGAAACAATTTTACTTATGTCAAAATTGGCAACCAAAAATTAATATGAATATTTGTATCATTTTTAAAGATAGAAATTTGTTAACTCATAATTTATAATAATAAATAAATCATAATTTAAGGTCATTGGAACCAGTCATTCTTAAGACAAACATAATAACACTACTTCAAATTATTTCCATTATTAAAAATGAAACATATTCTTTCAACTCCCGCATCCATAACGTATTCTTCAATCACTTTGATTCATCGAGTGCAAAAATACCATAATTTGTATACAAAGTTATATACAGGTAACATCATTCTGAAAGTGGTGTAAGTATAGAGAGAATAAAACTCGAACACAAGTTGTCACACAAATTACGTTTACTTAATCAAACGCGTTTCAACGACAAAGTCCCCATCTTCAGTGATACATGAGGTACATAATAAAGTTATAGTTTAGTTATTGTAGCTCAAGTACCACTGAGGATGGCTACTTTGTCGTTGAAACGCGTTTGATTAAGTAAATGTAATTTTCGTCAGATCTTGTTTTCGAGTTTTATTCTATCTAATATTATATCCACAAGTAAAGCTCAAGATTTATTTTTATTGTATAAGTATGTTTCTTATACAACACAAATCGTCTTAAAAACATACAAAATAAAAAAATCTATGTGTTTGCAATTTTAAAACACATTTCACTTTATATCATTTGAGAGTAAGCAATGCAATCAATTTAATTCTCATTGACGTTAGTAGTACAATGACACTGTTGTTTAGATGAATAAATGATAAAATTGTGACAAAATAATGAAAAAATATCCATACCAACACCGTTTACTTTGTAACAGTCTAGATTTATTACTAAAAATAATTAGCTATACTTATTAATAGAATATAGATTTTTATTATCACTACCTGTATTATTTTTAGCTTAAAACAAGTGTTTAGTTACTCAGCTGATAATGTTATCATTTCCAGTTGCCAACATATACTCGGATACCTCAGGATTAATATTTCGTTTTGATGAGTTTCCTCTGCACACGTTCATGATAGCGAGTTAATAACACATGATTAATATCCTGCAGCCTAATGACTAGAATATCTGTTTAGTCCAATTGTGTCAACGATGTAATTGAGGCAATTCCGAATAAAGGCTTATTGATTAATGTTAAAACTAACATTCATATCGTAATTACAACCATTGATCTAATAGAATGGTTAATTAAAAAAAAATGTGTTTGTGGATTACTTCTTTTGTAAACAATATATATATATATATATATATATATATATATATATATATATATATATATATACAATATTACCATGTTCTGGTTTTATTATATACAATTTTTTATATAATATAATATAATATAATATAATATAATATAATATAATATAATATAATATAATATAATATAATATAATATAATATAATATAATATAATAATATATATATATATATATATATATATATATATATATATACAGAGTGTAAGGAAAAGGTGGACTGGCTATTCATTTTCGGATTATATACATTAAAGCTAATAAAAAATAACATATAACATAGAGTCGAATTCCACTTCATTTTCCATCTATCCACCATTATTTCAACATTATAACTACAGAAACAATTAAGATATTGAGTTTAAATTTAGTATAAGTATTTTGTATGTTACGTTTTACATGTGTACCAAACAAAAAGACTTTATTTAAAAATTTTCAAAATGGAGGCCATTTAAAGTCTTAAAGAAAGATATCTCAAAAACACATGACTTTATAAAAACTTACAACATACAAAATATTATTCGTTCCTAATGACAAAAAAATGTTTTGTTTTTTTTTACTTTTTCTGTAGGTCAAAGGATAACCAAGTTATCGACAAAAAACTAAAACAATTTCTTGGCGATTGTCTACAACAATTAAAACTAGTCTAACACCAACACGTTTACGAATTATGTTCACTTGTATCCATGGAAACCAAGAAAATATACTATTCTTATTTAATAAACAAATCAACAAACAAGTTTACTTTTTATTTTAGCATTAATAATAATGGAATTATGACAAATAACGCACATTGTGACACAAATCACAATTGGGTTTGAGGCACAGTTACTTAAACTGCACATAACAATAATTATAAAATTAAAAAAATGTACTACTACAAAACACCATTGTTACAACATTTAATTTATATTTTCTTGGTTTCTATGGATACAAATGAACATAATTCATAAATGTGTTGTTGTTAGACTAGTTTTAATTGTTTTGATTGTTGTAGACATTTGCCAAGAAATTGTGTTTTTAGTTTTTTGTCGATAACTTGGTTATCCTTTGACCTAGAGAAAAAGTAAAAAAAATTTCGCTAGGAAAGAAAAATATTTTCTTGCTTGTAAGTTTTTGTAAAGTTATCGGTTTTTGAGATATCTTTCGTTAATGACTTTAAACGGCCGTAATTTTGAGAATTATTAAAATAAAGTCTTGGTGTTTGGTACACTTGTAAAACGTAACATACAAAATACTTATATTAAATTTGAACTCAATATCGTTACTATTTCTGCAGTTATGATGTTTTTCGAAAGAAAAATAAAATGGCGGATAGACAAAAAATGAAGACAAATTTCAATTATTTGGTATTTTTATTTTTGTTTTGATGTATATAATATGAACATTAATAGCCAATCCACCTTTTTCGTTATACATGTGTGTATATACATATATATATATATTTATTTAATCAAGAAATTGTAGAATAGTAAAACGAGAACTATGTAAAATTTGATAATTAAACATATACCCCTTTCCTTTAATAATAAAATTCTTTCCTTAACTTAAAAGTTTAAATATTAGTTTTTAATTTCAACTAATTTTAATACAACCGGGAATACATTTATACAGCCGATACAAGTTGCTATAGCACGATATCTGTAGGCTATTCAAAATATGTCTATTGCAGCAATCGACCTTGACGAGATCATTGCCTGGGACCATATAATTACTATCTATCTATTCTCTCCAGAATTATATAATTATATATCATTATGGGCAATCACTATAGCTGTTGTGTTTTTGTTTCAATTTCACCAAACTTGTTACAAATGCTTGTTATTACATTGGTAACTTCTAAAACACATGTGAATATAATATTATGGAGACATTTATTTGTCTTAAAATATAGATCATTCACATTTTGTAAATTATATAATTTTTACAAAGATTTTAACAATATTTTCAATCGGAGTTTGGATTATACTGTTTGTTTTACATATTTAAAATTCCACGACCTAAATTTACTGTATTTAAGACATTTTAACAATATTTTCAATCGTAATTTGGTTTATACTGTTTGTTTTACATTTAAAATTCCATGACCTAAATAAAATTGACTATTTAAGAAATTCTGCACTATTACCTCTGTATATAAAAACATCCACTTATAAAAACTAACACCTAAGACAATTAAGGACATTCCTGCAAGAGCTATAACTTTGTGATCTATTTTATAATACCGTACTGTATTATAATTTAGACAGCTGTTTCATCTCCTTTTACCGAACGATGTATTAACCTTATGTATAGTTGTGTACAAAAATTCTTATAAAGATATGTAAGAATGTCTTATGTGTATTATATGAAAGTTATGGTTGGGTATGTTTTGTCTATGTACGCCTGTACGGCTGGTAACATATATATGTATATATGTGTATGTATGTATGTGTATGTATGTATGTATGTGTTTGTGTGTGTGTGTGTGTGTGTGTGTGTGTGTGTGTGTGTGTATTTGTCTTTTTTTGTCTTTTTTATAAGAAAATTAAGCTATTTTTATACTTTAGTTTCTTTCTTGTTCTGTAGATATGTGTTGTGATTTAAGAAAATGTAAGATTTACA
This sequence comes from Aphrophora alni, assembly GCA_963513935.1. Classification (NCBI taxonomy): domain Eukaryota; kingdom Metazoa; phylum Arthropoda; class Insecta; order Hemiptera; family Aphrophoridae; genus Aphrophora; species Aphrophora alni. Next base: position 9,856,847 of record OY740767.1, on the reverse strand, counting down.
TAATTTGCAATAAAATATTCATATAATTACAAAAATATAATTTGCTCCGTAGATATTAACCGACCAAGAAAGTCAGTAGTTTACAACTGCAAGCTTTAAAGTAATTTAAAATTTCTATATTTAACAATAAAATTTTGTAATATATGCAGGTAAGTTTTAAAGAAGTATTTGCATAAATTTTAGGGAAACCGAAAATCCTGTTTCATAATTGCATATGTTTGAATAAAATATTCATATAACTATCTGTATTTATTACATTTATTTGTTTTATGTTTTCAATTGTTTAATGTTTGGTCATACATTCGTAGCTGTTCATTTTAAATTCGTATTACAATTTGGAATAATTAAATAACGCGATATATTTTTAGACCTTTTATTTTCCTTACCAATCTTATGTAAAGGATTAAAGTTTACAGCTGTTTCCCCTATTTGTCAGGTATCATCAAAACATCTAGAACTCTTATCACAAATACAATATGTTAAAATAAATTAAAAACACACGTTTAGGAATTAGATTTAAATGTAATGAAAAATAATTTTTAAAGAAAATCAAGTTTTGTTAATTTTTTGGAACACTCTGTATAACCTACTAAACCTTTGTATCATTTTTTAGATATGTCTGGTTGAGAGCTTTAAAATGAGAGGTTGAACATCTTTCTATCTAAAGCAGTTTTTGAAATTCCTTTCTAACACTCTGTTTATAACAATCACATATACTTATGTTTTATTATTCATTGTGTTGCCTTAGAACTACTTTAATTAATTAACATACCTTATTTGAAGTCAATAGTAGTTCCTTATATTATATTAATTGTTTATATTATAATAATTGCTACATGTTTCGCTGCATTATCATGTTTCGGTTCTGCATGATAATTTGTGTTAGACCAAGAATTTTATATGTTTTTGTGATATGTGTGTGAACAATGTGTTTATGTTATTAGCTGGCCTGATGATGCTGCCTATGGCAGCGAAACGTAGCAATTATTATAATATAAACAATTAATATAATATAGGGAAGTACTATCGACTTCAAATAAGGTATGTTAATTATGTTTTATTACCCATATCAAACTATTTTTCGTTGAAAAATGAATTAAAGAGGTTTTAAGAAGAACAGTATTAACAGTTAATAACAGTAAGAACAGTTATCAACCATAAAGAAAATATGGCAGCATATTCAGGAGATTTTATTGAAAGTAAAATAACAACACTCCATTCTGTTAATTAATTGAAAAAACACAAAACTATGCCATTTTCAAGAAATACTTTTTCGAATAAACCCATGAATTATCTTGTATTACGTTTTGTTTGTCTCAATTCTGCCGTAACAGAAAGGAAGTTATTTGCAAATATATTTTGTACGAATGATGAAATCAAATCAGAATATTCATAAAATATTGAAAGCAGTCTGTGTTCCTATTTTATTTTCGAATCATAACCTTCATTTGGTTTTATTTATATTTTATTCTTTTTTTTATTTCCCTACAAATCTTATTTAAATTATTTCTTTTTATCAGTTCCTTTTTTACGTATTAGGTTTTACGTATATAAACGAATTTACATATAGAGTAAGTCCCACGAACAGGTACACACATTTGGTGTTCTATTAATTGTTTATTTTGAACCGATTCTTTTCAAACTTTACATAATGTTTACTAAAGTTACTAACGAAGGTAAATACAAATTTCAAAACAGTGGTATTTATGAAACAAAATGGCGGCAAAACAAATACAGTCGTAGAAATAAAGCACTGCTTTTGTTACGCTCGAAAAAAAATATTAGTGCTATAAACGTAATTTTCTTTTAAAACAAACTAAAAACTAATTAATTATTTTTTTTATAAAATTAATCGAAAAACTGAAACCCATCCATACACTGATAGCAACACCTAACAAATTACTCCTACGTCTTTTGTAAAGTGAGATCCAAAGAAGTTCCTTTTCGATAAGGCTCTTCAAATTCTCATCACTGTTGAAACTATAGGTGTACACTTGCTCCTTTAAATTGTTGTTTAATTTGAATCGAACAGCTGTTTAACAATTAAACTTGCAAGTGTAAAAGGCATAAAAGTACAGAGGCATGGAAGGTATTTTTGTGGCGGCCCTTTTGCTTCTATAAACACCAGTTTGTTAAAATTTTAACAAAACATTTTTAGTAACTTTATTAAAAAGTATAGTTTTAAAACAATTGGTTGAGAAATAACTATAATTTAAAAAATCAAAAATATGTACGTCTTTGTGAGAAACACATTATATACGTAATATAAAACCCATAATTAAATTTGTAAATAACAATTTATAGCCAATTATGTTCATTATATTCAATTATGTACCGTACCCATAATTATATTCAACCACGCATGCTAGCAAAAATGTAGACAAATTTTCAATTCACAATTGGTGTAAAAGAGTTTGACATGTTGTAAGATTTTTCGTATATTTTAATATTAATTTAAAAATAGAAACTTTTAAAATTTCTGAACAAAACTAATAAACGAAATAGGTTTTCTAATAATGATTTTCATAAAATTGTACTTATTAAAATCCCAGAAAAAGCATATTTTATCGCTTAAGGACACGGAAGGTGATAAAATGAAGACACTAAGCTAAGTTGAAATGTGTCCATGAACCATTTTCGTTAAATATGACTATTACCCAAAGAACCGGAGTTTTGGATTGGAACCAAAAACCTACGATTCGTAAAATTTAATAAAATGATTAAAACATAAAGAAAACAAATGCTTTCTTTGTTGCTTGATCTTATGAAACCCTCAAAGTTACGTAAGAACATTAACTCTATAGCGAAACTAATAAGTAAAAAAAAACAAATGTACAACAAACTTCATTACAACCTGTTGTGTCCTTCTTAAAGGTATGTACATACTGATAATCTTTAAACAATCATTTCGTAAAAAAATACAGTAATCCTCAAAACTCCAATATTCAGCGTTAAATAAAAATCTAGCTCAATACAAAAACTGCAATTTTCTTATATAAGTATAATTAATAAATTAACAAATAAAGTGGACTTCATTAATAAATTATGTGCAATAGTTATTGTGTTACTCACTACACTCTTAGACTTTTTTCTTCAGAAATGGTTTTTACTCTAGTTTAATTTTTAGCTTAAAAAAAAAACAAAACTGAAATTGTTCAATAATAATTAAATTACCTTTGGTTTCCGCCAGGTGACTTCTTTTTATATACACTTACGCGTTTCGAAGCGTACGCTTCATCTTTTCTATTATCTTTTTCACTCGATTGAGGTCGTTATACATTAAAATAACACATAAAAAACACACGGATACTACATATATATATTATATATATATATATAATATATATTGTTTAAGTCAAGATAAAGTACTTTTTATTATAAATTATTTATTAACAAAATAAAAAAATTCAAATTTCAATTAAATAAATAACCTTTCAACTACTTAGTTTGACTCTATTAGTAATTTGTTGAATTAAGAGACAAACAAAATACAGAATCTACTGCATAAATATATTACGGACTTTGATAAATATTCATGAAAACTGCAAATGTTACATTGTTGGAACAAGTGGGCGGATGGGATATATAGCACACAATGGGGAAAAGTAATGAGAGAGCAATTCTTTATACAGGAATCAAAATTCTTTTAGTTTCGAAATAAAACTTTATTATTTGACAATATGGATTGATAAATATATTTAAAATAACTTTTTCAGACAATTTAAAGGTTAGTGATTTTTTTTTCTAATCACGTTTGTTATATAAAAAAAGTGTTTTTGACAGCTAATTGTAGTCCTTGTACAGGTTAAGTCTTTTATATTTAGTTTCCAGAATATGAAACTAGATTACGTTCAACATTGGAATGATGAAATGAAACAAAATTCCTCAAAACATCAATAAAATAACAACACAAAGACTATAATATATTTATTTTTATTCTACCTACTGTAAATTTCAATAGCACTATCATCTTTTATAATCTATATTTATATAGTTTATTTATATATTTTCATACCATGTATTACAAGGTAGCAACCGTTGGCACATCCATTGACATGTCTGACGATGCTAACTGTGATTGGCCGAGGGGATCCGGTAACGAGCGGAGGGAACGCCTCGCTGCAGGAGTTATTGTAGTTATTAAGGTTAGCGTGAAAATGATAGCAGTGCTATTGGAATGTACCTAATGTAGAATAAACATAACTATACATTTTTTTGTGTTGTTAGTGTTTTATTGTGGTTTCGGTATCTCTCATTGTATATTCACCAGAGTCTTTGTTTTGTTATTGTTTTATTGTGGTTTCGGTATCTCTCATTGTATATTCACCAGAGTCTTTGTTTTGTTATTGTTTTATTGTGGTTTCGGTATCTCTCATTGTATATTCACCAGAGTCTTTGTTTTGTTATTGTTTTATTGTGGTTTCGGTATCTCTCATTGTATATTCACCAGAGTCTTTGTTTTGTTATTGTTTTATTGTGGATTCGGTATCTCTCATTGTATATTCACCAGAGTGCTCTTATGATTTGTATGATTGGAACGATTGTTAATTGTAGGTTTTTCACAATATGGAATCAGTTGTTTCATACTCTCTGAATGTCTTACAAACGTTTTCTGTATTGCGGCGAACGTCTCTGCTACCAACTGAGGCGAACAACTGCCCTGGTTATTCCATTGGTCCAGACGTTCGAACCGCTTAAGGTTCCGGAAGGAGGGTTTGGAGTAACGTGTTAGGACTGAAAACACTAAAATAAGGGGGTGATCATAGGAAATTAAAAAGTTGTCAGTCGTATTGGTAAGTAGTGGTCATTTTTCAGAGTTTGCCTAACAGATATTAATTTTTAAAATTTATATTAAACAAACAAATGTACATACAATAGTGGGTAAAACAAAACAAAAATAATAATAATATTGTCACTCAGACACTTGCACACAATATGTAATAATACTATATAACAAAAGTAAAAAAGTACAAAATATTTTATTATAAAATAAATATGGATCCCTAATTAATCAATAAATACCTTAATGAAAGGAAGACATAAAAGAACCCAATTAACTAATCTATTACCGTTTGTGCAATATTAGGTACCCTGTAGGAAAGAAAAAAACTGTTTCAGGGTTACCGTCATAAGAATATATAAACGAGCAAGTGCTAAATCAAACGACTAAATAATAAAACACTATTAATTTAGAAAAAAATAAATAATACACGTTTACGATTTAGAGAGAGAGAGAGAGAGAGAGAGAGAGAGAGAGAGAGAGAGAGAGAGAGAGAGAGAGAGAGAGAGAGAGAGAGAGAGAGAGAGAGAGAGAGAGAGAGAGAGAGAGAGAGAGAGAGAGAGAGAGAGAGAGAGAGAGAGAGAGAGAGAGAGAGAGAGAGAGAGAGAGAGAGAGAGAGAGACAAAAATTTAGTTATATCAAAAGTAACAACGGTACCACATTTATAGTTTTCAACAAAATAATAATTAACTATATCTCAATAGTGTCCACGATAAAACCGTCACCCAAAACGTGGTTATTTTGATCACCAAAAACTAGTTTTAACTTTATAGTATAGTATAGATCTAGGATACGATGCTATCTTAGCCATTTTTAAGATCTTAAAATTTTCATTCATTGATAAGTGATGTATACTTTTTAAAGGTTATGTATTATGTATTTATTTTGTATATGCACAAGCGAAGGAAGATATCCGAATAACCATAGAATATGAATATTACATAATTATCCAATTAAGTTTAAAAGCGGATTGAAAATAAGATATCGGAACCTTTACCTTTGTGAAACCTAAAACTCAAAACGTAAAATAAGCACGAATCATTTCAGAGAAAATAATCTGATTTGCATTTCTCAATGCAGATTTGAATTTTATTGAAACATTGTACAAACTAAATTAAACATAAACATCCACACTTTTAAATGCAGGAATAACTGGAAACAATTTATCTTTGATCTGGTGATACATTGGTTTTATTGGCAACAGTTGAGTTTATTTTTGCTATTTCGTAAATAATCCTAAACTTCAATTCCATATTCTTTCAATGTGATATTTCAATACAATAAAATAACCATACAAAGTTCTTATTCTGATTCAATCAGATTAAACTCTAAAGACAGATTGAGAGACATTTTTTTCAAAAGTTCTAGAATGCTTTGTTACATTTAGTAAGATCACAAAACAGAGGTTAGTAAAGCTCAAATAATTATAAAGTTATAATTTTCATATATTTATACCATCTTTTTCTATTAGATGGGATTGTAAAACATACGTTTAATTTAGGTTAAGTTATATTAAAAAATACTCAAATCATGCCAAATAATCAAAAGCAATAACAATAAATATTTCATTTTGCACCGAAGTATAACACTTATTAGCAACAATACTTTTATTAAATTGCATGGTTAGTTGTGGAACTTTTAGAATAGTGCTAATTTACTTTGACATTAACTTTGTAAACTTCAGAATTAATATTGAGTTTTTATCAGTGTCTTCTGTAAATAGCGAAGAAATCCATGCTTTACCTGCAAGCTCAAGGCCTTGAAAGTTAGACTAATGGAGTTTTTCAGCGAAATAATAGGCAGTTAAAAAAAAAGTAATTTAACAGAAGATTACAGTTCATTATAAAATGGATAAGATAATTATAGTTTTGATTTAATTATAATTAAATTTTGATTGAAAATCTCCATTCAGTTGATGCAATTTCCTAGCTTGTAAAATGGGTAATTGTTTACTAGCGCCTCAATTTGATATTTTCTTCTATTTTTGTTATTTTTGTACATAATTGTCTCATAAGAATATTAACTTTTTTTTCTGAACCACCTTACTTGACTTACGCATAAATAAACCTATATAAACCCTTAGCATTACACCTGTAACACTTATTTTCTTTTGTAATATTGTGATGAACATAAAATTCTTGAATTTGTAAATCACCGAAATTACAGACATCTAACAACTCCTGTTTAGTGTTCAATGATTTGAATAGTCCCATACACACGTGGTAGAAAAAATATAATCCATCCATGTAATAACCACGCTCAATGTTGCTTGAATTTAGTGATCAGTCAAAACATTCTGTTTGCCATGTAACTTAACCTAAAAATACTTCATTGGAATATGTCAACTTCGAACTGAAAAATATTTTTTCTCACAAAAAAAAATGTTACTATTTTTATTGTAAGAGATATGTAGTATAAAAATTACGAAAAAATAATACAATTTCAGTGCTACAGTAAACAATTACCGTAAAAAATTCAACGAAATAATAGTGTACAGTTTTTAGTCAATTTTGGAAGACCAAAAAGGTACTTTTAAAAACTATGTTCAATTAATTTTATACTACGCCTCCTCCCAACACAACATTTCTTAAATGATTAAATAAAGGTCTTCAATTAACGTATATAACAAAATCGACTACACCCAATCGATGCAATTTTGGTGAAAATTGATATTAGTAATCTGACCCAACGCTTCAAGTTGAAAACAAATTACAGTCAAAAAGTAATTAAAAAATAAATCAAATGAACTTTAAAAACATTCATAGCATCCCTAAACAATACGACTGTATATTTAAAATATTCCTAAATTTGGTACAACTCTTTTTTATATTATCATAAAAGTGTTCATAATATTTTCCTTAACTATAAAAAATTTCCCCTTCCTGAAAAAATAAATATTAAACTGTAACCTTATTTCCTGACTTCTTAAGTTGTAGAATTCCACAAAAGATCACTTTAAAATTAGACAAAACCTGATGATTTTACGGTTATTGCACATTTTAGGACTATATTCCAAGTACAAATAATCTTAAACAACCTACTTAGAAATAAAACTCTGAATTAATTGTACACCTAAACTAATCCTCTTTTCCCCACTATTATTTAGGTGAAGAGAGAAGTGCTGGTTGTAGACAAGCTTTATATTGCTAACCATAAAACCAACCATAATCCTTCACAAAACTTTTAGTTTTATTATCCAATTGTGAAGAAAATGTCTATTAGATAGGTGTGACCTGAAAATACTCAGATGTCTGCATCTATCCTAAACTTCATAACTCTAAAGGTTAGACACGTGTGATGGGAAAATATGATAAAATTGAAGCTTGGAGAAGTATTTTTGGTTGATTCCTTGTATTAACTCTCAGTTCAACAATTTTGTGACTAATAAACACTGTTATAAATGTGTGAAAATAATGCAGCGGTAAAGTGATGGATAATTTGTAACATTGTACATGTCGTAAGATAGTATAGGTTTTGTAATATATAGTTTAATTACCAATACATTATAATACCAATATATCTGATTTATACAAAGTCAGATGAGCTAGACCAGTCATGAAATATGTACATGACAAAGTTATTTTAAATAACTGTTTTAATGGGTAATTAGTGTTTTTAAGTGTAATTTAAATTTATCCCTGTACTTTTTTAGTTTATTATGAAGTGTAGTAAGTACTCGGTGAACTTTAATTTTATCTGAGTATTTTAAGAGTTTATTATAAAGTGTTTGTGAGTGAATTCTGAAGATGCCTGACTAATAGGCGAAACAGTTGTTAGCAATTACTGACACAAGATTGCTCAGGCAAGTTAAAAAATATATAAAATTATAAAATAATACATATTATTTTATGTATTTTTTACTTACCTGAGCAATCATGTGTCAGTAATTGTTATCAACTGTTTCGCCTATTAGTCAGGCATCTTCAGAACATCATCTTTACTATCATTGGGAAAGAGACAATATGTTAACGTTATTTCACTAAAATCAAGTGTTAATCTGTTATTATTTTGACATCATCTACTTTAAAGAAACGTATAGAGTGTTTCATACTTTTCCTTAATAGGACGAACGAAAACATCTATCATCGACACAAAAAACCAAAGGTTCAATTTCATTGTGATATTTAATAATCTAACCATAATTTGTACTCTAGCAACTACTTCATCAGCTGTATTTGAACAGAATAATTCACAAATTCTATGAAAATAATCAAAAACTTGGACAGCTACCAATTTCAAGCGACTAAACTTATTTGTCCTACTGCTAGAGTACTTAAAATGATTGAGCTCAATATTTCTTAATACCACACCAAAAGGAATTACACAAAATTCAATTTTTTTAAAAAACAAACTGCAACTATAGTGGTAATATTCTGCTGAAATTCACCACCTAAAAATACAACAACAAAAATGATTCAAAATCCAAACTAACTTAAGTTTTACTTAGCCTAATAGTTACAGAAGAAAATTAGAATAATTTGTGTTTATTATATTGTAGTATGTACCTTCCCATTTAAGATAACTAAAAGTATATTTTTGATTATTAGATGTCTAAAGAAATATAAAACCTTTCCAGTCCAGTGTCCAAACAGCAAGAAAGAGAGGATCTATTTGATTTTCTTGTGGTGTGCTCGGCATATAATAAAATAAGAGGATTGTGTTTGGAATATATGAAATGGATAGATTGTTTATGTTAGAACAACTTGATGGTATAAACTGGACACTGTTAGTAAAGTTTAGTATAGGCTTTAGATCTTCGTGATAGATCTGTAAGTAACTCAAAACTCTTGGTTGTGGCTCATAAATGAAAAAACAAAATGATCATATCAGTGTTGAGTATTATAATCTAGTGGAAAATATACATATTTGACGTTTAATTGTAGTTTTGTTAGTTTGTGTAGTACACTATTGTACTTAAGTAGTATGTATTCATAAGCTTTTGTATTGTTTTTGACTGTGTTTATCACAATTTGGTTGTGGGGAAAGTTTTTCTATTTTATCTTTTTCGTGAATAATAATTAATTGAAATATATTAATTACAAGACACCTCCGACCGTTTCAATCATTGATTTTGTCTTTGTGTATATACCATAGAAGTCATTAATTTGTATTTTATTTGGGTTTAAAAATATAGACTTGTCAATCTATAAATCACTTTAGAAAACATCAATTGAAAGGTTTACAAGCGATCAGGATTTTTCTGAACATTTTTATACAATTCTGATAACACAAAACAAATCAATTGGTGATAATTTTAATGTAAGTTTTACTCCTTACTTTCTTTGTGTTTTGAACGTCATTATGTTTATCATTGCAATTACTGGTCGAAAAATATTAGATAATTTGTTTCAAGTTCAAAAAACTTTTTTAAGGTTAAAATTTAATAATATTCAAGTTTCTAGATATTTTCATTCAGTTCCTCGGAACGCAAACTAAAACATAATTCACATTCGACCTCAAGTTTCTTTCAGTTTGCTGCTGAAAAGAAAGATATAAATAAGTGTTAACGACTCGTAACATTTGTCATTTTATTTATTTCTTGTTTATTCCGGAGGCAAAACACGACAATTGCTTCAGGATTAATATCAGTGTCTTCCTCTCCCCCCCTCTCTCACTCTTTCTCTATATAGAGATTTTGTTTAACATTGTTCACATCACACAGGTAGTGTTTGGTGTAAGTTTATGGAATATTTCACTGTGTTTTTGAATAATATAACATCACATAAAATATTTATTTTTATTATTATTTTATTATTATTATTATTTTATTATTATTATTATTATTATTATTTGTATTACATTAAAACTAGTCTTACAGACTAACCATTAATTTGTTTCTGGAATGTATTACATATCATAGAGATCACCCAATAGTGACAAAAAATTGTTCTATTATACTATATTCTTTTCACGGATACACTGTGAACCACACAATTAAACCAACTCAAAAGGTTTCGTTCTCTTCAGTCTTCTGATCAGATTATAGTTGTCAAGAAGTTGGACTGCCTCTGCATTTACGTGTCGTTTCAAACGAGATTCATACTTTGTAGCAAACCTTTTTATTTCACTAAAAACATCTGGAATTCTAAGATCCCGATGTAGGTCGATGTTTCGTATGTAAAGTATGTTTAGTAAAACTCTATTTTGAAAATTTTGAATCTTTTTAATCTGACATTTTTTAGCGCAACCCCACAGTTGAATGACATACACCCAGACAGGCTTCAAAATCTGGATATATATTAATATTTTTTTTTGTATTGATAACTTAGACTTGCCTCCCAGGAGCCAATATAGCTGTCCATATTTGACTTTCAGTTCTGTTATTTTCTTTCTAACATGTTCCTTCCATTTCAACTTGATGTCCAATGTCATACCCAGGTACTTTGCTGTATTTTTACAGGGAAGTTCAACTCCATTTAATTTCACTAAATGATGATTCTTTATATTTCTATTTGTGAAATTAATGTGTACCGATTTCATCTCATTTAACTTAATTTTCCACTTTAACTAGTCCAGCGATAAATGTGATCACTTGCTTAGATAAACGTTGAATAAATACTTAACAAGAATTTTCAGAAACTTATTCACACAAGCAAAGCACTCTAATAACTAAACTAAAAGTATTCCCGAGAATATTATTTTGGATGTCAAACAGTATTTTGACTACCTTAAGAAATTGAAACTTCAAAACCGTTTCAAACATTCTAGGAAAATCTTCAATAGTCCGGAATCGGAAGTCTATCAAACAACAACATTTTCAAATATTCTATAACATTCTGGAACCTTTTATATATTCTGGAAAATTTTAAAACAATCTTGAAGCTACTGGAAGATTTTATAACATTCTGGATCATAGGATGGACTTTTCATAATAACTTCACGGTTTCGCCCACTAGCAGGGTGCCAGTTGGACTTATTGGAAGACAACTCTCTGAGAGACCCCAAAAACGAGAACTTGGCTGTATCTGTGATAGTAAGGGTGAGAAAACAAATTGTGTAATCTTGTTGAATATTTAACACGTAAAATAGTACAATAATGTTTAGCCTTTTCACGACAATATTTAGCTCGTTCTGAATTGCAATCTTGGAACAAAGTATTATACATTTTGTAAATATATATTTGCAATAACGGAAATATGTTATTTTTGTAAGTAAATAATGAAAAGAATTAATAAAGTCTTGTTTCACAAATATATTGAATTACTGAACCAGTGATTGATATTTTCATTTAACTACCCATTTATGGGTCTGAATTATTTATTTTGAACCGAATTTAGGTTTAAGAGAGTCTAAATATAACAAATGGTGCATTGGTTTTCCTAAACCTTATAATGTTCAATTTTATATTTAATTTGAGTGTAATCTGTTACTTTATATTTAACTCTTTCTTTAGATAGATTTTTAAGAAATTCGATATACCGATAAATCTTTACTTTGTAAATTTATTGTCATTTTGTACCAGTCGATTACCATTTGTACTTATTTGTACAAACATAATATATTCATTATATTGTGACCTTGAGTGAAAGAAATATTTACAATTGCGTGTTTCAAATTAATGTAAAATTACTCGTTTTATTCAAGAAATATGTAAACGTAGACAAGTTTTTTTTACAATTTGTTTGATCATTATTAATTATAAAGGAAACTAAAATCATAAGTATAATTTCATACATTTAAAGCTGAATATTTAAATACTTGTACATAATAATTGATTACAATTTTGTTCTTAATAATTTAATTATTGTTTCTATAATTATCAGGAATATATTTACTCATTTCCTTTTATTTACGTAACTATAATAGCATTTGACACGACTTTTACATTTATATATCACAACCTCAATAAAGATAACTTGACAAGTACAAATATCAAGTCAAAATTTCGCTATTTAAGAAAACGTTCATCTTAATCTATAACTTCACTACATATTCAATAATGCGGAATTAATATCATGACTCAATGCTATCAAATAGTTTATGTGTTATGTTAAATAATATGCAAATTAACAACAACGTACAAATTATAAGATGAGGCGTATTAAATTAGCCTTACAAATCTAACTAAATTAGTACACTTAATTAGCAGGTTAGAATGATCTTTCTTTAATGAAACTGTGATTCTAGGTACCAACAAGTTTTAACATTCCTTGTTGTGAAAATAATACACGTAAAAATTTAAGAAACGAGTATGGAGATTTGTTAGCAAATATTATATATATTTTTAAAACTGGGCTGTGATAGCCTCCTTCAGAGGCCTCACCGGCGTCGACCTAAAGGTCTTTTGCCGCCCCAATTTCCTTCCTACACCCATTCAGTAATACCCGTCATCCTTATGAAGGAACAGATACTACCGATAGGGTTGTCTAGGATGGTTTCCATCTCTTTCCCCGGAGGGCCTAGAGAGTATAGCCTGGCTAGTCCTAACGCCTCACACTCTAAGAGAATGTGTTCTGCGGACTCTTCAGCCAAACCACATTTCCTGCAAGTATTATCTGCACCAATCCCTATCCTGTATAGGTGCTTTCTGAGGTGACAGTGGCTCGTTAAGAGCCTAACCACCCACCTCATGTTATCCCTTCTGAGAAAGATGAGTTGTTCAGCATGTTTCTTGCTTGGTCTAAATAGCCTTTTTGCAAGCCTACTTGTAGTTGAATTCGTCCAGGCCCTATTCATCCTCTCCCGTATCCATGTATCAACCGCTGCTCTGGCATGTCCATAGGAGATCCCGAACTCCGGTTCCGGGCCCACGAAAGGGGATTCTGAACCTGACCTGGCTAATTCATCTGCTCTCTCATTTCCATCGATACCTGAGTGGCCAGGAACCCAGCCTACAGTGACCGTGTTCACCTGACTTAGCTTTATCAATGATGAGATGCAGTCCCATACCTGCTTCGACTTTACTCTAGTCGTGTTTAGTGCCTTAGCAAATATTTAGTTTATTACAAACTAATTTCAGCACAATAAATAACTTCCATACTTCAAAAAATATTAGATAAACATTTTGTTACTATTTTGATTAACGTTTTCTATGATTTTTATACACGGACTGATTAAAACGTTAGTATAAGGACTTATCATATTTGACGAGTTTAGATACAACATTGAAACTCATAGAAAGCCTGTGGAACAACAATAGCTTAAATTAAAAGCTAATTTTAAAATTAAATTTTAAGTGAAATTTTGCCTAAATTCAAAATTATGGAGCCATAAAGGGGGAAAAGTGAACACTTTTTAATGTGAAGTTATTGCTTGTCGCACATTATTTTAAACATTATTAAAATCCAATACATTTATGCAGTTTTTAATTCAATTGGTAACGAAATGGTTGATGGTAAAAGAATAAAGAATATATAAGATGAAATTTCTAATAAGTAAATTTAACAAATAATATCAACGCTTGGAGCGCAAAAGTTTGAAGATTTATAAAGGCAAATTTCATAGCATCCAGTCAGCCTTTTTATGCAACAGTCCATTTTTAATTTCTAAATTCCTTATATCCTCTCCATTTTGACCTTGAAATTTAAATAGTAATGATTTCAATAATATTTCATACGTTATTAATAAAAACAAAAAATGTCTCATCAATGTTTTATTTTTTCATTTTCTGTAAAATTTTATAATCCACCATTTTGTTGACAATCATCGTATCGAACTAAAAACTGTACCTATATATTTGTGTTTTAATGAGCTTTAAAATAATGTAAAAAAAATTACATATTCATATTTAAACGTGTTCACCTTCATAATTTTGAAGGGGGCCGAATTTTACTTACAAAGATAGCTACTGTTATCCACCAAGGTTTCCATGAGTTTCAGTATTGTATCTAAACCCTTTCAAAATTTAAAGGGCCTCGTAACGACTTTATGGTTATTCCGTTATACATATTTAGAAGTGATAAAAGTTACACACACATTATTTTTCTAAGTTTACAACCAAGGCATTGTGTAATGCTCAAGACAAACAAGGCAAACGTTCAACGTTTTATTCAAAATATTATTATTATTCACATGAATATGTTTATTTTGTTTTCTACTACTTATAAAAAATAATTACAGTACTGTTCTACTTTTGACGATTAGGTCTGATATAACAGTTGTTTTCAATAATGTCGAAATCATTTTTGGGGGAGTTTCATAATAGCGTTAAATAAATAAGTGTCAAACCTATGTTTAAATCCAAAGTTGTCTGTAAGATACATCCAAATAGTTTACACAAAAGACTATACAAGTAGCAGTTTCATATATATATATATATATATATATATATATATATATATATATATATATATATATATATATATATATATATTATGACGATTATAATTATGACGAAAAATGGACAGAAGTATGTTGGTGACATTATGGATGGCTATGTTTAAACCTTGAAATAAAATTTCTTGCCAAAATAATAAATACATTTTGTTATTTGTTGTGTAGGCAATAAGCACTTTGGTATTCGACAATAAGGCTAATCTTGGGATAACAAGTACTCTGAAATCGTTGAATGATATTTCTATTGCCAATTCCACACCACAGTTGTAAACCGTTAACTTCATATTGCTTCATGGTGGCCATTTCTTGATACTTGTAAAAGTGGTTCTTAATTACCACTAAAACTATTTACAGTTTTTCAATCTATACTTTACGAGATAAATATAGTGGCACAAATAAAATTGTACATCACTCAAATTGTTATTCATATTCAAGTTACAACCTGTTTCAACTTTTTTTAAAGTTTTTGTGAAGTTATTTCTTAAAGAAAATATTAATTTCCGGTTTAATCCTAGCTGTCGTTACTTAGAAATGACTGGTAACGAACTAAATGTAATTAGTTTTTGCCAAATATAATTCACAATTGCTGAAATTATTGGAATCATTCAGTAATTAAATATTTCGCTTGTTCTTCTTTACTAATTTAAATTTATGATCACTCACTCTTCACACTCAGCTGTCAATCACACTAAGTCTGTCACTCCTGTATAACACTCATACTGCAAGGCTATTTATTTAAACCCACATTAGTGACAGTATCTAATACATTTAGAGCAATTTCGGCGAAATTACTTTTTGTAGCATTATATTCACATGTCTCCATAGTGACTCAATTTTTTTTCCCCCGAGGAGGGGGGAATGCTTTACGCACCACCAGGAGCCGATCGCGGCTCCCGGTGTGTGGGACTCGCCAAAGTGGCATACCCACTAAACCCTAACCTCCTTATCTAAGGGCTTCACCTGTCACACACGGAACCACCTGTCGGCATAACTTCGTATGTGACAA
The DNA here is from genome assembly GCA_963513935.1 of Aphrophora alni. NCBI lineage: Eukaryota > Metazoa > Arthropoda > Insecta > Hemiptera > Aphrophoridae > Aphrophora > Aphrophora alni. The sequence continues at coordinate 9,840,786 of OY740767.1, read as the reverse complement.
CCCTTCCTTCCATAGCCGCTGTTAGGCTCTCATCATATGTACACCTTATATTTGTTTAGCAGCCATAATTTTATTAATGTACATTGCCACGGTTTTCCAGCACTCTTCCGAACGCAGCATCAGCTTTATCATGGTCTCCACCTTGACCTCGGTTCCTATCGCCTTATTCATTTCCTGACGCTCATCCTTCCATTTCTCACAGTCAAATAACGTGTGTTTTACGTCGTCATATATTCCATCGCAGTAGTTGCATGCCGCACTTTCTCTGATCTTAAAACGCTGCAAATAGCTACCAAAACTCCCATGTCCCGACAAAACCTGGGTGAGAAAGGAACTTACTTCCCCATGTTTCCGGTTTAACCATTCCGCTATCTCCAGAATAAGATTCCGCGTCCACTGCCCAGACGTCTCCGACTGCCATCTATCTTGCCACATTCTCAAAAGTTTATCCCTGGCTCTGGCTTTAATATCTTTCTTAGTGTTCGAGTCATATGCTCCTATTTTCCGTGCTTCGTAAATTTCCAGTCCTTCCCTCGCCTTTAGGTCTCATGGCGGTAAGCCGGCTATTAACAGTAGCGCGCTTGTTGAGATTGTTCTATATGCACAAACTACCCTCAACGCGATAGGCCTCTGAGCCGTTAGCAGAATAGTGACTCAAATTGTTTAATTTAGTAAAATATTAGGTAAGAGCCTCAAAAAGTTTTTTTCATTTTTGAAAGAACATCATTTTGAAAGTTATAGCTGAGGAAAATTTAAAATAGAGTTTTTACAGTTTAGAATCTGATGTTTGATTTGATGTGAAAGTTTTAAGATTTGTACTCAGTTAGTGTTCACAAAAAAGAATTGTAAAACGGAATAAAATTCATATTTGTAATTTTTTTAAAAAATAATTTGTGACATTTTTTTTTTCATGAAAGGGATACTCGTTAAATTTGATTATATCATTTTTAGTGTTTAAAAATTGATTCATTTCAACGAACCGTATAAACAATAAAAAAAATTTAAAAAACATAGTTGTTCATTTTTTGAATTTTATTAGAAACTCAGTATTTTGAAGTATGATGTAAGGCAGTTGTGCTTGTAAAAAAAAAAAAAAAAGAATGAGTTAAAACAACTTTTGTGGTTTGAAAATAGTTTTGGTGTAAATCAAAAATAAATTTAAAACATGGTATTTGTGTCAATTTTTTTCAAAGCTGACTATATTTAGAATAAGTAAGTAATTAATGATGTAATTAACTATTGTTTGATTCGGCACATAAGTAATAAACAAAACCAAATAACACAGATAAGATCCCATTAAACACAGTTATGATTGCCCATTGTTTTATTTTGTATACCACATCACTCTAGTGTTACGATGATATTAAAAAGATAGCTGTGGGAGATCACAAAGTAATAAGCGATGTATTTTGCGGCATTCAATATAAATCTAATAAAGAACCCATCTGTGTAGCTGTACAACGTTTCAGCTTTCGATCTATCTCTATTACGTTCCAACTACAAAGCAATGTTCGCTTGTTTTTATCAGATATTTAGCTCTCTTGGTACAAACATGGCTACATGTATAAGAAATAATTTAAAAATAGTTTCTTGCACATTCAAACGCAAATTAAATATTAAAAAACATTACATAATATTTGTAGCCATGTACCCCAAATATCTATCTTTATGATATTTTCTTAATTAGTGTATTTTGTAGTGTATTTCCCGTGTGATATAATTATACCGTGTGCCCCAAAAATTCCGGACTGATTCATACAGATATTTTAAATGTGCCTTCTGGTAATAAAAAAATACTTTTTGGGAAATGAGATATTTTTACCTGTACCCCAAAAATTGGTTTTTTGTGGAGAAACAAATAATCCTAAATAGATCTAATAATAATTTAATAATTTATATAATCTTGAGTTTTCATCTATTGACCCTTCATGTTAAGGACACATAAACTGAGCAAACTAGAGGCCGATATATTGTTCCTATCTAAAATGGTGGCCGTTTAAAACGGCTATTTTACTTTATTTATTTCATTCGCAGTTAATTAGAAGGCGAAAATATGGGATATAAATGTATTACAAAAAATGTAATGTTGTAATCTTAACTACTATTATTAAATTTTGAAAAAAATACAGATTCCCTGTACAGAATAATTGTTGACAGTTCAATCTGAAGTATTAAATGTAAGGATGTGAATTAGGCATAACGAGCAGTCATAAAAAAATTCAAACAAAAAATGAAATTTGAATGATTTTCTAATACTTTCCACAGAAGATTTTTACCTAAGAAAAAAATCCTGGCTAACTATTATTTGATGCTTTTATTTAAGTGTATTAAAGAATTTTAGAATTTCATAGGTTATAAAATATAAAATTAATCTTTATTTAAATAAATTTATACAGTTTTTTTCCTTAAGTTTTCCCAAAAACTTCATATTCCCTTTACATGGTGTGGAAAGAACTTGAAATGATTGTGTGTATTTAATACCAATTAAATATGGTTTAGAGCAAGTTAAAGCTGATAATTCCCATAATGTGCCGAGATTAGTGTGTTTTTTAAAACTTTTAACTACGTATTCACGTTTAAGTGGAAAGCCCACTAAAACCTACACTTCTCGAAATCTACTGTTGTATTTGCTGATATGTTGGACAACTGGGAAAAATAAAATATTAAAATTACTAACTTATCATCTTTGTACACCCTGTAGTAGGAATTCATACTACTTTAAATATGGAATAATAGTAATTATGTTTACAACCAACAGTTACAAATGTTTTTAATACATTTTTATACCGTATTCTTTATTTAATGGCGAATAAATAAAGTAAAATAGCTATTTGAAATATTTGAACGGCCGTCATTTTAGTTAAACTCAAGATATCGACATCTAGTTTGCAGTTGTATTTTACAAAATAATCCATGAGTGGTCACTCGATGAGGGGTTTCCATAATATTATTGAGTTGCCCTCAACACTCCCATTTTTTGGGGACAGGTAAAAAAATCTCATATACCAGATAGTGTTTTTTTATCAACAGAAGGCATATATAAAATATCTCTGCTATTTTGTTTTGGGTTTTCAAGTTACTGAACCGGTCCGTGAATTTTATGACAAATGGTATATGTAAAAAAATTCTAAATTTGTTTTCTTGTGTCATGAACAGGTAATAAGCATAAATCAAATTTGATTGAAATGCAGTTTCAATGGGGAGATCATGATTAATATCTGCTATTTCTAACTACATTTAAACCGTATATCCAATTTTTTTTTTCCTAAAAACAGATTTGTATCAATAATATTCCAATTCACCTTAATGCGAACAAAGGACGTCTAAATGAGATTAGGTTTTAAGTTTATAATAAAATCATTATTTAAGAATGGTTTTAATATATTTTATTTACTGATACCTCAGGAAATTGTTATTTTTGTTAAATTTGATTTTATTTTTTTTTAAATAAAAAAATAATGTCTGATCAGATCTTTGCATCTCAAACGTTTTGAGGTATGAAATTAGTGTATAAACTTACCAAATTTTGCTGGATGCTCTCTCCCTCAAAACGACAGTTTGTAAGCACTGTAACGAATATGTTCGCAATATATTTCGGTAGTTATTTTAAAATTATTCACGTATCAAGCTTTTCTAGTAGTTGGTTTTTGTACTTTATTTCAAGTTCGAAATAATCGCATTTCAAAAATCTTTTAATAAATTTACATTTTGAAATATTTGAGTTTCTTAGACGTTTTTCTTGGTTTATTGTAACTTTGTAACAGATAAAGCCTAAAACGGAATTTTAAGGGAAGTGTAAGTATTCTCTAGTATTTAAAGGTACAACTATGTTTCATCAATATCGATATATTCTGTAAGGTATGTTAATTAAAACTTTGACATTATTTGTTACTTAACAATAAATGTTGTCTCCACATTAATCATCTTTTATTTTCCTCCTTATAGTCTTGAGAAAATTAAAAAATGGGTTAAAAAAGAAGAGATTTCCGGTTTTTAGTGAAGATATCCTACTTGGAGTGTTTTTTTCGAGACGTAAGTCTCATTTTCAACCATCAAAAGTGATTAAGTAAAATCTAATTAAAGTTTGGTAAATTTTGGCCACATCTCTAACATTTTAAAATTTCTTCTCGATTACACAAAATATATTAAAACCGACGTACAAACATTCTACAAAGCTTCATCCGGATTTCTATGTACACTAATGAAGGTCTGGATCGAAGCAACGCGTCGGAAACCTAACAAGCCAGTAAGGTCAATCCTGACACCCTTTATAGGTTATTCATAAAATGCGGTACCTGTATTTTATAATGAGGCTTTATATTAAAAGCAAGTATTTAGAATAACTATGAGATTTGAATTTGATAGGCTCACAACACTATGCAACCATATAAATAAATATTGAGCTTGACTTGTGAGATAATATTAGATAGAATACAACTCGAACATAGGATCTCATAAAAATTACGTTTACTTAAACGCGTTTTAACAACAAAATAAACATTGTTAATGAATCTAAATTACTCTATTATGTCATTATAGATGTCTGTTATAGATTTTATCTCTAATGGTAATGTTTCCTATCTATTGGAACATAAACAGTATTACCGTATAATTTTATTTATGTTTATAATGTAATATTTTGACTGGATGAATCATGTCTCTATCACGTTGAGTGCCAGGTATATTGCATCAAAATTTTCGTTCTGGCCAAATCTTTTTTTTGGATGGAATCGGTTTATAGTCCTGTATTATTAACAGAACATCCTTTTTTTACTTATTCACATTACATTTAGCAAACAAAATCGAATGTTTTGTTTGTGGTGACACATTGGTCTCACACGGCCCCTGACTAGTAATACAGTCACTAAGGCTCTGTGAGACCAACGTGTCACCACGATTACTACTCGAACAGTTACGGAGATACACGACATATCACGTGTTTCACTGAACAAAGGTCTAGCAGTAGCAGTCTTCTTTGTCTACAGTAATACGTATGTTGTTCAGTACGACTTTACATGTTTAGGCGCTGTTGTTTTACTGTGATTGAGTGTATAAAAAGTGTAGTAGTTATTTTATAATGTCAAGACTACCAAAGTATTACGAGGACCAACAAAAACAATTGGACGAAATATGGCAGGGATTATTATCTGACGAAGACGATTGTGAATCTTTGTTTAGTGAAGCGTATCTTTCAGATGGTTATCAACCATCAAGTGAAGAAACTCATAGCAGTGAAGATGAATTACCAAGTAAGAAAAAACAAAAAATAACTGTTCCATTTGAGACATTAGACACACAAGTTCAAAGTAATAATATTTCGGAGCAATCAAATTTACTAAATCAATCAATTCCCAGTACTTCAACCGTAATAGATCAAATACTTCTTGATTTTACATTTGATAGCAGTCAAAGTACTTCACAACCTCCAATTATTCCAAATTCGCCCGATACAACAAATATTCATCCATTTACACCAAATGTAGAAGAAAATATAGATACGATAACAGATGCAATAGAGGCTGTGATAACAAAATTTACCGAAGATTTAACCGATAATCAGTCTGATAACCCCCTAGAAAATATTACTTGGCATAATGTTACCGGCCAGTATTTGAAATCCTTTGATTTTACAGAAACGAATCCGGGTTTGACTGCCGATTTCTTAATTAAGTGCCAGCAAAAAACCCCTATTGAAAGCTATAGATACCTTATAAATGATGAAATACTGAATCTCATAGTTCTAGAAACTAACACATACGCTCATCAGTGTATTGCTAAAGGGCTTACTCCAAATGCACGACTTAACCAATGGAAAGACACTAATATTGAAGAAATTAAGAAATTTCTTGGTTTAATAATTTGGATGGGTTTGTGTGACTTCCCAGCTGTACATAAATATTGGTCAACCAGTAAACTTTACTCTAATGAAATGAATAAAGTTCTTTCAAGAAATCGTTTCCAAATGTTACTAAAAACCATCCATTTTAGTAATAATGATGATAAAACAAATGAAAATGACCGATTACGCAAAATAAATCCTTTGCTAAAATTAGTTAAACAAAATTTCCAAAAAGCAGTTGTACCAGGGGAACAACTTTGCATAGATGAAACTTTAGTGCCTTTTCGTGGCCGCCTAAAATTTAAACAGTACATACCAAATAAACGTCACAAATTTGGGATAAAGCTTTTCAAATTATGCCTACAAGGAGGTTATACCTATGACCTTAAGGTTTACTGTGGACGAGAAAAAGAAAATCAAAAGTCAGTTGCATCAAAAGTTGTAATGACACTAATGGGTAATTTATTGGGTACTGGTAGAACACTCTGCACAGATAACTGGTATACATCACTTACACTAGCACATGAACTGCTGGAGCAGAAGACTCATCTGATAGGAACATTACTTAGCAAACGGAAAGGAAATCCAACAAAAGTTACTGGAAGTAAACTAAAACGGGGAGAAATTGAAGCCCAGGAAAGTAACACTGGTGTTTTAGTGTTGAAATGGTATGACAAAAGAGATGTTTTGATGCTCAGTACAAAGCATACAGATGAAATGGTTGAAATCAAACGAAGAGATGGTAACATAAAGAAACCACGTTGTATCCAAGATTATAACAAATTGAAAGCTTTCATTGACTTGTCTGATCAAAAAAAAAGTTACAATACATCACTAAGGCGTGGAATAAAATGGTATCGTAAGTTAGCTATCGAGATCTTGACTGGGACAGCCATAGTAAATGCTCATGCCTTGTTAAATTTAAATTATGTAAACATGTCTATAACAAACCTCAAAGAAGAATTGGTTACCGAGTTGACGGGTGTTAACAACCTCAAAATTAACCCTACTGAAGAAGAAATAGTGGATCACAGGTTATTAGATGTTGGGCGGAAAGGAAGACGAAGATGTTTTAGATGCTACGGAAGGTTGACTTCAGAATGTGGACGAGCTTATGCCATGAGGAAAACGCCGCAGAGCACACTGAAGTGCCAATCTTGTGATAAACATTATTGCTTGGAATGTTTCTTCAATGATCATAAATATGTAGGTAAATAAATACCAAGTGAATGTGGTGTGAAAACCAATGACTTTTTCGTTATCTTCTATTTCTAAAATTTACAAATTGTAATTCATACTCATCTGGACATTATTTGAAGTGATTATAATTTGTTTAGTAATATTTTATTTCTTTTGGTTATTTACTCTATGATTTATATATCAGTCAGTTCATAATGTAATAGTTATTTAAAATTAAAAATACTTTTTATGTGTAATATATTTATTTTCCTTGTAATTTAGGTTATTTTAGTTTTGATTGAGTGTCAAAATATTTTTTACAACTTTTTTTTAATACTCAAAAAGTTAATTTATATTTCTAGCCACTTTTTTTAAGAAGATAAATTAAGGTTAGATTTATGAAAATATCATTTAAACATTACATACAAATCATTATAATGCAATAAACTTGAGAATTGCCAATAAATAAACTTAAAACAGAGACATGATTACAAATTTTCTAAAAAGAAGTTCTGGCCGCGTGAGACCACACTGGACTCACAAATCAAGAGGCCATATACGATTTCCATTACTCCAGGCCATTGGTTAGCTGATGCAATAGGTTTAAATACAATACGTGATACCAACTTGTCACCACAGTCTTATAAGTAAGGCTGCTACGTGTGAGACCACATTGGATTCACGCGGCCATTAGGTAAGTTAGCGTGTGAGACCACGTTGGACTCACGTGGCACTCAACGTGCTATATGTCAAAGTCTTGTATTGTACAATATTAAAAATTTGGGAGTTTTCCTCTGTGCTGTTATACCGTGTGTCTCAAAAGTCCTGTACAGTGTAAATAGCTTGAAAACCAATTAGATAGAAGAAAAAAAGATATTTTATGTGCCTTCTGGTAACAAAAACTAATTTTTGGTAAATGAGACGTTTGATCTATACTCCAAAAGGGTTTGGGGGGTCCCAATAATCTTAAAAGGAAACCCCATCGAGTGACCATATTAAAGGGATTATTTAGTCACATACATCTGCCCAAACTAAAGCTCGATATCTTTCCTCTATCTAAAATGGTTATCATTTATGTATTTGAAAAGACTATTTTACTTTATTTATTTCATTCTAAGAATTAGATGTCTAATAAAGATTAAAATGTATTAAAAAAAATTTTGTGAACGTTGGTTGTAATCATTATTGTTGAATAGTTTTGACGAATTAATGACATTCATACATTTTATAGTTTTAAATTCAACTTTAGTTTTGGGTTTATAGTTAAATAATTAAAGGAATGTAGGCGATTAGATTAAAACCTTTATTTAATTACTAGGTAAAAGAATGGTTGTTTGGTGTGTAAATGGTTTGATTTGAACCTGAGATAGGTTATTTAAGAACCTATTTCAAATTTTCACTATGTAATTAAGCAATGGGTAACGTATTTTGACAGTTTGAGATTAGCAATATCGCTTTTACAATGTAAAGTAATTGCGACGGGATAAACAGATTCCATTGACAGTTAGTCAGTTATATTGAAAAATTAGTTGTTTATTCTGTGTATTAGAAATGAATAGAGAATTCATTCCCTCATAAGTAGAGCTCGCTATAAAAAGAAGATTATTGAGTATCAAAACCTTAACAAATTATTGCAATTGTCCTGACTGACTTATACATTAATAAATGATAAGACAAATGTTGTATGTAATCATTTAACAATGTACACTTAAGAGTATTGATAATTCTCCAATTTAACATGATAAATTCTTCTCCTAGACTTACAGCTTCTATTTAATTGAAACAATGTGTAATAATAAATTACAGTATTGGAGGGGAATTATAGGAGGAGGGAGTTTGCTTTGTTTCATCACAATTATGTTTGTTTATTGTAATTATCTTTTTAAAGTAAATGTTGATAATTGACAATAAATCGATACTTTCTTCCCCCTCTTTACAAAGATTTATAATAAAGCTGTATGTTTAAATTTATATTATAATATTAAATGAAATAAAAATAAATAATATTACAAATAATAATCAGTTTTACAATCAAAGAAGAATTTATAATAAAAAATTACAAAATGGTCGATAAATGTAAAACCAACTCCATTTATTAAAATTACTTCGTTACATTGTGTCCTCATAATATAAATTGTTAGTTTCACAACAATAATTTTAGTGTCTGTGTGTAGTGGTGCATTTACGAACATTTTTTAAAACAATTTTTCACATAAGTGATTAAGTAGTACAAAGTACTAATAAATGAACTTAGTTGAGTGTTGAGAAGAGAGATGTTTGTCCAAAATGAGATTGTCCCTTTGTAGTTTTTTTCGTTTCACTACATCAATGTGAGAACGATTATTTATTTATTTTTTTTTACAGTGAATAAACAACTTTATTTTCATCCATATTTCCTAACTAAAACTATTTGTACTATCTGGGTAAGACACAACACAAAACATTTAGTTTTATCATAATTGTAGTGGTCATACAGTTAAATTAAACGTATTCAATTAGTTTTCAAAAACTCTACAAACCGTAATACGATGTGGAATTTAAAGAGTAGAAAAATGTTTTGTAATTTTAATGAAGTATATTTAGCATTTTAGTATTTTATTAAAGTAGTTTAGCGTAAGTTTCAGTTTACTCAGTACAGAATATCATTTTTTTTTAAATGTAACAGCAGATATTTCTTGTTGAAACTCAATATTAAAGGATTAAATAAAGCAATAGCTAAAGTTTCAAAATTATTTTAATAATATAAATGAGCTACAATCTTTTCGCCTTGAGGTTGCAAGATGATGCTGTTGATTCGACAGTTGCCCGATGATGCCGCAACGCGAAACAATTGTAGCTGATTTATATTATTAAAATAATTTTGAAACTTTAGCTTTATTGCTTTATTAAATCCTTCTGAATATCAATGTTAATTCACTTTCGGTCTTCAACGATGTACGACTTCCCAAAATGTGAAATAAATGGAAATATATAAAGTGACAACAGAAGTGGACCAACAAAACCTTGCTATATTACGACCTCTCTAACGAAAACTGAAAATTATAAAAATTTTCACAGATCCTTCACAATGGGAAGGAGGACTTAAACTAGCACATTTTTTGTTTAAAAGTATATTTTTACGTACAACATATTCAAAAGTTGCAATAGGTTTTGTCGAAAATAACTTCCTACTTGTATATTTTAATATGTGCAGCTTTACAATCTTCATACAGTGAATTTCAAATGTGTTTTATAATATAATTTGTAACTGAGTCAACACTGGAAAACCTAGTTATTTAAAAATTGTACAGCTTCAAATTTTGGAACAATTTATAATACAAAATTCAGCTATATTATCAGATATACTAAAACGTCAAAAACAATGTGTGACTTACTAAGAGTTAAAATCTCTGTTGAGATATAAAAAAAATATACACAAATTTATTCAAATTGACAATAAATTCCCCTCCTCAAAACTTGTATAATTACCTGCTACAAAGCTCATTCTGTTATTTGTGTCGGAATTTACAATTATTATATGAACAATATTTGTCAAATATATTATAGTTTATTATTTAAAATTTAAGTTCTTTAAAATTTATATTCTTAACTATATCCCTATAAATTTTGTATGTTTTAAAGCCACATCATATTTACCGATTTCAAAGAAAAACAAAAAAAAATGTAACTTCTTATTAGAGAAAACTTTTATTTAATTTCAAAATTAAATCTTTCTGCTAGCAAGAATAGTGTAAAGTTAAAAGACAAATTTATATGTCAAAGAATTTAAATCTATAAACCTTCCATTGTTATTCGTGGTTGAATGAACGAAAATATTAACCTTTATTTACAAATTATTATAACAAAACCTTGTTTTCCCCATTTGCTTTCGTGTAAATATATCGATTATAGGTGAAATTACGTGTTATTGTGATATCATTTACCAAAAATGACGTCAGTATTTACTTAAATTGTTTGTCACTTCTAGAAAATTTATTTATTATAACAAATACGTAGTCTCAGAATTTAAATTTGATGCTCTTTTATGTAGTTTCATAATAAAATCTAAATATGTAGATTATTAATTATTTTCTGTTCCGTTTTTTTATTTAAAGACGTCTGCTGCCTTATTTTATTAAAACTGCAAAAATTTCCTCCCCAGAACAAGTCTTTCATTAGATGGTTTAAAATTGTTTATAATTATAAAGTCTAATACTAAATCCACACCATTGTTCTTTGTTCTGTAGGATTAGCTCAATAATACAATAGACCAGGTTATTAAAAACGTCTCTATTAGCTTATATTAACTGATTTACATATTTAAATATATCAATTACAGCTGACGTTTATAAAGTGACGAAGCCTGGACAATTAAATGAGCTCCGATCGTCAGCTGTTAAACATATTAAAATCAGGTGGTCAAAAACGTGTGATTATATTACAATGTGTTCCAATACTGTTCAGTAAATGAAATTGTTTGTTTTAGACTTTGACATATCTTCATTTTTTTATTATAATAAAAATGACTCATATGAATGAGGCAATCGAAATGAAGGGGATAACAAAGAGCATATTAGTTTTGAAATATGTTAAAGATAAAACAAATGGCAAAACGTGACTTCATTACGCCATTAGAGTCTACGGCGGATGGTCTAATTGTTTGTTATCTTTAGTTCTTCTTGAATTGGAACTTCAAATCATTTTTAAAACAAAATATTTAAAATATAATAACAAGTAATATAAGTTGTGTCAAATCACCTTACTAGAGATAACGTAATGCTACAGTGAAGTTGAGGGAAGAAGGGAGTGAAATGAATAATTTTTAGATAATAGTTTGTTGATTTCATTAGAGAAAGGTATTAAAAAGTATTGGTGATATAATAGTTTCCATCTAAATCCCGAATCCAATATGACTTCTAAAGATTAAGAATATTATATTTTTGCAGGCATTTTATTGTTTGTTTTATCTAATTTAATTTGAGTCATTGTTCAAAAATTTATTTGCTGGTGGTTATTTTCATTTCAATCTTCCATCTTTTGAAATTGTAATCATCCTTTCTTCTGAAGAAATGGGATGTTTTACTCTATAATAACCACCCTAAAAATGTCCCATTCATTATACATTCCATCTCCTACCGGATTCTTAAAATGAGAATAGACTAATTTTTTCATGTAAAATTAATGAGGGTATTTAATATTTTAATATAATTAGACGTATAGTCGTAAAGTTCTCATATATCTCGGGGTTACATTCTTTTCTTTTGTTTCTACTTTGGAGTGTACACTGTAATAGAGTTAGCGAGTGAAAAATTGTTTCATTATTGTTTTATATTTGTATTTTTTTTAATGGAACAAATAAATGAATTCATTAATTAACACTAATAACTAGAAAAAATACGTTTTTCTTAATTTAATAAAATTTAAATATTTTACAAACTTTATTTTAGTGGGTGTCATAGCCAATCTCGGTTAAGTTTATTATTATTACACATCAAACAAAGCATCTGCAATGTGTAATTTGTTTCTTCGGATCTATAATTCTCTAACCTGGTACTAAACTCAAAAGTTATTATCACACAAACGAACATTTTCAGTTAAAATTAGACTAACGGCGTATTACTTACTTCGCTTATAACGCCATTAGTTCATAGTGGGCTTCTGAGTTCATAATCAATTAAAAACTATGTGTAAATATTTGGTAAAATTGTAATAGCTAATAAATCTAGCACTTAATTGTAGTAATTTGATCTTTATAGGTGATTGTGTAGTAAATATTTGGTAATACCAAATGGTAACAGCCTATAAATCTAGCATTTAATGGTAGTAATTTGATTATAAGTTAGACATGTATATAACGCAAATATAGTGATGGTGTATAAACATTTTTAAGTACAGTCGTTTTAATAAAGTTAGAGCCCATTAGAAATTTTAAATTTTTAATTTTGTTCTCAAAGCTTCCCATCAATTTTAAGCTTATTTAAATAAACTTTTTACCATTTATTCAGTAAATAATTTAGTCAAAGTAAAAATTTAAATACAACTATTTTAAATTCTTCCATTGCTTTTAAAACGTATAAACGTAAGTATGTTGCGTCATCAATTATCAGAACATGAAATAAATTAATCTATACATTCTTGAAATTTTCCACTTGGAATTTTCTTTGTATCCTAATAGAATCTCTACTTACGTTGCCGACAATTTAGTTCTCTTGAATTTCACAGTACTTCATTTATATAATGTCTGCACCTGTTCATCTCTTCATCTCTTTGTTGTAAACTTGGCTTAAGTGTATATATTTTGTGAAAGACTAACATCGTGTTTTTAGTGTAGGCTACATTGAAGAATACAAATTGACAAATAAATAACAAAATAGCCTTTTATTTGTCTCTTTTGATGACTCAGTGTGTTATTCATTATTGATATAATGAAGAAATATTTTGAAATAAAAATCCAATTTTATTCGCAACTGGCGAAAAATATAGAGACATTAGGAATGCTTGAATACATTCCTGTTTTATCCATGTAATAGAAATAATATACCATCCACTTCAACCTCAGTGCCCCGTATACAGAGGAAATAAAGCTAATTAAAAAAATTGATACAAAAAGTAGGAAAAAAATTAAACAAACACATAAATCCTGTGCACTTTCCTACACGTGCACTGGTCTTCAACACGTTAACACGTGTCTTCAACACGTTAATACGTGTCTTCAACACGTGCACTGGTCTTCTTCTTTATGTTGTACATAAAGTATGTAATGCAGTGGATTACAACAATTTATAGTTAAAAAAACATGGAATATTTTATGATACTCGTTGTTAGTGTAATTTCCATAACACAATAATTCCAAAGGAAACATAATTTCGTTTGACTTATTTAGTAGATTACTTTGAGTATTAAACTTTATTTCATAAAAAATGGATCGATATAAGAAAACTCCATTTTAGAACGAATGTGATCTTAACCCCCTTTTCTTTACTGTTTTTTGTTATATCTTAACAAATAAGGTTAGGATCATAAACGTATCCACACAGTGAAGTTATTTACCTTTAACACCCAGAAAATATAATTTAGTGTAAACTTACGTTTGAGAAACCAACTTGTCTACAAAACATTATTATTGTTAAAAATATCTTTGTTCAGATTTAAGCGTCAACAGCTCAATATCACAACCACTTTATCAACCTTTGTTGAAAGTAAAACTAGTCCTGACTGCAACTTCTCAACATAACAACTTTTCTTTCATTAGTAACCAATTGTGTCAATTGAGAACAGTAGAACACAATGATTTAAAATAGTTTTATTAAAGTGAGAAAAATTACAATTGTTGATGGCAGAGAATGAAATTCAAAGGTTTGTTTTAATAAAATATAATATTAGAATTAACTCAGGGAGGTAAACTTTAAAAGTACAAGGGAATTACTCTTCCACATTATAAAACAATGTTCGCATTTTCTGTGTTTAAGTTTTCGGAGAGAGAGTATTTATATTTTGTCCATATGGTGTATCATTACCTAATTTTGTTCTTCTAATAACAAATCATATTTAAACTAATTTATCTTGATCCTTGATCAGTCACAGCCATTAGCTTGCACTAAGAGTGAGTTCTATGAAATGTGCACCAATTTTAACATTTAAAATCATATTTCATGAATTTAAATTATTTATATTTTAGACTGATTGATTATTCTAAATTCTGATCAAATCCGTTAAACATAACTCAATGTAATACAATTCATAATAGCTGAATTTTAGACTATTTTCTTTCCCATATTATTACGTCAATTATAAAACAAAACTTTTGGATATCTTTAGTATTTTTTAAATGAGTATGTAATACTCATTTAAAAAATAAACCGTATGGTATTCCAAAGGTATTCAAATCACAATAAAATCACACGTAGGGAATTTTGATTTTATAAACTATTAATCCGGGAAGATGTTTTACTATCATAAGCGAGTCGGCCGATAAATCGATACCGCAATCAAACGAGAAATACAGGACAATAAGTAGGAAGAAAGTAGCAATAACACATTGAAGCAAGTTTTTCTTCACAATATTTGTATGATTCACTTTAATATCATATTTTTAAGTCCGATTATATAATATTAATAGATTTAAGACTAAAACAATTTCGTTTTTTGCATGAAATGTTGATTAATTTTAATATGATACTCTAACAAATATGCATATCTGAGTTTATTTTAAAGTTTTGTGTTGTGATGTGTTGTGATGTGATGTGATGTGGTGTGGTGTGTTGTGTTATGTTATGTTATGTAATGATCTGTTATGTTATGTTATGTAATGATCTGTTATGTTATGTTATGTTATGTAATGATCTGTTATGTTATGTTATGTTATGTTATGTTATGTTATGTTATGTTATGTTATGTTATGTTATGTTATGTTATGTTATGTTAAGTTATGTTATGTTATGTTATCTTATGTTGTGGTATGTTATGTTATGTTATGTTATGTTATGTTATGTTATGTTATGTTATGTTATGTTATGTTATGTTATGTTATCTTATGTTGTGGTATGTTATGTTATGTTATGTTATGTTATGTGATGTGATGTGATGTTATGTTATGTTATGTTATGTTATGTTATGTTATGTTATGTTATGTTATGTTATGTTATGTTATGTTATGTTATGTTATGTTATGTTATGTTATGTTATGTTATGTTATGTTATGTTATGTTATGTTATGTTATGTTATGTTATGTTATGTTATGTTATGTTATGTTATGTTATGTAATGTTATGTTATGTTATGTTATGTTATGTTATGTTATGTTATGTTATGTTATGTTATGTTATGTTATGTTATGTTAAGTACTATTATATTGCAATATATTATATTGTATAATTGTTTTGTTTTGCTTCCTCTTTTATTATTATTATTATTATTTTTTTTTTTCCTTTTCCAAATTGAAAATATTCGAAATGCAATCCCTAAACAGGAAATTAACCTTTGGGGCTCCACTAGAAATAATTGTACTATTTGAATAGGTAAAACTATATTTTTAAGTGGCGAAATAAAAAATAAAATAAAAGAATGACAATAATAAATTCGTGTATAAATAATTATACGTTATTAATGCAAAAAAAGTTTATATTGAAATAATCTAGAATCATAAAATAGATTAGCTATATAGATTACCAATAGTAAATAAATGACAGGGGATTTTTTTATCAGTAGGCCTAAGTGTAATACTTTTAATATAAATAGAATCCTCATTAATAACTGATGTGTTATCAATTCCTGTGGTTTTGCAAATAAACATGAACACTTCAGTATTAATGTTTCATTTTGATTAGTTCCCTTACACTCAGACTTGATATGGAGTTGATAACCAGGTTTATTACCCTTGATACTTTATGCCTTAGAATGTTTGCTCAAATATAGTAGTTTGAGCGAAGTTATAAGAAAAGGCCTTTATTGTAGATTATAAATAGTTCAAAGTATTATACAAATTTGGGAAATAATTGATTTTCTTGAAAAAGTTACACAATTTCATTTGTGTTATATAACTTGGTTTCCGAGAAGCTATTTTCTACTACATGTATTCAATGATATACAAATCAGTATCTTATATGATGCAATTGTCCATCTAAGCTGGATAGATGCAGACATTGACAATGTTATTACATGTCTTGTGATGTGAATGCTAATGATCTGATACACATTGTAATACCGAGAAAAAATTGATTATGATCAATATTTATTTCAGATTGCTTGCACATTACTGCGGTATTAGGTTTACAAAAATAAGGTTATTATAGTTCGAAGGGTACAGTACTTATAACTGTATATAAAAAAATTGCGTATATATTATGAAATGAAGGTACAGTATCTAACCTAACCTAATCAGAGTGAAATATGAATGATAGGTTTATCAGACAAGGACAGAATGAATGCTAGCGGTTCGTAAACGCGATAGGTAATGTTAAACATATTTTTCAGAAATCTCATTTTGAACATCCTAATGACTTTTAAGGAATTAAAATTTCTACCGCTGAGACATATATATATATATATATATATATATATATATATATATATATATATATATATATACATAATATATATATTCAGAAACATTTAAAAATATTGCTCTAACCTAATCTCAGGTGTTGTAGACAACCACCAAGAAATTATGTTTTCGGTATTTTGTTCATAACTCAACTATACTTTGACTTATAGGTAAAATAAAAAAAAAATCAATTTATTTGTATTTAAAAGAAACGGTTTTATCTCTTGTAATGAGGAGATATTCAACGTTAAACATTTTAAACGGCCGCCATTTTGAAAATAACACAAATACAGCCTTTATTTTTTTTACACACTCGTAAACCAATAAGCAAAAACTGCCAAATCTGATCTCAAATCTTAACTACTTAAAAAACTATAACTTTTTTTTTTTTGTAAAAATACAAAATGGTCGATTTTTATGAATCTGTTTCAGACACATGTTTACGGAATTTTTATAATTTATTTTTATGTAAGGAATCGGTTACCGGAGCTTCTCAGGTATACCCTATATATTTGTTATTTCACTGTACATTAGTTGTACTGCTTTAGGTATTTATTGTATTATGTTAAGATTTTAATATTAGTTTATTTTAATTAGAATACAATATTTTGTGTTCCTATTTAACAGTAATTAGTTATTTAGTTATTCGCGATGTAACAGTTGACAGTTATTTTGTTATCATTAATTTTGGCGGTAAAGAAATACATTAAAAAAAAATCCTCTTCCCTGGAACAAAAATTCCCTATTGATTTCAAATATAAATATAAGCAGTTAAAGGTAAAGCTGTCAGACTTACTCAGGTACAACATGATAAATACACATAAATCTGCTTTCTTGTTGAAGACACTTTTTTGAAATATGGTACCAGTGCATAAACAATGAAGCGGCATAATCAAACCTAAAATGTAATTGGATCAATATTAGAGTTTATAACCAAGTAGGTTTAGAGGTCAAAGATTTAAATTCTACGACAGCCATAAAAAGTCACCATGGGTGAATAAAAAAATTGTTTAACATTTTCAATTATTATTGTACTTTGACCCCAATCTGCTGATTGTTTTCAACTAAAAGTTACATTTTAAGTCAGTTGATCAAAATTGATTTACATAATATCGATAGTAACATAAATTTATTCCTATAGGTTTTAATGTAGAGAATCGTAAGGAAGCTTAGTTTTGCTTCTTAATGTTTGTTTAATAGAGTTGTTACAACGAAATAATCAGCCAAGTCAGAAAAATTTTAATGCTGACTATAATAAATTTTAAAATACAGTTATATGACACTCATTTGAGGTTATATTGAATAAATAAAGTATAACAAATTATTTTGTTAAAACAACAAGTTTACTTAGGCCAATTTTCAAAATTTGTGTAATGTTAAACAAAATTATAATTTATACGTTTTTTGCACTTTTAATCTAAACTGATTTTATGAAATGAACCAAAAAGAACTTTTATAATCTCTGTTTAGTCAACTACCCCCAAGTCCTAAAATAGACGTAAACTCTGTTATTTTATATTTATTTGCCGTTTTGAAATGCGGTATTTATTAAAATTTCCTATACCGATTTCAGTAACAGTTTGAGATTATAAGAATTAATAACATAAACAATATTTTAAAGAACAACTATAATGAACCTTTACCAACATTAAAAAAAATGGTGTAAAGTTTCATTTAAAAAAAGTATAATTAATTATAGTCTGTAATGGTGTGCAAATCTTCTTTAAAAATTTACAGACCTTTATTTCAAATTAACAATACAAAATTACGAACAACAAATAAAAATCAATCAATTTAACTAGTTTTATTTCATGAACTCTTTAGTTTTAAGAACTCTTAAAAAGATCTGTGTCTATATAATTTGAAACGTTAATATATTTTTTTATTATACTTTTCACATTTTATGTTTAAATAAACTAATCTAACCTTAACAATGTAAATCCTTTTAAATTATAACTAACCTGAACTTAATGAACTGTACTTAAAGTGCTGGGCGATCCTTTTAAATTAAAACTAAATTGAACTTAATGAACTGCACTTAAAGAGGGAAATGCTGGGTGGTTACTACCAGTATCATAAAATTTAGTTTTATTGTGCAATTTACTTGTAGAGTATTAAAGAAATTTGACCCGTAAAACTCAAAATTGTGCATTTTATCCTGAACTATATAACTTTAATTGAGGATCAAACAAAAAAAAAACCATTGAGGGATAAAACAAAAAAGAGTAAATTATTGGTTGTAGAAGTATTTCTTGTTGGTTTTCTTTTCAATCAACAATTTTTAATAAACGTCAACTAAAAGAGATTTAAAAATATTCAGAGATAAATTCCAAAGTTTTAACTTTTGTAAAAATTTTGCATTTTTTACAGCTACTTCTAATACGATCTCTTCAGTTCCACTTTAATCAAAGAGGAAGGAATCAACTCTAAAGAATAGGACTACTAAATGGGCAAAGATCGTTGGTGTGTTTATCGAACTTCTTGCATCTTTAATAGACAATTTCATTTGAATTTAAACAATTTTAATTGTATTTACGTCAAATAGTATGTATTGTATTGCTTGAGGAGGATTTGTGTTCCTTTTCTGAGGACATACACCACCTGATTTTTTAGTTGGTATTCTATTAAACGTAGTACAAAAACATTTGTGAGGAATAAAATAAAATAGGTTGTCTACCTGACGACCGTGCCTTGCTTTGTTACAAAAGTCAAGAACTTTAAAATAAGACACAAAACCTGCCGGTGAAACGTGTAAATGCAGCAATTTAATTGTATGACAAATACCGCTTGAATCAATCTCTCTCAAAATAAGTTTATTTTACACCAAAAAGCCAGCGTTAAGAAATATTTAATCAAATCATTAGTTCAGATTTAAAGGTAAATTAAACATTACAGCTCCATCTACACACTTCAAAGTTAGATTTATTTTTACAGGGATGTATAAGTAAAAAGTGTTAATTATGATGTGGTTATCCAACTTCATAGAATTCGGCTGTACTCCATCCTTCTTAAAATTGCATATTCTATAAATAAACA
Source organism: Aphrophora alni (assembly GCA_963513935.1). Lineage (NCBI taxonomy): Eukaryota > Metazoa > Arthropoda > Insecta > Hemiptera > Aphrophoridae > Aphrophora > Aphrophora alni. The sequence continues at coordinate 9,820,711 of OY740767.1, read as the reverse complement.
TTTTTTCTAAGATATTAAACAAAAAATGGCTTCATTCTCGTCCACGGAACTACGTAACTATTAATAGGTTATTATACATTAGTAAATAATTAAGTTAGAGAGACAAATGAAAGATTCTATTGCACCAATAAATGAGGAATAAAGAGGTGGTTTTCCACAAATAATCTAAGAAAAGTTGTTATAATCATATGCCCGGAATTACCTAGATTTTAAAAATAGATTCACAAAATATTGTTTATATCCAGAATGGTTTTACGGATTTAGTTGAAACTTGGCTTAGTACCTAATAAAATAATGCATTATTTTGAAAAAAATAACAACCTAATCCAATAAGCCGTTTCAAAATGGTGGTTCTTTATTTTGTCATAAAAAATGTCCCGTTTTTGAGTTATATAGATTTTAAAATTTAAGCAGCCACAATTTTGAAACGTGTAATTGGATTACTTTGGTTATTTTTTTCAAACTTGTTCTATGCCTTTTAGGTACCATGCCGAGTTTAAATTTAATCCATCAAAATATTCTGGAGAAAAAATTTTTTTATGCAAAAAATGGCGGATATTTAGGACACTAGATAATTTCGCATATAAAATTGTAGTAACTTTTTTTTTTTTTTGTTTTGTTGTGATCAACCACCTCCTGAAGTTTGGAAACACAATTTTGCAACATCCTGTATAACAAAGTGGTGGAATGTAAGGAAACATCTGTTTTTATATACTACTATATATTTCTTCTTAGTTAAAATCAAATGGAAATAAGATACTATTGAAATATCTTATTGTAGACATAAAACACGATATAAAAAACTAATACTGAACGTTTCATGTGTAGAAATCAAAGTTCGTTTTGAAGTGAAGAAATTAGTATTAACAAACATCAGTGGTTTTTTAATGTCCTTCTTAACACTTATGGATTTAATTGTTAATTTTGATAGCCCAAACATGTTGTTTACCTTTCATTAGTTATAGTTTCCAGCACATTCCAGGAAACTGGAGTTAGGAATTTACAAACTTCATACTTGACAGATCCATAATTCAAACAGTAACATGGATACTGATCATATTCGAGAAAATAATATAAAATATGAATTCAATTTTCAAACACCAATCTTTAATCTGACTTTTGCAATCATTTGTGTTTAGAAAATTAATACACGACGTTTCGAGAGTATAATCAACTATCGTTATCAAGTGCTAAACCCAGAGAATAAAAATTAAAAAAACATCAACATAACCTAGTAGTCTAGAACCATGTTGGAAGCTAAATGTACCTCTATAACCTATCAAAAGCCTAAACTCAAACGTAAAACTGCTCTCAAAGATTGTGTATTATTTTTATTAACCTAACCTAATTTAACCTAACTTAACCTACCCTAGCCTAAACTAATCAATCTAATCTAACCTAACGTAATCTCGAAATGTCTGCAATATTTTTATTAACACAAATGATGGGAAATGTCTGATTAAATCATATTTACAAATAATTTTAAAACCAGAAAAAGCTATATTATTGTTTTGGACTTTCTTTTCTCAATAAATAGTGTACAAAAGTTCTTCAGAATTTTACTTACATATAAATAAAAAGAGATGCATAAATGTAACAATGACTATAGCTACATATTGTGGTGATAAGTAAGATTTATTGACAGCAGTCAATACTACAGAACCACAATTATATTTCACTTACATCTAACTCATATCAAACTTCAAATGATGATTCAAACAAAACGCCAAATATAGAATTACAGCCATTTTCGAAAGCAATAAAAAATCACAAAATTATATCAGGACAAATAATTTTCTGATTTATAATTTATTGATTTTTCCGTGTATACGTTTCTACTAGCAAGTATTGATATATTATTGTAAATAATTTTCATTTTCACACCATTATAACATTTTTCCTGTTGTATAAATTGGATTATTATCCATTACATTCCAGGTGAAATAAAGTCCGAGAATGCAAATACAGTTATTGGTGGAATAAATAAATTACGTGAATCGTGCCAAAATAATGAAAGCTATTAATACCAAAATAGTTTATCATCCATCAATATATCACTCATTAGCGATATAGATTACCTATACTAAATATTAATTGAATTTATAGGTTTTATTATCCCTAAAAGTTGATATTTTTAAAAATAGAGTGCTTCCTTATCTTTTAATAGTCGATAGATATGTCATCTTTTCTAGTAACCAATATAAACATGAATATTTTTTAGAATTAATATTTCATATTTATGAGTTTCCTCTATTCACGTCAATCATACTAAGTTGAACACAAAATTTAATAAGTCTTGAATGTAAGTTTATTACAGTAGTTTTAACAGAATTATCGAGCTTAGTTGCATTGCAGATTATAAATCATTTAAAAACAAAATTTAACAATAGTTAAACATTTGAACCAGTTTAGATTGACGTATTGAATAAAAATAGTTAATCAAAAATTTGATTTGATTTAAAATGATATTTTAAACCAATTTGCAACCGTGTACAATGTTCTACAAAATAATAATTTACAAATTTGGCAAAATAATAACAATGTGTTTTATTCATTAACAAACCTTGTCCAGCTATAATCGTCATTAATTTTTTTAAAATTAATATTTCAGGTCTTATTTATTATAAGTTTAAAATATATTAAGCGTACATTTAAATACTTTATACGTAAACATAAACTTATAGTTCTGAAATGACGTCCCGTTTCTTTCAGTTTGCAACTAAAGTGTTTGAATAAAACAATATAAATAATAGTTAACTACACGTAACTTTTGTCTTTTATTTTATTCCGGAGGCAAAACAAGACAAGATTCATGTCAGTCTCTCCCTCGCTCTCTCTCTTTCGCTCACTCTCTTCCTCTCTCCAGAGATTGTTTCTAACATTGCCACAACACGACCTTTGTGGTGTAACTTTTTGTTTTATTCTTGGAGCATTTTACAGAGCTTTTGTTTGTTTTGTTTTTTAAATAATAGGTATAATGTTGTGTACAAACTTTTGAAGTTACTGTAATGCTAAAAATCGGCTGCTTTTTTAGTTTAAAAAAAACTGTTTTTAATTTTACCAAATTTGTAAAAATATAAATTGCATAAATTATTCCTAGCACGAATTTTCTAAAATAATTAAAATTTTGCTAAAATTATTGTCAATACATAATTAGTTACTCGTTTTTTCCCTTCACTTAACTTTAACGAGATTTAAAATAAATCTACCTATTACGTTACTACCTTTGAAGATACTGAGGTAAATTATTTTTATTTTCTTCAAGTAAAATCTAATTTTCATATCTTATCCACATACATAATACAATTACAAATATGCAGCAAGTGTTTTACCATTTAACAAATCCCGTAAACAGAAAAGTAAACTTCCAACAAGATATATATATATATCTTGACTATATATAAGGCTATCAAACCGGTTTTATATAACGTGTAATGTCTTGCAATTAAACAACAAGACATCAGCTGATACGTGAAATCAGCTTTACAAATGAAATTAAATAAATACACTTTATACACTTATACCATTTACATACAAAGCAGATTATTGTAATCGTTCTATAACAAGTTTTAAACCTAATAACCACACACAGAAATACAAGTTTGTATATATATATATATATATATATATATATATATATATATATATATACGGTATGTATATACATATTTTCTTACTAAACTAATACAGTATTTCAATTTACGTTTTATAAAAATTTAAACTATATATTTTTTTTCATAATTTGAACAAATTCATTAATCTCGTTGCATTTTTAAAGTATTGTCAGACGACTGACTAGCATCATTGTAAAAAACATATTTTAGCTTTGATCACGGAATATCTTAATATGAATATTTCCGAAAAGTTTTTACAATGATATTTTGACCTATCTTACACCCCCCCCCTAAACAAATTAAGACAATAAAAAAACCACAACAAATTGCGAAAATACCTCCCAATGTACTAAATTCCAACTAAACTACCAGAATCATTAAAAATAAGAGAAATAAATTTCTACGCCTTCCCAGTACTTGTATTTCACTTTCTCACATATGGTATTTAGAAGGTTTTTGATCGGTGGAGACAATCGATTTTTTTTTTCGGGCTAAATAAGTTTTGACCTATTCTAAGACCACAATATTTTTGGGAAAGTTACCTGTTTCATTTCCAGCGATCCACCGTCAAAGTGAGTAACCAAATTCCATCAAAATTGATATATTGTTTGTGATCATATCTTGCACATTTCTGAATTTCTTTTTAAATAGCCTAGCTATTTACAAGACTGAAACACAAAATTCTAACTTTCTTAAAATCGGGATCGATGATTCCGTTTCAATTTTGAGACATTGTTTACCAACCAAAACTAGTTCAAAAAATTGTAAGTAAAAAAAAATTTGTTAGGTTGGGTTAGGTTTTTTAAATTATGGTTCAACGATAGTTCCAGATAAAAATTGAAACATATCTCTACCGATGTAATTAATAAAAGTCATTTTAAACATAATATTATCTTCACTTAATATCAGTTTATCACGTAATCAAAGAAATCATATATTAATTTTTAATGTTTAAAAATTATTTTTATGATGTAAGTTAAATATCATCCAAAAACTTTTTTCTTAAAAAGTTGATAAAAAATCAAACTAATAACATTCAATTTTTTCTCCCATACCGTTAAACTCTGTAATAATTATAGAAATTGCAATTTTTCATTCTGAGGCAAAAATGTTTCTAACATATTTTGGAGGATATTTAACGTTAATTTATGGTTTTATCTAGTTTTTTTTAAATAAGTGTCTGGAAAATTTAACGTAGTATTTTGAAAGGATTATTTATTTATATTTTTACAACATTGATACGATTACAATTTTATACACATTATTATGAAAGTGCATTCATTAAAAATTATATTATCTACCATTAAATCCAAAATAAATAAAGGCGGCTGATGGAATTTCGAAATTTTAAAAAATAATGTAACTCTATACTTATAATTACTTTTTGCAAAACGTTACTGTATTTATTTTACTGTAATCGTTACTTACTTAAAGTTTACAATTTTTTTTTGTACATCCTGTATTGAGAGAATAAACGTTGATCAATATGAAATGCACATAGTTTAGTGTACAAGGTAACCAAGAATGTAAAGTGCCACAAGATCTTACTGTAAAGCTTCACCCGGCTCCGTTGGAGATGGCTCAAAGTAGATTTATACTAATCAGGCTTGTATCAAACAAAGTGTGGGAAATGTAGCAAGGCAATATCTATGAGTTATTGCAGTGACTATAAAGTACGGTATCTGTACTTTATGATTAAACTTTCTTTTTCAAGTAAAAATTGAATGAAATAACAATAGAATGTGATTAGCTAGGCACATAATAAAGGAACACTTTTAATAGCAAAAATTAACTAGATATATGCAAAAATATAAATTCCATTATAAGATATTGGTTTTATAAGTATTAAATTTAACTCTTTCAATGTAGTGTTTATATTCTCTTGTGTAATGGATTCTCTCTGTTTGTGAATTTAGCTTAATGTTTAAAGTTATCAAAACAATAATCTTAATGTTTACCGTTAGAAACGAGAATATAAAATTTAGCTTCATAAAAATATTACCATTAAACATTCTTAAATATAGAACTATCTGTTACCACAATAAATTTATTATTTAAAAAAAAACAATATAACTATAAAGTTTTCTTATTATATATTTTGAAATGAATTATGTGTATTTTGCGCAAATTCATTTCTTCATTTTATGGCTTAAAAAATACAATCTGCTTATTTATATAGTGAATTTATATACACCTTAACTTTCTTTGATTTACGGAATTCAATCAAGATACTTGGAGACACAGGTGATTGAACCGCTAGCTTCCAAGCTTTACTTTAGCTTATCTACCCTTAATATAATATCCACGTTTATTATAATAGGATGGTAGAAAATAAACTTACCACCTCTTATTTCTTTTCAGTATTTCAATTGTGTTTGTGGAAAACTATTTAGGTTATATAGGCAACCTGAAAAAGCAAAGGTTTAGCTTATTTTATTTGTGGGAATTAGGGAATGAGGGGTTCACAAATTATAAACAGCATGTTCGATTGTGATACCTTATTTTAAACGTCTCTGTGACACAAAAAAAATCAAATAAAGAAAATTAATTTAGTACTTGGAAAACAAAATGGCGATAATGAGTTATTTTTATTTTTGAACGTATATTGGTACAGTACATTCCTTGTATGACAATTAATTGTTTTTGCCACGTATTAAATGTTCAAAAATTTCTACATCAGTAGTAGTCTTTGTTAAAACATGTTAAAAGTTTTAGGTTAACAGGTGGGGATTCAAAATATTCCTTACAAAACATGGACGTCTTGTATTTGAAGCAGTGAAGAAAGATTTAGATAAATCGATAGTCTCGCCTTCTGAATCGATCTTCCGTACTAGCTTAGAAAATAACTCTTTTGGCCACCATTTTATTTTGGGGTTCGAATTTAACTTTCTTTATTTTGATTTTGACTCAACCAAAATAATCATTTGATATTTTACCTACACATCCACAATTAAAATAATTCAAACTTTTGATTTTTTTTATGATTCCCCGTTCCTACAAACTGCCACAAACTAAATTCAAATATCTCAAATATTTAACATGCAATAATTTTGAAATCTTTGTTAAGAGTTAAATTGGTGTTACACAAAAGTGTGTTCAAATAGTCTACATGTTTCCTTTTTAGATATTTTGTAAATCCCCGAGAAAAAAAAGTTCTGTCATGTGGATTATGATTTTTGATATTAAACATGAAAACTACTCTTCAAACATTTTTTATTTTATTTAATTTTTTTAAATTTTAAATATTAGTTTTTAACAAAGGCCTAACCAGTTTTATTACTGGAATTTATTACTCAAATTTTTATAAACATTAAAAAAAAATCTATACGTTTTTCATGTTTCTAATCAAAATCAGGCTGTAAGAAATCGAGAAAAAACACACGACAGTATCTTTTTTATTTCTGAAAATGTATATTGAATTTAAAAAGAGATTCCACTATTATTGCTAACAAAAAAACTTAGTGTTAAAAGATAAGGGTATAAGGTTACAATCTATGAACGTTCCACTTCAAGCATTTTATTACAATTCTTTATATGTAATAGCAAAATTAATCTGTAATGGGTTAGAAAACCGCCATAAGGTTCACAAACATTGTAGGGTCTAAAGATGGTATTGATTGGAATCTTTGTTATTCAGTAATGATAAAACGAACTAAAACTTTACCATTTACATTATACATATTTAATGTAACAGCTGATATTTCTCGTTGAAATTCCATATTCAAGGATTAAATAAAGCAATAAAGCTAAAGTTGCCCGATGATGCCGCAAGGCGAAAGAATTGTAGCTCATTTATGTTATTAAAATAATTTTAAACTTTAGTTTTATTGCTTTATTTAATCCTTATTTATACAAAACAATGTAACAAAACATTTTATGTTGAAAGTAGGATAATGCATTATATTTTAAATTTTAAAATATTTATATTCATTGGCATCTTTTAAAAACAACAGCATTTAAATGTTTTAATGCAAATAGATTATCTTGCTGTACATAACTTTCAAATGACTAACTTGTGTTAATGAATCAAAACAGGATGAGCAAATGTTTGATACAGTTTACCATTCTGCACACAAAGTATGTCTACACTTAACAGCTGAAGATAACAATTTTGTAATTGTAATATCGTCTTGTACATAAATCATTTGTTGTTGATATTTTCGTGCTTTCGTTTATATGATAAGTGAAGTTTCTACGATGTTGTTTATTTCAAAAGAATTTCTAAGTTGTTCCACCAACTTCTATCATGTGAGTAGATCAGAGCCCTGGGAAATGGAGTGGAGTCATTCCAGTAATTTTTTTTTTTAATAACGTCCACCTACTAGTCCCGACCGTGTAGGTTTCTATTTCCAGAATGGCCTCTATTACGTGCAATTATCTAGATAATTGAACACAGCTTTAGGTCAAACATCTTTCTTACCTGATGATTACATTACGTCAAGGATTCAACGAATTAGAACAATTAAAAACAAAATTGATTTACGAAAAATAGACACTCTTTCTACATTACCATAAATATAACATGTGATCTTCGTAATTGTTCTGAATTACGTGACTAAATAACGTTATTATTTTTTAAACAAGTAAACTCAATGTTATTATTATCAGATTTTATCCAACGATTACGAGTTCAACATTTTGAAAAATCCACGAACTGGATGTATTGTTTAACAGACTAGTTCCAGCTCCTCTTATGTTACCCGACATAAGTATGTGAAAATTTGTTCAAATACATTCTATAATAAAAAAACAAAATCATATTGATGGGCAAACAGTCGTTGGAATCGGTTTTTTACTAGCGAAGCTAAGTACAGCTTAAAATCAAACCATGCTTGAAATGTAAACATGTATTTCAAACCAAACAATACAATAATAAACTGAGTACATTGTTCCACCTTTTCCAGATTTTTTAATCTCAAGTTTGTTGACAGGTTTCGGATATACTCCATTCTCAAAATACTTAATAATACTCGGTTAATAGTGAGATTTAAGAAGCTGGGAAAGGGACTCATTTTAACTATAACATTAATAGTTTAGATAAAAATGATATAAAAGATTTTAACTTGAGTAAAATAATTTAAAAACTAGAATATATATTTTAAATAAAAAAGTAGTATTAAGTGTTTTAAGAATGGAGTATATCAAAAACGTGTCAAGAAAACTGAGATTAACGAAACTGAGAAAGGAGGAACAATGTACTCATTTTAATTATATCATTCTTAAAGGAGATAAAAATGTTTCAAAAAACAATACAGTTATTTGAAAAAAATGTGATAACACTAGTTCATTAAACATTTAAATTCCTTATTATAGAAAGGGGAACATTTCTAGTGAGGAAAACAAAATCTCGACTCTGATTTACGAAAAACATTGAATTGCATTCTCTAGATTAAAACAAACACTGTAACTATTTAATTAAATTTTGTAATTTTGGCATTTAGACTTTATAACTTAAGATAAAAGGAGGAAATGTTTTGTCCAACACTGGTAGCAATCTATTATTTACAAAATTCGTTAATAACAATATGGATATATGGATATTCGCTAATTAAGGATTCTAAAACATAAATAACATTCACTAATCCCGTTTGATTTCATATGTCGTAATTTTCTAGGAAATTAAAAAAATATAAAAATTATTTTCAATATCTTTTAATTCTTTCAATATAATTTACTTCGCAGTTTTATATTCTGAATCAAGTAATTTGTGATAAAGTTTGGGCACTTTATGGATTCAAAATCTTTACAAAGACCATTAAAATTTAAATATGAATATTAGAAATATTCCATTCAAAGATTCTAAACTTATTATACGAATCAATACTTAAGCAAGCCAAAAGTATTACAAATATTATACAGTGTGTTCCAAAAGTCCCGGACCGGTTCAAAAACATATTTTATATGTGTCCCAGAACACGAAAAAAGATATTTTATATCTGCCTTCTGATGATAAAAAACTACTATTTGGCAAATAAGACAGTTTTAGCTCACGCTCGAAAATGGGAGTCTGGGGGGGAGGGGTAATCAATAATCTTAAATGGAAACCGCATAAATGTGACGCCTCCATAATTTTAATCATCGAGTAACCCCTCATGTTGAAGGGGTTATTTAGTAAAATACTACTGTACAAACTAGAGGTAGAATCTTGCTCTTATCTAAAATGGAGAAAGGTCAAATATTTGAAACGGCTATTTTATTTGTGACGTTTAGTTGTAATAATAATAACTATTATATCATATTTAAAATAGTAAGAATTCATATTACGGGTGTAGAAAAATGATAAGTTGGTTGATGTAATTTTAATATTTAATTTTGCAAACAGGATTTTATCAGTTGTCCAGCATATCAACAAAATACAACAGTAGATTTAGAGAACGATAAGTTTTAGTGGGATTTTCACTTTAACAAAACATTTAGTGAAATGTTCTTTTTAAAAGAATTAATCACTAATATCGGCTCTTTAATGGGAATTATCAGCTCACTTTTAAACTTGGTCTAAACCATAAGTGATTGGTATTTTTAAAAGAAACCAATCAATGTTGTAAAGTGTCATTAACACCCTGTACTGGGAATCTGTTTTTTTAAAAAATCAAATCAATATAGTAATTATTAAACATTTACTTAAATACTTTTGATCATATTCTCGCCATGTATTAATTGTCAATGAAATTAAGTAAGTAAAATAACGTTTCAAATACTTAAAAATTGTGATTTTAGATAACAGCAAGGTATCGACCTCTAGTTTTACAGTTGTATTTTAACAAAAACCCTTTAAAATGAGGAGTCACTCGATGGATGTTTTCTTTCCAGATTTTTGAATGGACTTACCGTATTCAACTGTTGGGTTGTGCCAGTCAAAAAGAAATATCTTTCAACGATTTCAAAATAACGACTTTGTGGCATCGTTGATGTTCCTTAGTACATCCGAAATAATTACTTACTTAAATACCTTGAGGTTCCAACAGTTGATAGAGTCAGGAAGTCAAGAACAAAGAGTACATCAGCAAGTCAATGTCGAAGCCCTTCAGTTTCTCAACAACAACTGCTTAGAAGGTTGAAAATACTGAAACCATTTGAACTGTGTAGTTTTGAATTGAATTATTTCAGAGACTATTCATTCTAGACTAAATGATTACCAATGGATGAAACTTAGTTAAATATTGTATGAATTTAGATTTGAAACGATTAGCTTATTACTGTTATTCTATATTTGTAAAATGAAAATAATAATAATAACATTATTGAGTTGCCTCCCCCCCATTTTTGGGGGAACTAGAAACAATATCTCATTTGCCACAAACTAGTGTTTTATCACCAGAAAGCAAATATACAATATCCTTTTTGTATTCCAATTATTAAACCGGTCTTGGACTTTTGGAACACCCGCTATTATGTTAATTATAGTATACGGTTTGTAATATTTGTTACTTCCTTATCAATTAGATTCTAAAGTTATTGTTACATTAATAACTCAAAATAATCCTTGGTTCCAGTTAGTTATAATTTAAATTATTTTTACTAACAGAAAATCAGATTTCATTGTAACAAATATGTGCTTAAAGATCTTTAATTTTAAACAATCAAAATATCTAGATAACTAATAATAATATCCTACTCCGTTTTATTATTTAATTACATCAACAGTCTTCAGTTATTAAAACTGCGGAAAATTTCCTCTACAGAACAATACGTTTATTAGTTGGTTTAAAACTGTTCGTAATTATAAAGTCCAATACTTAATACAATCCATTGTTCTTTGTTGTACAGTATTAACTCAGTAATACAATAGACCCTGTTATAAACAACGTCAGTGCTGGGTTATTAACTGATTTGCATTTTCAAATATAACGTTTACAGCTGACGATTATAACTTGAGCTAAATACTGGACAATGAAATGAGCTACGATCATAAGCTATTAAACATATTGTAAACAGTCGTACGGAATCGTTTGTATATATTACAGTGTGTTTCAAAATTACTCACCAATTATGAAAGATGTGCATTTATATAAGAATTTCTCATCTCTTAACTAATATGACACTTTTAATTGTACATATGAATAGAGAATGGAATTTTAAAATTCCTATTTATTTTTAGTTTCAAGAAATAGCAGGTTAGGTTGAAATGTGTTAGGGACAATACAATTTGCAAAAACTGATATCATTGAGTCATTTGAGGAGAAGGTGGATGTTCTCAAATTTTGGTAATTAGTCAATCTTGAGTTAGAAACTCATTATATACTCTCTCTCTCTCTCTCTCTCTCTCTCTCTCTCTCTCTCTCTCTCTCTCTCTCTCTCTCTCTCTCTCTCTCTCTCTCTCTCTCTCTCTCTCTCTCTCTCTCTCTCTCTCTCTCTCTCTCTCTCTCTCTCTCTCTCTCTCTCTCTCTCTCTCTCTCTCTCTATATATATATATATATATACAGTGTGAGTCAAAAGTATGGATACACCCTGTTAAATTTTAAATGGATAAAGATAGAAAAATGAAACTCCGAACACCTTTCTAGGAAATAAAAGTGAACTTTTTAGTCACTATTACAACTTTGCCCATTTCCCCAAAATGGGATTTTTGGGGGGCAGCTCAACATTTTTAAATGTAAAGACCCATTAAGTGACACCTCATTTTAAAGTCCTTGATTAAAGAAGAAGAATAGTGGAAACCAGAGCTTTCTATCTCAACCCAGTACAAAATGGCAGCTCATTGAAATTAAGTAAAACTTCATTGACGCAAAATATGAACATTCACATTCAGGTGGTAAATAACCCCAATAGACAACCTATGAGCTGCCATTTTGTACTGGGTTGAGATAGAAAGCTCTGGTTTCCACTGTCCTTCTTCTTTAATTAAGGACTTTAAAATGAGGTGTCACTTAATGGGTCTTTACATTTAAAAACTTTGAGCTGCTCCCCAAAAATCCCATTTTGGGGAAATGGGCAAAGTTGTAATAGTGACTAAAAAGTTCACTTTTATTTCCTAGAAAGGTGTCCTGAGTTTCATTTTTCTATCTTTATCCGTTTAAAATTTAACAGGGCGTATCCATACTTTTGACTCACAGGTGCCTCAATGAAGTTTTAGTTAATTTCAATGAGCTGCCATTTTGCACTGGGTTGAGATAGAAAGCTCTGGTTTCCACGGTTCTTCTTCTTTAATCAAGGACTTTAAAATGAGGTGTCACTTAATGGGTCTTTACATTTAAAAATTTTGAGCTGCCCCCCAAAAATCCCATTTTGGGGAAATGGGCAAAGTTGTAATAGTGACTAAAAAGTTCACTTTTATTTCCTAGAAAGGTGTCCTGAGTTTCATTTTTCTATCTTTATCCGTTTAAAATTTAACAGGGCGTATCCATACTTTTGACTCACAGGTGCCTCAATGAAGTTTTAGTTAATTTCAATGAGCTGCCATTTTGCACTGGGTTGAGATAGAAAGCTCTGGTTTCCACGGTTCTTCTTCTTTAATCAAGGACTTTAAAATGAGGTGTCACTTAATGGGTCTTTACATTTAAAAAGTTTGAGCTGCCCCCCAAAAATCCCATTTTGGGGAAATGGGCAAAGTTGTAATAGTGACTAAAAAGTTCACTTTTATTTCCTAGAAAGGTGTTCTGAGTTTCATTTTTCTATCTTTATCCATTTACAATTTAACAGGGTGTATCCATACTTTTGACTCACACTGTATATATATATTTATTTATTTATGGAATGAGTTGTTCCTAGGACTCCTATAGAAAAAGTAAAGTAAATACATTGAATGGGGGTGAGAGGAGACTATAATTAACAGAAAGTAGTTTGGCGAGACAAACATATTGGTGAAATAATATTATGCATGTAAATCCAAGATTGCTTCTAAAGATTAAGAATGTACAAATTTTAGAACTGTTGGGTCGTTATTATTTCTTCTTTAATATGAGCCATTGTGTAAAATATGTTTTGCCTGTGGTGTCGAAAGGCTTTAATTTGACTTTAATCCGCCATCCTTTGATATTTCAATCACCCCTCCCCATGAAGAAAGGGTTTGTTCCCGCTGTCTAATAATACATTAAAAAAATATCCCATTCATCAAACATCCTTTCTCGGATTATTAAAATTATAATAGACTATATTTCATTTAGAATTAGTTTGGAACTGCAATCTTTTAATGTTGGAGTTTTTTATCATTTCTCATACGTATTCAGCCGTAAAGTCCTAGTGGGGGTTAAAAAATCTATTATAAGTAATAAAAATAAAAAGAGATAAAATTAAGTTTTTTTTACGAACCGAATTTACCAACTTTACTTTATATCAATACGTTTTACATATCGGTAAATGATATTTTAAATAGATTAAACTAAATTTTATATATTAACCTACTAATAAAGCTAACATGGGTAATTTGTTACCAGGCCATCTGGTGCCACCAGTGACAAGGGACACTTGAAACATTCTCTCTCTCTCTCTCTCTCTCTCTCTCACTCTCTCTCTCTCTCTCTCTCTCTCTCTCTCTCTCTCTCTCTCTCTCTCTCTCTCTCTCTCTCTCTCTCTCTCTCTCTCTCACGATTACAAGAACAGTGTTTGAAATAAACTGCGGTCTGACAAATCACACGATTATGAATCTTGTGCATTTCATTTTCGAAGTCAGCACTTATACAGTTATACCAACATTAAAAATCCACCAATACGGATTATTATGTCCAAAAACTGTGTTCTCGCATAAATAGACAACGACTGTAGCGTACTATATATAAACTGAGTAATAGAAAAATAATGCCTGAAAACGGTTGCTATTTGGCAAGATGCCCCATGGCCGTGTTTAAATAGAGTATGGGTAAATTCTCTCTTACTTCTCTATTAAATGACTCGAATTGTATCTAGCAACCAAACGTCGCTACCAAACAATCCAAAAAATTAACAACCATATGATTTTGCAACAGCTGTTCTCGATGTGTCCTTTCTTTGAAGATTGTTTGCACAACATTACTTTAGGATTGAATCCGAAATTTCGATACAATTAGTAAATTATCTATTTTTTGTTTGTGTTTTTTCTATGTTCTCCTCTTTCATATTGTAGGATATAAACCAACATTAAAACATAATTAAAATAGTTTTGTAACTACCGCAACGAACCCCAATTTTAATGTAGTTGTAATTATATAATTTATATTATTATAAATATTTATATTTATTATTATAATTTATTTCTTATTATTTATTATAAATTATTATAATAAAATATGACTAAAGCTTAAAAATGCAAGAAATAACAGGCCTACTTCAAACAAATAACTTTGAGACAGACAGACACACATATTATACTAGTAAGGAAAAAAGGATACATGCATACATGACTGAAGAAGATAATATATTCTACTTATAAATATGCAATGCATCAAAAAGATCACGACTCATTTCAGAAGGATTAATAATAGGGAACTTAAACCCAAACAATCAACTCGAACAAAACAAACTTGATGTTAAAACAAAATTATTAGCAGTATAGTACAGGCACACAAAACAATTTAATAGAAATCTCATTAAACGATCAAATCACTATAAAAATAAAATGACGTTTAACACATGTTCAGAATTGACAAAAATCCAACGTAAACAAACAATAATAAAGAAATGTAAACAAATCCGAGGTTGAAGACATTACAACGCCAAACATAGAACCGGTAAAACAACAAGCAGTACCCAATGCCACAGGGGTAATCGTAACTTCTGCAGACTGAAAGATCTTGAATGAAAATGTTTAAATAAAGAGTTAGAAGATCTTATAAATGTAAATATTTTGTTGGAATTGAAACGGCTTGGAATCCGCTCTATTTTATAAGTTTTAAGATTATGAAAATTTGTAAAACTAATCACAAATACTTTAACAAATTGGAAGGTGAAAATATCAGTATAGGATCCAAACAGATAACTTAGGTAAAAAATAGTTGAACAGACATCTGAACCAGGTATCAATGGAAAATTAAGTTTTAATTGATAGTTGTTTCGATTACAGTATTTCCTAATTATAAGTAAATCTAACCATAAAAGAATACATATAAAGTTTTAAAGTTAAAACAAAAATATCTCTTAAGAAAAATCTAAAATTTATGTAAATAACATGTTATAAAAAATTAACTATGAGAAGATATACTGAAAGAATAATCTAAAATGTTGTATAATAAATAAATAGGGGTTGATTTTGAACAAGCTCATTCTGGAGGACCTTTTAATATTGTAATTGTATTTGTTATAAATATGATCAAATTGTAACTATAGTCATTGATAAAGATCCATAAAACGTATAAAATGACAGTGTCATTAATTTTGGAATAATAATTTGTGAAATGGGATAAAGTAAATGAAAGTAACCAAAATACTAGTAAAACATAATTACATTTGGTAAAGTACAGTAAACGTAAACATTTAATCGATATTTTGTAAGAAAATCAACAAAAACAGCAACACAAAAATCTGTCAAACAGCCAAAAAAATTTTCAATTCTACAAAAGAAACGTTCATTGTGAAACTAAAGAAGAAATAATTCAATGAAGAACATTCGAATTAATTAACATTAAAAATAGTTAGGAGAGAAAAACAATAGAATTCTTCAAAGCGTCACAACTTCTATTGTTTTCAAGGTACGTCTACCATTCAATTTTATAGTAATTCAGAAAAAGAATGAATTCCAGTTTACAAAATGAAAATCCATCTTGGAAAACTGAACTTATGGAAAATTAACTTAAAACGTAATAATAAACTAGCAGGTAAGTACAAAATAATAATAGGTAAAGCTCAAAAGATTTACGAGAGGGAGATAGGCACGTACAGTGCGGCTGCTTCGCTATTAAAATAAATATTGTAAACAGAAACTTATTGTATGATATTTGAATAATAATAATATAAAAATGACAATTAATATCGAATCAAATCATTAACACAGAAAAAATAGTTTAAAATATTTAATAACTAAATTTAATTTAGAATACACAACTGAAATTGAAACTTTGGCTTTATTTACAGCAGTAAAAACAAGCATGTACAACAATAAAAACAAGAATAAACATAATAGACAAGTAAGACACAGCAGGATGGAAATTGTATAAGTTAGTCCAGCGCTGTAACAGATAAGAAACAAACTTGCTTCATCAGGAGACAGATCAGATGCAAAGTATCTGTCTGTAGAGCTAATGTACCACAAGGTAAACATTCGTTATTATGAAAGTAAAGCACTGATCACGTGTAGATTTCATTTGTGAAAGAAACAGACTGTAAACTTAAGATTATGTAAACATAATTACATCCTCAACACTTACCATAAAACAAAAACAAACTAAAAATTAGGCAAATCACTTAAAGATCATTCACATAAAAATAATATTACGTAGTCCCAGCAGTTATATACAAGAACGACTCGTCGAGATGAAAACAAACGCTTACATTATCATAATAACCGTTCTACAAACATTATGTTGCAAAACTACTATATTGGAAATAAACATCGTTACTGGAACAAACTTCAAACAAATATTTAATATAAACACTTATCGATAGTTAACACCATTGATTACAGAATACCGCACCACAATATGTGCAAACAGTTCAACTTTACAACATTTTAATCTAAATAAATAAACACTCAACACTGATGGTACAATTTTACACTCGGCCAGTGGAGTGTCAGAGATATATTGAAAAAATCGAAAATCTCTAAAATAATTCCTATGGAAAATTAACATTAAGATGAATATTAATCAATATGTAAAAGAGTGCAGGAAAAATTCAAATTTTAGTAAATATATGTGACAAATCTTTGGTTATTGAATAAAAATAAAGAACTAAAAATACAATCCTTAGAATTCACCTTGGGGAAATGGGATTTATGTGAACATTTCAAGTACTTCATGAAGAAGAAAATCCAATCAGAAGCAAACCGGCGATATACCAACGAAGGACATCTATATGAAGGATTTAACCTCCTTCTAAAGTCTCTATAGGTTAATTTCCCTACATAAAATCAACTAGACGTAATAAACGGGATATTAATAAAATAAATGTATTTATATTTTTTAATTAAACAATTACACCAATAAAAGTAATTTATTGTTTTTGAACAGCAACTAACATAAGAGCATTATAAAATCAAGTATTAATTGAAAAATCCAAATAACCAATCAATAAAAATGACGAATAGAAAAAATCACAGCGTGAAGGGGAAATGAAAGTGATACGAACAGAAACTCAAAGAATTATGTAAGTAGTTTTTTAGTAATTTGTAATTTTATGTAAGGGAGATCCCCAAAAAATACCAATCAATACTAAAACTAAAATTAGCTTAAAATCAAATTATTGCCAATAAAACCAAATCATAACCGGGTACGTTAAAATTAAATTGTCACAAAAAGTTGTGATTTAAACATTAGAAATTCCTTTAATACAAAATTAGCTGATATTGAATTTTAAGACAACTGCAAAATAATTTTATAGAGAAACTTGTAACTAAATAAAAATAGAATTTGAAATTGTGTAAGGTCGTAAATGTTGAGAATATTTTCGTTATGAATTGTAAGTACGAGCAAGAAATTGTATATGAGATAATTAGTTCATTTAAAGGGGTAATTAAATTTATATAATTGTGAGAGAGATATATAATACTTATATTAATTACGTCTCGGCTCCAAGTTTTCATCAATAGGTGTCTTCGCCGTATCATGAACATTCATTCGCCTGAGGTCATTACAAACGAGGATTTGTGGAGAGAAACAGGTCAAATTCGGGTCAAACTGCAGATTCGAGAGAGGAAGTGGAGGTGGTTAGGACATACACTGAGGAAGCCAAACGGAACTATTGAGAAAGAGGCCCTAGATTGGAACCCGCAAGGTGTCAGAAGAAGAGGTCGACCCCGAGAAACCTGGAAGAGGACCGTTATTTAAGAAGCAAAAGAAGTTAATAAGACTTGGAGAGAAGTGAAGGCACTTGCTGGAGACTGGGGCAGATGGAGAGCTCTTCTGGACGCCCTATGCTCCAATAGGAGATAAAAGGAAATAAGTCAAGTAAGTCAATTGTGAGAGACCTTTATACAAAATATTGCAAAGCTATCTCTAGAAATCATATTAAAATAACTAGAGGAATTTTGTAAGAAAGATATTATTGCACGTCAATTATTTAGATTAATCAATTTAGTTATTCCCCCCCCCCCGAAGAGGGGGGAAATGCGCATCCGCACCATCAGTGGCCCAGCGAGACCGACTGGTGTGTGGGGCTCTACCACCTGTACGACCCACTAAAACCCTTCCTCTTTTATCTAAACCTCGTTGAGATTTCCATCCTGGATCCGCGTTAACATTACATTATAGATGTTGAATTTTTAATCTGTTTTTGAGAAAAAGCAATACCTTTAAACTTTTTAATCTCGTTTCTGTAATTATTTTAGTTTATGAGTCTAAAATTACTTCTCGTACAAAAGCGATATTGATTGGAAAAGTTGAATCTGATGGAATACTCCCGTTAAATTAAAAGTAAATAAAATTAAAAGAGTAACATATTTGATGTGCTATTTTAATAGAAAAACCGTCGTCGACGGATAAGTGACATCTTGTTCTGAATTTTGAATTGTGTGTACTAATAATTACTCATACTTCCTTTCATATATATTAAATATTGTGTAGTCCATTTAAGCTCTTTACAGTAAGGAAAATATTTTTGTAACTTTGTAAGATGGTGAAGAATCGACAGCAGGGTTTTAATATATAAATAAGGAAGTTTTCTTCGAACGAAACTTTTTGTTACAATTTTTTTTTTTTACGGAAAAACTTCTCATTTTTACTAATTTTGTTAATACAGATTTAAACTTTTTTAAATACTTGTTTTCACATATACATATTAAATG
This sequence comes from Aphrophora alni, assembly GCA_963513935.1. Lineage (NCBI taxonomy): Eukaryota > Metazoa > Arthropoda > Insecta > Hemiptera > Aphrophoridae > Aphrophora > Aphrophora alni. Next base: position 9,801,250 of record OY740767.1, on the reverse strand, counting down.
TCTCTATTCTCTCAACATTCAATCACTTAGTTTGTAATTCTCGGACTTTACAATAACTTGTCTACTTGCATCTCAAGACAACCAACTACTCAAGTTTATCGCATTCAAGATTTAGAAAAAAATCACCATCTAAACTAGTGTATATACTCTAAGATAAAAACTGATAAAATGTAAACCTATGAATATTAAAAATAATATCATTTTATCTGTCTGATAAATTAGATTCAAAGACTTATTCACCTATTTTTGATCCTCTAAATAAATTTGTAAAGATCCAAATCATTTTTCATGACTTTTATAATTGTCGAATTTTCATTACTAAAGAACAATTTTTAATTAATTTCTAACACATATCTGACAGAATGTGGAGTGAACAAAATATACACGTTTGACAGATTTGGATTAATTGCTGATATTTAATCTTTTTAAAAGTTTGTGTTATCTTTTTATTAATAATAATAATAATAACATAAGGCAACCTATGTTAAAGTAATAAAATAATTATGTGGCCCACGAAAAATATCTTTCTATTTAATTATTATGGAAAGTTTGGTGATTTCGATTATATTTAGTTCATTGAGAGTCTAGAGTGAAGCGCCGCCCCATCCGAGAATTATGGCCCGGGCAGGCTGTGTCACAGTGACCGTGTAAACGGTCATATAAACGCCCATATAAACGGGTACAAGGGAGGGTTAGGGAAGAGAAAGTTGTTCACAGAACTACTACTGTGAATCATCCCTAGCAACACCCGCCGTACACGTACTGTCCCTTTTCCTTATAGGCCCCAACCCCCAACGCGAACCATTGTAAGGCGGTGCTTCACTCTAGACTCTGATTGAACGAATTATATAGTGAGTAGACTGGTGGAGCCTCTAGGAAGACATTTTTTAGGTTAAGGCAATGTGACGATTTAAAAGTTTGAATATAATGTAATTGGAAAGTTAGATACTAGCTTCACTTGTTATATCTATAGTATTGATGCTAATAACTATTAGACAAATTATTAATATCTTATGTGTATAAAGGGAGGGGTGCCTTTAGAAGAGCTAACTCTAAATAATGAGCATATTGTTGAGCATTAAAACATTTATATAATAAAGCCATTTTAGTTAAAGATTTATATATTAATAAATGAAGAGACGTAATTATTACAAATGTTGTATTTATGGATATAATTAATAATTTAATTTAACATGATAAACTCTTTTCTTCAATTTCCAGTTTCTATTAAATTGAAACATTTAACAATATTAAATTACTCACTACAATAGAAGCGGAAAATGAGAGGGTTGTTTTGATTCATCGCTTTTACTCCTTCTAAAATAATTTTGAATTAAATGTTGATAATTGAAGTTAATGTAAAGACAATACAAAATTACAATTTCATATCTTCAAAATACATCTAATATACAATAGATTGCATTTACATTTCCATTATTATTTTAATTAAACATAAATAATTATTTATCAATTTAACAATAAAAGCAGGATCAATTGTAAGGAAATACAAATTGAAAGATAAATATGAAACCATCGTTATTTTTTTTCCTGTACTTAATTGCGTTTTGTTCTGATAATTTATTTCGTTAGTTTCACAACATTAATGTTAGATAGAGTTGTATTTGTGTTGTTATTTTCATGTTTACACTTTCACGTGTTCCGAAGATAGTTTTAAGTTAAAAAAGTAATTCTTATAAAACTTGTTCATCAATGTCAGCTTCTCAACCACGCCCTGAATGGTTGTTGGTTTGTGATCATGTCTGTACCAGCATGCACCAGACATATGACATATGTGCACCAGACATGTTATGTATATAACAGAATATCAGATATGTAGTACCATCAAAACAAAATTTGTGACATATTAAATCAGCATACAAACTGTGTGGAGAGTATAAAATTTCATACAAAGTTTTTTCAGGAAACAAGGAAAGAAAATAGAGTTTTAATCATATATTAAAAGAAAATTATATTTAAAAAAACATTTTATTGTACACAAAATATAGGACAAACATTCAATTGGATATTTGAAATATCATTATAAATAATTTACAATAAAAAATAAATATATTTGTTATTATCATAAATTTTAACAACCTCGAAAATATGTCTACATTTATGAACTACATTCAATTTAATGACTATAAATTACAGAGAGCATTGTTGAGTGTAACTATACTAAAGAGCAACTACTAATTAGTGTTGTTTTAAACAATATATTTCTGTAATGATTGGTTAACAGTGCTGCCCTCTACTATAGCTATACTCTTTTGAAGCACATAGAAAGGTAAAAAATGCTAATATTATGTGGAAACAAATGTTATTTCAAAGGGTGTACGACTATGTATAGACAGACTAGGGTGTAGAGTGTAGGGTGTATGACGAAAATAAAAGGATTTATAATGACTTTTTTCTAGGAAACAAATTTATTTATTAAATTCCAGAGTGAAAATAATATAAGAGAAAAGAATGTATATTTAGAAGATATATTGTTTTGTGGTAAAGTGCTAAAATATTGGAAAATAAATACCTTTTGTGTAATCAATTATAGACTTTTTTGTTATTACACTTAGTTATATGTTTCGTAGTACACAGATACCATTACTCAGGCTACTAAATTAGAACAAAACATCACAAAACTAAAACAAATATACAAAAAAAAAGTCTTCGACGGTTTCTTCCTCGTTTTAACTTTTTAATAAATATCTCATATACATGCTGCAGGTACGGTGCTGACTAGAAATATAACGCTAACAATAAACTTTCAAAACATGTTTTCACACCTATTTTACTGTTGTATGATGTTTTGTTCATAATTGACTAGCTGAATATGCTGCCTGTGTCCAGCGAAACATAATTGTCATAAATTGTTTAAAAAAAAAGACAATAATTGACTACACAAAAGGAATGCATTAAAATATAAGTAGTTCCTAAAGCTAAACAATGTGTATAAAATCAGTGAGTCACGGAAAATAAAAGCTACTAAGACGTGTTATTTAATATATGTAAAGAAACATCTAAGTTTGAAAAATGTGATTTAATAAATTTTTGATACATATATAATCCAAAAAAGTAAATTAAACGACCTCCGAACGTCTCATATGACTTCACTTAGGGTGAGGAGAGAGAGAGAGATGAGGCACATTTAACGCCTTCTTTACTAATGTTATTTTAATTTATTTAACGGTGACAAACATTTTTTAATTCTCTATGTTACAAATAAAATCCGTAAAATAGACTTAGTTACTTCGAAAACATTCAAAATTTAAAAATATTATTTCACTTTTTAAGTTTTTCATAATAATTGTATGTTGAACAAATTTTTCGATTTACCCGTTATTTATTCGTGCTTTAAATTATTTTAATTGCATTACAGTTTTTATTCCAATTCAATTTCCCTTTATTGAGCCTTAAATATTTAAATTTTCTTCTCGTGAAACTCCAGTATTGACAATACTTTTACTTAAATAGCACTACACGTGTACATTTTACTTTCCATAATGCGATGTTCAGCCTCCTTCCTCCAGTTTAAATAATGAATTTTATGGGAGAGAAAACTGGGATTTATGATAAGAAGAGCTAAGAATGTAAAACCCACTAACGTTTTACGTCTATTAATAATTAGTCTCTCGCTTATTAAAAACATTACTTACTGATTGCACGTTACGTTATGTAAAGGTTGTATCGTTATAAATAAATAAAAACATATTTTTGTATGTAAGACAACTCATTAAATGTATATATATTTTTTTAAATAATAAATCCAAAATTATTCTTAATTGTATATTTTTAAAATAAAACATTATATTTCAGGTACGTTGTATATTTAAAAATAAATATAAAATATATATAATTAGTTTTGTTTGACCACTATTTATATAAAATATCTATGTTAAGAAAGGGAAGGGAAGTATAGTAATGATAATAAACGCAAGAAAAGTTGCAAATTAAGAATAATTGAATTCTAATAGGAGGAATACTTTTATTTACTGATTGATTAACTATTATTATAATACACACAATAGACAAAATTTAAACAGTAAATCAAATACAGATTGTAGAGAGAGACGATAAATATATTATATAAAATAAATAATAAATAAAATTCACATTAATAGATTTTGTCTTATTGGTCCGACTGATTTTAAATATTTAAATTGCATGGAAATTTCATGAACAACTACAATTTCTTAACAGCCATTTTCATGGGGAAGCAAACGTTAGGGTGCTTCTAGCATCAACCAAATTTTCACGAGGAAACTCGTACTGATTATACATTTTATTACTAATAAATATTCACTTCCTATTAGTTGATAAACATTTGGTCGCGTCGTCATTCAACATAAACCAACATATTTAAATATTTTATTTATTAGCAGTTTTTCATGAAATCTATAATAAACATGTTCACCTTACGGCTTAGTGGCAATTTAATTCATACTTTCTAAGTACTGTACTTAAGAATTAATACTAATTGTATGTGTAAAAATGGTATATTTTTAAAATATATACGTTAGTGTTACTGTATTTATTAGAAATTTAAGTTTGGTAAGTATACAAGGATGTAAAATAATAATGTATGTTGACTACATATATGTTCTTTAAATGTAATTAGAATTATGACAGTGTGATTTGTATAGAACTTATATAAGAAATCCATATAACATATATAAGGAAAATTCATTGTGAGATTGTATAGACATTTAACCTAAATGTATAAAAAAATAACTCTGCACGGAGTGGTGAAAAGAAATTATTATGTTTTGTCTAAACACGTTAAGTTCATCTGGGTAATTCTGTGTAAAATCAACTCTTTACACTCAAAATAAAATCAAACTTGTACTCAAAGTTACAATCTTGTTGAGCACTGTGGTGAAATAAAACAAAATAATTGTAAAGATATGTAAGTTTAGATTTAGTTTATAAGCAAGACCCTCCGATGATGATAACCATGTTATCGAAATCAGGGCTAATAGTGGAAATAATTAATAAAGAACAATTAATCAGATATTTGTGTTTTATTTTAAAGTTTCTAGTGATTGTGGTTAGGGGCAAATTCGAATCATTATTGTACTCAAAGTTAAACCAACTCAATGTAGTTTCGATAGTGTACTTAACATGATATTACCAATGGAGTTTTTAAAATAAAATTATTATTATTATTTGATTTAAATGAAATAGGTTACATCGCAATTCTAGTCTTTTTTATAAACCGATATCACGATTGTAATCACGGTTAAGAAGATTAAATATCCCCCTCTTCAAAGACAATAAAGGATAATTGAATCTTTTAAAGAACCAGTTAGACAATATTCTCTCAGAACTGCAGTTCACTCTTGAAAAAGAAACTAACTTACATTTTCTTGATTTTATAACATTTCCTACCAATTGCAACAACTCGAACCATACACTTCACTTCTTAGTATTCTATAGAGTAGAACATAACATCTTATCACAGTTTTTTTAATTGCCTTATAACACACTTGTAAGCTAAAGTAAAATTCCATCAGGAGGTGATTATACTAAAGCATATGACTATTGCCAACGGCATAATACTTAATCGTTTAATCCATAAACTTAAAAATAAAATTAACAACCTCAATCTCATAAAACATAACAAGAAAAGATAAAATAGGGGATGTGTAAGTACTTTTTACAATCATACACTGAGAGGTGAATTGGCATAACTCTTTCATTTAGCCAAGCAACAAACCACAACCACAACTAAAGTTAAAAGTAAAAAAATAATATTGATAAAATTATCACAACTGGATTGTACAAATTAATGTATGATGACTATTATACATAATATAGATCAGAATCATCGATTGTTTAAGTAGTGTTTTACCAAACTTAAACAAAAAATGAATATTTAAACGCTTTCAGACTTAATTCACTGCCCACAGAGTTCATTTCGATAGTACAGTAGTTGCACAAACTTTCCCGCTAACTTGAAAATGCTAAAATTATGTATGACAGATCGCTACATGAGTATGAAGTGTGTAATGCAGAAAAAATAGATAAAAAGAATGTGTTGAAGAACAAACTATTTCAAAAATTTTAACGGCGAAGCGGGGGCTAGACTCGGACTTCTTCCAGGCACAAGAGATATGCCCCAACTACAACTATAGTTTAATTTCAACCAGTGAACTTCACATAAAAAGTAGAATTACTTCAGCTATATCCTTGAAAAATTGCAATTAAAAATATAAAATGTTGAAATTCGCAGTAGAAGCCTAATTATAAAGTTGTTAGTGTTTTTTGTGGATTTTCTTTCATAGTCTAACTTAAGTTGACAATAATGATATATATGAGTGTTTAATTCACCTTGATATCAGTTATAATTAAAATAGTATGAAAACCACTTCTCAATAATACAATTTATTTCTCCAAAAACAATTTAATTTTGTTAGACATCTACACGTATTAATTAAACTCAAACGACACAATTGTCTGACACAATCTCTGTTTCACTTATTAATGAAATGTTTTTAGAATTTATAAAATATCAACAACATAAATTTTAATGTAACAGTAGATATTTCTTGTTGAAACTTCATATTGGAGGATAAAATAAAGCAATAAAGCTTAAACTTTCAAAATATTTTAATAATATAAATGAGCTACATTTAACTTTAATGTAATAGCAGATATTTCTTGTTGAAACTCCATATTCAAGGATAAAATAAAGCAAAAGCTTAAAGTTTCAAATATTTAATTGTATAAATGAGCTACAATTGTTTCGCCTTGCGGCATCGACGGGCTACTGATAATTTACAGGTATTATTATCAGTAGCCCGTCGATGCCGCAAGGCGAAACAATTGTAGCTCATTTATACAATTAAATATTTGAAACTTTAAGCTTTTGCTTTATTTTATCCTTGAGCTACATTTGTTTCGCTTTGCGGCATCATCGGGCAACTGATAATTAACAGGTATTGACAACTATTTATACTTACACGTGTAACAGGAAACTGAAATACAATAGACAAATCGGGAAAGGTAGGGGGAATGACCTAGCAAGTAGATGAAAGTTAATGAACTATGTTAAGGATGGGTTTTAGAAGGGGTGACGAATTTAATACAATTTGGTCATTTAAGTTGAAAATATTCCTAAGTGAAATAGATCTATTTATTTCTAAACATTCTAAATTATATGATCTATTGTTTTATTGTCTATATGTAAGAGTTTAACATTCAATTTCGGATCAAAATTATGACCCGAGTCCGCAAACATTGAGTTCAAAACGACGATGTCGCAAAGCGAAAATATTGTAGCTCATTTATATTATTAAAATATTTTGAAACTTTAAGATTTATTGCTTTATTTTATCCATCAACAACATAGTTAAGAATATATTTTGGATTTTTACAACAATCCCTATTAATAAAATTAATTTATTTATAAATATAAACTATGCGAAACCTTTATTGAAAGTTATAAAATATTTTACATAAAATTGTGACAATTTTGACATCATGTTTCCCCTTTCATACTCGTAAATATATATATTCCCGCTAAAACAAACATTCTGTCATATCTGTTGTGATTTATGATATTAAATATGAACAATGCCTGTCACATATTTTTCTCAACTTTAATAAAGACTTAGGAAGTTTTATAACTTTTTATATGCAAACTGTTAAAAATGAATTTTAATGTAACAGCAGATATTTATTTTTGAAACTCCCTATTCAAGGATTAAATAAAATTATTAAATTATAATTTTGAAACTTTAGCTTCATTGCTTTATTTAATCCAAGTAAAAATGATCTTTAACTATTTCAATAACATGATTAAACGTCTCAAAGCAAAATTATGCTTTAAAATGTTAGAAAATTACATGAAAATGTTGAATTTTCATTAAAGAAAATGTTTATCGGATATTAAAATTTAATCTACTTTGACTGCTAACAAAGTATTTCAGTGAAAGGAAAAGTAATAATTCAAAGTTATATGATAAGGGATTTAAAATTGGTTACTTTCTACCGTTATACATTAACGCATCAATTAACACAAAAATTAACATTTATCTAAAAGCCAATGTAAAACAAACATTTTAACATTTATTTTATTATAAATACAACAATTACAGATTAAAGTGGAAATAAGTTGTGAGTTATTTTTCTAAATATAAAAATATTTATATTCATTGCATCTTTTAAAAACAGATCAGCCTTAAAATTCCTTAAACACTAAATGTTTCTCTTTATACTTACACCACGTTTCTCTTCATATAATACCTCATTCCTCATTGTATTGAGTTGTAGGCTCTCTACACACTTCTAACTTCTGTAGTGACCGGACACTTCAACTTTTGTTTAAATTCAGTTTTTCCTGATGTGAGTTGATTATATCTCCACGTATTGTGACGAATAGTTCCTAAAGTTGTTTGGCAATTTCTGAACACTCTTCCTAATACCTGGAGATATCTTGTCTGCTTCGATTACAGTGCCACATGATCCTCTGTTACTTCTATCCAAGTGCAATGTGTTGTCACGTTAATACTTTGTTCAGTTCTGACAACGAAGTCTCCTCACATTCTCCATGATCTCATGACTCTCGATGTATTCTGACGTGACGTTTCCACATTTGTCGACTCCCAATCAAAATTCCATCTCCTCGGAATCTCTGAAAACTACAACTTACTATCAATGTAATAGTAGCTAGCTGGACGTCACATGAGAACTTTATTTTCAGTTCCATTCATGAATGTAGTCTCCGTACATTCAGCAGCGACCTCGTTACGTCTTAACGTACTATGATGAAGATTAGCCAGCGTTGTCGACTCCCAAACACACTTTCTGGTACCAGTATGCCGCCTGTGAGTGCTACTACGACTGCGCCTTGACGTATTGGCTCTGCTACTACAAAACAAATATCTGTCAAAGTGTTTACGAAATGTTCCCGATACACAGTATAATGCAATTGGATTTATACACGAGTTTATAAAGCTCAAACAGAAACCAACGATCCTTAAATAATGCCAGAAGTCGTTGTAGTCTTCGCCTGAAGTCGGTGCAAAGTAAAACCATAACATGAATACATGTTGCGGGAAAAAACAGACTGCAAACACTACCACAAACGCGAGAACTGTTTTCGCTACTTTCCTTCGTGCTCTGATTTGTCTCGCTTGTCCTTGAATTTCTCCTGGCATGTTCCTTGTACTTTGAATCAAGTGGCGCGCCATTAGAATGTAAAAGAAACCAATAATAGTTAACGGTATTGCGTAATATAGTAGAAACCTAACTAAAACAGCACCTTTAGGGTATAATGGACCCCACACGTCCGGATAAGGATAACATGCTTCGAATACTGTAACGTTACGTCTTACAAAAGGTCTTATGTAAGAACCGATCGCAGCTGGTATAGCGCATACGAAGGCTAAAGCCCATATCCCTAAAGCTATCAGTATTGTACATCTCGTAGCGCCTCGACCTCCTACAGAGGAGTACAACTTCCTCATTGGATCAACGATAGCAAAGAACCGATCAGCTGAGAGTGCAGTCAAAGTAAACACTGACACACCGATGGATACATCCTTTGTCGTTTCAGACAATTTACAGACAAATTCCCCAAACGGCCATGACGGGACTGTATATATAGTTGACGTAAACGGTACACAACTAACTATAACTAAGAGATCACCAAACGCTAAGCTTAATATGTAAATGTTAGGAACATTTCTCATTGTTCTATGCCTGGCAAAAATTAGCACTAAAGTTCCATTGCCAACTACACCGACAAAAAATATTAGAGCAAATATAACTGGGACGAAATAAGTTTCTGGTCGTTCAGAGTATGGTATTTGTTGTTCTTCTTTTTCTGTTATGTTTGTGACTGTTGAATTCACTGTTATGTTTCCCAACAAAATATCATCCATGTTTGAGTCAAACGTTGTAAACACAGTTTTTACGATGTGTCTATTTGTGTTTAATATTACTTAAACAAAACTAAATTAAACGGTTTGACTTTGCTTGGAATGAGTTTTCGAACTATCTCCAACATAAAACAGAAGTGATTCTAATTTTGGATTTGTTAATTGCAGACAAATATGTTGCTTTTCGGCATTAACTTTGGAAACCCACTCTATATTTTGTCTCCAAAACATACTTTCTTCTTTCGTTGACTTCATGAAAGATCATTCGAGGATGAATATCGTCTCTTGAACTAGCTGTTGTTTCTTGAGTAGGTTCTGCTTCATCAATCTAAAATAAATAAACAATTTGGTTATTGATTTTACTTTTCAATTTTCATAAACAATTTTCATGCTAAAACAGCATTTAATACAAAGTAGTAAGATTTAATTCAATCAACTTGATAAAACATTCATGGCCCTAAGATAGAAACTTTACATTTTTCAAGAGTTTTAATGTAACGAATATAAAAAGTTCTAAAGCTGAAACTTTCGAAATTAGTAACAGTATGGTGCCATCAAATTGATGAATAGAATTAAATAAAGATAACGGAAATATTGGCATTGCAACTGACGTGCTCCTACTTGAAAAATAACTTGAGTACGTAATTGGATTCCAGCGGACTCAGTTGTTCCGATTGTAATTTAGTTTGACACCAATGTCTTTTGCATTAGTGTCGTTTTTTACTGGTAAAAATGGGAAAAATAACCTTCGAGTACTTTAATAGCTGATGTAAAGTTCAAGCTTCATATACACACACATATTTTTTTATTTTGATTTATTTATAATTTTTTTTCATGAAAAAAAAGGATATTAAAAAGCTTTAAAATATAAAATAATTGTTTTTGTGTACGAGGAGAGGGTTTATAACATAGGAACCAGCAACATACGACCTACGCGTATTCCAATAACGATAAAATGCATAACTATTCACTGGAGAACGCATATTTCTCTTCCTAACATCAACTTTTTTAAACTAAATTTATTTTACCCATATATTATTCCTCAAACATCAAACTACATTGTTAACATTTCGGAACACTCACTATCCACATATAGCATGACAATCACTCTTCCTCATAGTGCTATTTTCTTAAATATATTATATATAAAATCTAATCACTTTATGGGATTTGCAATTCACATCAAATTGGAGAATTTGGTACAAAACTATACACGTTTTTTATATACTATGAGGGGGAAATGACACTGTTGAACAAACGAACTAATAAACCAACTCAATAAATATTCCACATATGTTTCTAGGGATTGAACATCATGACAACTGTTTTACTTCCTTCCTAACAGCGTTATTAAAACGTAATGATTTTTCTTAGATGATAGTCAATTTCTTAGACAATCGAAATGAATTACAATGGAAACCCAATCAATTTACACACTATTCGAAACTAAACGTCATTGCAATATCGAATTAATTATCTTCTGTTGTTATATACACTCTACCTTGAAGACAAAGAACCAAACAGGTTAGGAAAATATTTCATACAGAAGCAATCTAATAAAACTTTGGTCTAACCTCTAATGGTCCAACATGTATACGTACTATAACAACTGAAGATGGTAACTCAAGCATTGAAATGCCATCTACTTGCATTTAGTGACTCAATGTTTCACAAGTGTTACTCATTTCAAATGCACACCCAATCAGGACTTCCGCTTATATCGTCCACTTCAATCAGCACAGAGGAGAGTGGTGAGGAGGAATTGCAGTAATTTATTTTTCAAAATTACGTCCACTTATTAGAATGGCTGTGTTGTTATCTCATTCCAGGACTGTCTTGATTACATACAATTATTTGGCAAAGTGAACAGAGCTTAGAGTGAAACACCTTTGTTTCCCAACAATTAACAAGATTAGTGCAAACAAAAAACAAAGTACATTATTTGTCGAAAACATGGACAGAGCTACGTAAGTATGAAACAAAAACTAACACATATAATTTTTATAATGGTTCTCAACTACGTGACTGAACTGAGTAATTATTTGGGGGGGGGGGGTTGAAATTACCGCTAAGAATTTCTTGTGGAACTTTAGACAAAAATGTTACTATCATATTAAAAAGGGACACTCTTATGTTATCCAGTTTGTATGTGTGTATGTAATATTTTGCAAACAATAAATCAAAAACACTGATATATATATATATATATATATATATATATATATATATATATAGATTTATGTATAAGACCTTTCGAGTGCCTAATGGTACGGGCGACGACCTATTGGAGGCCTGGAGTGCTTGAACTCAGGCATTCAAAAGGTCTGTTTTCATACACTAAAACGACCTTTTGTGCCCTCTGTATAAAGCGAAATCGTCGACGAACCTTTTGGATGCCTAGAGTGCCTGGTGTGAAATGTACGGGAGACGATATTTTGAAGGCTTATATACGATCAGTTACAAATGCCACCTATTGAAGTCTTATACGGTCAGTTACAAAAGTCACCTTTTAAAGGCTTTAGTTGACGCCTGTTCCTGTTAATTTCTATTTTCTGACGCCTGTTATCACCATGGTATAAGTCATCGTGTTTTAGAGACCTTTTGAAGACCTGCTATTATTTAAATAGAACCTTTTGAAGACCTTATGCTCTCCAATAAACTTAATTTTGACATTACTTTGTCTGAAACATTATTTGAGTAAAATTTTGCGTCACATAACAATATTGTATAGTTTTAATACAAAAAAATTTGATTTAAAAATTTTCTCATATCACTTACTTTCTTTCATTAATACTATTGTTTGTCAAATACTAATGAAGTAACTATTTATTTTAAATATAACTAGAGGGTACATAATCCTCTGTTCGCGGTACAACTCCCGTTCAGCCATTCGTTGTCCTCGTTTTCATAATATAGTTAACAGAGTGTTAAAATATGTTATACATTATTAATCAGAAGACGAAAATAGTTACATTTATTTCTCCAAACAAGTAGGCTACGGTATTTATTTTTTCAAGTTTATAAATAAAACTATATTTTAACTAGTTACCATTTTACTTTCACACTATACTATAGTAGGGGCCTATAGAGAAAGTATAGTGTTCGCAAAAAAATCGATGATGCGATTTTTGTGGATATACCCGTTTTGGGACCCCCTGAGTCCAAAAAAGTGGTTTTTACAAAATGTCTGTCTGTATGTCTGTATGTATAAAAAGCTAGAGAGAAAAATATTCGATCGATTTGCACCAAGCATGTCAATTAGGCATGCTTTATTTTTGTTTAATTTGTTAAATTGTTAAATTTGTTCAACAACAAAACAAACGTCATAGTACTTTTCCCAGCCCTAAAATGTATGTTATTCTGTAAATATATGTTAAGTGTACTGTTTAATTTGTGTGTGTATGTGTGTGTGTGTGTGTGTGTGTGTGTGTGTGTGTGTGTGTGTGTGTGTGTGTGTGTAAATAGTGTACGTCTCTACGATGATACAGCGAGTTTGGTCCCACCTGTTTAAGTAGCCTATGTATAGTCCACTACAAAAACATGTATTAAGTATCAAAGTTTATTAATATTTCACTACAATTATTATTATTGCATTTTATAGTGTGAAGCATAAATATTTACGTTATTGAAGAACGTTAGTTTCCGTTAACGTTTCGTTCTGCAGGTTAAAAAGTTTGCTAATGGCCACCTTATTATCGTCACGTTTAGGGAAACAGGTAATACAAATTTTCCCTAGGCCCTTTAGTGGAACTGACCTTATTAACCTATCTTGTTATTTGTGCTTTAGATAATAGTATTAATACATACAACTGCTATATTATAAATTGCAAATATACAGGATGCCCTCGAAATCTCTGGTCCCCTTTTGTGGATTTGTTCCTGGAATCGAGAGAAACATATTTCACAATATAAACATAGGTCAACGGTGCTTACGGTCTGTCTGTATGTTTTTTCACAAAATAATTCATATCTATAGAACGGTTTCACCAATTGAGTTCAAACTAGACTTGAAGTTATACCTAATAATGATCTATTATAAATAAAATCAACGATTATATATCTAATCATGCGTTTAAAAATGGCGACTATTAAAAATGTCATACCTAACAAACTAAAAAACCTTTTATTTTGTCAAAAAAATTCAATACATCTTTGTTGTTGCCCTTTTCAATTTCCTATCGGAAAGTGTAATAATCAAAACAATTGGATGAAGGATAATAGTTAAGTTAAGGATTATAACAGCATAATATGTACACACAATATATTGTTGTGTTTACTGTGTTGGTATAAGATGCCGGGTTGAACAAACCGATTATTACACATAACACGGTTACACCATTAGATACGAAATGAAAAGGGCTACAAAAATAATTTCTAGAAATTATTTTGTTAAAATGTAGGCCTTCGGCTTTTGGGCAATTCAGGTTTGAAATTTTCAAACACCTTATTGTATATAATCGGTTATCTTGTTTAAATAGATCATTGTTAGATTACACTTTGTGCAAAGTTTGAGCTCAATCAGTCATATAATTCTCTAGTTAAAAATTATTTAGTGAAAAAACAAATTGGTGGTGTAATATATGCTCGTTACCACTGCAATATATTACAGTGGCGACGAGGATAGCGGTTTACAATGAATTGTAGAAGATTTAACGACATGAAGACGTGTTAGGGAAGTTATTGAAAAAAGTGTTTAAATAAGTTTTCGTTAGTAACAAAAGTTTAAAGTTACGGAGGGAAAAGAACGTGTAGTGGCAGTACTATTTTTTCTCTCATGTCTGAAGATCAGAATATTTCAGTGTCTAGTGTAAGCAACATGTCTACCACAATAATTGGGAAACTCTCTGAATTTAATAGTGCGGACGAAACTTGGAGTTCGTACATAGAAAGGTTTGAACTGTTTGTGGAATGTAACAGCATTCCAGATGATAAAAAAGTGTCTACCTTATTAACGGTTGTAGGTGTAAAAACATTTAGCTTATTACGAGACTTATGCACTCCGAATAAACCCGGAACAAAAACGTACAATGAATTAGTGAAGATTTAACGACATGAAGACGTGTTAGGGAAGTTATTGAAAAAAGTGTTTAAATAAGTTTTCGTTAGTAACAAAAGTTTAAAGTTACGGAGGGAAAAGAACGTGTAGTGGCAGTACTATTTTTTCTCTCATGTCTGAAGATCAGAATATTTCAGTGTCTAGTGTAAGCAACATGTCTACCACAATAATTGGGAAACTCTCTGAATTTAATAGTGCGGACGAAACTGGAAAAGGAACTGGATTGCAGCCAATAGCATTTATTAATTTGTCGTATGACATATCGAACCATATGACGTCACACATCATACGATGTCACGCGATATTCCCACTCTTGTACAATTGTATACATCACAATTCCTCCCTCTTAATTCTTTTAAACAATACAATAGTCTTTGTTTGATAGCGTCACTTTTTAAACCGCTAACTAATCTGTCTCTTAAATGTTCGTTTAATGTCGCGCCAAACTCACAATAAGTTGATAATTTTTTTAAGTTAGCAATATATTCGGCAATGCTTTCGTGTTCGTGTTGCGTTCTTAAACTGAATTTATATCTTTCGGATATAAAAGAAGGTTTAGGGTATAAATGTTCCCTAATTATGGTCACTAATTCATTGTACGTTTTTGTTCCGGGTTTATTCGGAGTGCATAAGTCTCGTAATAAGCTAAATGTTTTTACACCTACAACCGTTAATAAGGTAGACACTTTTTTATCATCTGGAATGCTGTTACATTCCACAAACAGTTCAAACCTTTCTATGTACGAACTCCAAGTTTCGTCCGCACTATTAAATTCAGAGAGTTTCCCAATTATTGTGGTAGACATGTTGCTTACACTAGACACTGAAATATTCTGATCTTCAGACATGAGAGAAAAAATAGTACTGCCACTACACGTTCTTTTCCTCTTTATCTTTATCGGTTCTTTTCCTATGGGGAAACAAAGCTTGTCCATACCCATGTCTAATTGATTTTTTTCTCATTCTTATGTGCTGAATCATATCCTAGAATATTGCAGAGTAATTACAAAACATCCTGCATATACTTAAAAATCTTATTCAAACTATGCAAAACATCCCAATATTGTGATTACGTACGCTGTTATTATCTTTAACTTAACTGTTATCCTTCATCCGATTGTTTTGAAGTTATAACATCTGATAGGGAATTAAAAGTGCTACAAAAAGGTGTCTTGAATTTTTTTTGTTAAAATGTACTGTTTTTGGGTAAGTATAGGCTATTAGGTTAAAAATTTCCAAACAGTCGCCATTACGAAATGCAAGATTGGATATAATCCTTTATTTTACCTAAAGTAGATCATTTTACTTTCTCACTATCCTACTATAGTATAGAGAAAGTATAATTATAGTGATCGCAAAAAAATCGATGTTGAGATTTTTGTTGATATATCCGTTTTGGGACCCTCTGAGTCCAAAAAAGTGGTTTTTACAAAATGTCTGTCTGTATGTCTGTCTGTCTGTCTGTCTGTATGTCTGTCTGTATGTCTGCCTGTATGTCTGGCTGTATGTCTGTTTGTATGTCTGTATGTCTGTATGTAGACAAAGCTAAAGAGAAAACTATTCGCTCAATTAAAAAAAATTTACACCAAACATGTCAATTACATTACAATAACATGTCATTATTATTTTTAACACATATTATTATCAAAGAATTTGAGACATTATCAAATTTCAACACAATATCTAAAACGCTTAAGTTTCAACTAAAAGTAATCGCACATTAGGACCGTTTAAGGTTATAATTATTATTGTTATTGAATAAATACTTCTTTCCACAGAACTTTGGTTTAACCGGAACAGAATGGTCAGGATCGAATTTAAAACCTATATCCTTTTACTAAAAATATTAAGGATTTGTAATTATAGATTGCCAAAAATTTGCCAACACATTACCGTTTACCGTTTTTACATTGAGGTGGATTGTAATAACTGTTATTGATGTACTCAATCGAAAGAAACTGACTTCTTTAACTGTTAAAAATTATAAATAGCTAGGAAAGAATTCACGACTGACGTAAAAATTTGTCTTTTAAACCGAAAATGTATATATTTGTTTTCTTTTATATGTGTGTGAATTTGTAACATAAATAAAACTAAAATTTATTTTAGGAAAGTTTGATAGAAAGGTTTCTACGGTAGTCTGTAATTTATGTTTTATAAAAATATTGTGACTGACCATTACAGCTCTCTCATTATCAGGAATTATTTTGTCTTAACTGCTATGTTGAGGTACCCAGGGCGTTAAGACAAACCTAGCCTCTCTTAGTTTTATGACACTAAGAGACATTTTTAAATATATTTTAACTGTGACGTTTTATCTTTTCGGAATAATCATTGTTTTTAAAATTCCTTTAGACATAAAGAAAGCGAACACTATCCCAATTCATATTGCCAACAATTAAAAATAGCGTATGCCTTTTACATTTTAGGAATCTTGATTTTCTTAGTAATAACGATGCCATTTTTTAATTAAGATAATTAATATTACTACTGTTACATATTAATTGTAAACAAGTGAATGGATCAAAACAATAACGAACTTTGTCTAAGAACTCTTTATTGTTAAATAAGAAAGTTTGTGTGTGTGTATATATTGAAGCACACTTTAAGAGTGTTATATAGGTAAGGAATTATTTTTAAAAGTACAAAATTTAAAATGGATGAGTCAGAGGTGGGAGGCACAACATATTACCTGACCTTAAAGTTGAAGAAGTCCTGGAAAATATTTCAAAGTTTTTAAACAATAAATCGTACTATAGCTATTCAACAACTCGAGCAGAATATTGGAGAACTCAAAAATTCCAATAACTTATTTCAATAACCTATGTATGGTCAAAGTTATAGGCTTCTTTGGCGCAGAAGGATAGCACTTTCATAAAGGATCTTTAATTGTGTTGTCTTATATTTATATTTAATTTTAGCAATAAATAAATTACAGTACTGTAGTTATTAGTTAAAGCTCAAATTTGGTAATTTCCCTAGTTCACAACATTATCCTGAAAACGGAAAGATAGACAGCCAGAGTGAAGTCTAAAGAGGACTTTATTTTTATTATATAGAGGAACTATATTATTGTTTGTTTTTCTTGATCTTAGGTAGTTGGTTCGAATCTAAATCTCGTTATTTTTTTTTAATAAGCCTAAAGATTTCAATTTTTTAGGAAAGGCTATTTATAATACTAAATTAATTACGATTCTACAAAGAAAGTACGTTTGTTGTTTTTAAGATTCCTGTTAAATAGAATAATGTTGAAAATACAATAATGAGACACCGTGAAAATAATAGAGGTTGCAGTTTTACAAGAACAGAAAAGCATCCCCCCAGCCCACATCCAAAACAAATCACGGACGCATGTTATTCACAATTATCATCTCATCAGAGAATAAACTATATTTCCGTTCCCACAGTTGGTTTGTTCACATGTAGGCCTATAGGTTACTCATCGACATTTGAAGAATTGTGCCAGGAAGTAGTTCTTCTTTCATTGGAACACACTGAGCTTGTATGGAGTGTTACTGAAAAAGGAGTGTTACAAGGAATTGTTTAATCAAATATTTACACATTTTATCTTTACAAAAAATACTATTCTGCAATTTGTGAAACACGTAAAAACATTTAGCTTAAAATAGTTGATTTTTTTTTTGACAAATTTCTTTATTTATCGAAGTTAAAGAAACCAACAGTCAAAAACGAAATATATTTTATCTAACTTCATTTTAAGACATGTTAAACAATTTGAAGAAAACTGAACAAAAATTACTACTCAATTCGCCAGATTTTTGAAACCCCAAAAATTGGTTCAAAGCTTTTCCGATTTCTCGATTTATTATGGATTTAGTAATTTATATTAAACATTGAATTTAAAAAACGGTTAAATATCATCAGAATTCTTTGACAACTGTATCGAACTCATCCAAAAGAAATGTTTGTGACAAATAAGTTGAAATTACTCAATCAAACTTTAGAACAATCAAAACTTCAATAGTACAGTTCAATAGAACAGATTAAGTACGACAATATATACATTAAATGCTATATAACATGTAGGATAGTCCTATCGTGCTTAGTTTTCGAATATCCGCCATTTTTTAAAAATAAAATAACATTATAACTTTAGAAATATATATTATATTGAGTTCAGATTTGATAAAAGCATTTTTCATGTAACTTTTTACACGAGATTTGAAAATGATTTCCATTTTAAAATGTTAAAGTCGTATATATTGAAAACTTGTTAACCTTATAAAACATTTACAAGAGAGTAAAAACTTTTATTTGTTAATGACGAACAATATGGTATTTATATTTTTACTGTAGCAGTAAAAGAAAATATATTTGAACAGAAAAGGGAAAATTGCATCACAAATATTATATAATTTTAACAACAATTAAACTTGTGCTCTATGAAGTAAGAATCGGTTGACATTTGATGGTTGGAGAAGTGAGGGGTTGGTTTTGAGATTGTCTAGATAAACATTTGTAGTTAGTTATAGAAATTCGAACAAACAATATTAGGTAGTAGCAAATTTAAAACAAAATAGTAGAAATAGGCTGTGGATATCTAGTTATGACCCACTTACGCTCAGTAAGGAGGGAGTAATGCAACGTTGTCACATGGTGTGTTTTTTCTACCTGCGCCAATACACTGTTTATTTTACAGTTGGACACAATATTAGTATTTGCCCGGTCGCAAATTTGACTACATTTGTATTCAGGAACTATACAGCTATATTTTAAATATTTAATAATGTTTTTAATTGATTAAAAAGTTACTATTATTAGGTCTGGAATATGAAGGACAAACGTTTATTTATTGTTTACCTTATTTTTGAGGGTCACTCAAATTATAAAGTCATACTATGCAACGTAAAAGTCAGACATTTTTATTTCTAGAAATGAATAGAGGTAAACTTGTACGCCTTTGACAAGTTATGTTGTTTTTCAGAGACAAGAACCCTTAGGATCCCCCAAGAAAAAAAACAAGTATTAAGAAACATTGGTGTATGTATTGTTGTGAAATGCAATCAAAAATAGGCAGGCATATGGCTGTAAAACATAAGACTGTTGTAGAAGTCGAGCAGTATATTGATACAGAAAATTCTAAAATTAAAAAAGAAATAATACAAACCATTATAAACAAGTCCAATAGTCAATATAATAAAATGGCAATGGATAAAGTAATATATGGATAAATAGATGGCACAGTAATACCCGTTCAAAAATCAACAAGTGAAATAACTGCCATATCGTAACATGCACTTCTCTTGTGGTGGCTTATTTTCTAAAATAAATATTTCTTCTCATAAAACAACTTGTAAAACACGTCACCGACTTATATTTAAAAATGAATCTATATTCTACAAATGTGTTAAATGTATACGTACAGTATTGAATTCGTTGTACTTAAATTGTATTAAGGTTTTGCATGTAGGTATGTTTAAAATGTAGTCTTATTCTAATAGAATATAGTTTAATCGTTTAGAACTATAGCATATAGTTTGGTAAAATCATACCATTGACTGATTCATATTATAGTCGTCGTTTCTTTGAATTATAGGCTTCTGAAACTGTATACAGTGTCGAGAATGTGTAATGATTCCAACCATATAATTTGTTTAATATTTTACCCAAACTAACAAACCATATCTGAACCGTTAACATTTTTCATATATAGCAAAAAGACGAAGTTGTTTAAAAACTTTCAATCAAAGAAAATTTTCCAATGATAATTGTTATGTGTTATTAACAGTACTTTAATCCTTTTTTAAATTATATAAATAATACATATTTTTTCCTAACAAGAGAAATGTCTTTACAAAAAAAAATTGTTAAGTCCATAATTTATTAGCAAATAATAAACGTTTGTTGAAAATAAACTGTCTTTTAAATGGAAATATCCATGTCCTAATGAAAAATATGAATAAGTATTGTACGAGTTGATAAAGTTAATAGTTGACATAGCTACGGGATCAGATTAATATAGCACAGTAATAGCTGACATTCAAAAGGTCAGAGAACAGAAAAAAAAGGGTTACTGGTTGTAGTGTCATGTGTGGGAGAGGGAAGATAAAAGAAGGTAATTTGTTTCTGTAGGCAGAAGTTAGGGGAATTTTTATCTGTAAAGATAACATAAGTACAACTTCTTAACACATATTTAGCTTAATATAATCAACAAAAGAAGGAGAATATAAATTAATAGAACATAACTTCAAAAAAGTTAAAGGTGCTCAAAACCTGACAGAATTTCCATTAGCAGAATTTCCATATAATCTTAATAAACCAAAGTTTCATTTAAATGTAATAATAGTTAAATTGCCATTGGTGTTCTTGCAATGTGTTTGATATATTTATTTAATAATGCATATTTAATTTATACATATGCTGAGAAACTATTTGAATCTAATAACTTGTAAATATTCCATTATGTTCTTCTGTTATATAATTTGTTTTATTTGTAAGCAACTAATTATGTAATATATTTTATCTATTGCAATAGAATTTTGTATGTTATTCTATGTAAATTTTTCTTGTTTAAGAACAATTTAACCTTAAACATAAATCTGCTGCTTGTCATATACAAAGTGTCCCGCTACCATTTGAAAAAAATTGACCAGGTTGTTCAGCAGGTAAAAACTAGCAAAACATGTAATATAACATGTGTCCTATCTCTTTTCATTTTCCGTCTCTTGGTCTGTATGTGATTTTAAGTTAATAATTAATATTTTTTGAACGGCGTGACCAAACTCAACCATATCTTGCTTGAGTATAGAAGTTGATAAGTCCTTTCTTAAAATGGCCGCCATTTTTAAAAGGAACAAAGTTATGCCTTGAATTTTATTCTTAAGAAAGGACGTATCAAGGTGTATACTCAAGCAAAATATGGCTGATTTAGTCAAACTGTTTTAAAAATATTAATTTTTTAGTTAAAATCACATACAGACCGACAGAAGGAAAACTAAAAGATCTATATCTTCATGTTATATTACATTTTTTGCCAGTTTTTACCTACTGAATAACCTGGTAAAATTTTATCAAATGGTCGCGGGATACCCTATATAACGACTACGCTGTTAATATACCTAAATTTCATTTAAATGTGATAATAGTTAAAATTCATGGGTGTTCTTGCAATGTGTTTGATGTTTATATTTATTTTATAAGACATATTTAAATAGTAATTTATACATCGCTGTTATTTAAATCTAATAACTAAATTGTAAATATACCCAAACGTTATTTAAATTTGATTGTCATGTTAGTTTTGTATGAGTTTGTGTAGTTTGTTTCATGTTTTCTCATACCAAACATTACAAAGTTGTAACGATAATGTTTTCTATTAGATAACTAATTTTATTTGTGAAAAACTAATTTTGTAATATCATAATTGTTTTACCTCTTGAATAAAATATATTTATACATTTTAATATATTTTATGTATTTTTTCGTTTTATAGAACGACACAACTTAAATTATTTGTCTGCCGCTTTTCATATCTAATGACTACGCTCCTAATAAACCAAAAAATCAATTAAATATGATAATGGTTAAAATATGATGGCTGATCTATACAAACAATGTCTTTGGTGTTTATATATTTTACTAGACATTTAATATACACATCTGCTGTTATTTAAATCAGATAGGTTGTAAATATAATATTATGTTCTTTTATCCAATTTTATTTGTGAACAACTAATTATGTAATATTAACCATGTTTTATGTCTTACAATATGAAATATTTACTCCTTTTAAATGTATTTTTACTTTGCGTTACAAAGTTCCTTTTTTGCCAATAGGTTATTTAAATTAGCATAAAAATTTATAATTTAATATCAAAGATTTAATAAATAAAACGTCTCAGGGACTAGTTTACAGAATTGGTGCCTTCTAGGTGTGTTTTGCTGCTAGAGTAACAGAAAAAATTTCAACACCAGGTAAATTCTAATTCGAGTAATTGATTGTGAAACCGTAGAGAGAGAGATTAAAATGGCGCATGTGGCACCACAGCTGGCAACCTGAGCCAGGCAGAGGTAATGCCACTAACATGTTTTCAATGTACCGGTACTTCCCAAATTGAAATATTCTGATGAATCAAATATTTTCCTAAAGCCGGTAACTTAATCTGGGGCTACATCAAACATTATGCAAGCTATTTCAACACTAAATGAAAATGTACATCACTTTCGTATAGTTATTGTGCTCAAAATGATAATAAACTGTTCATCTTTTATAGTAGAATTATCAAACAGATAAAGCCAGGTTTAACTCTCTTAACTGTTATAGATATACTTCTTATCACCTACATAACTCTGTCTATATTTTTATTCCGTAAATACGAATCAGTTCCAACAATATTATCTCGAGCTAAATAAAAATGATACCTTGTAACGATTTGCTTTAATGCTTGAGTTTGAACAAGTTGGGTTGTTTTTTAGTATGAAAAAGTGTCAAAATCTGACATTTTAGAATAGGAATTGATGTAGTGGGTCAGCCTTTATTATTTGCGTGTGGAGTAAATCGATGAAGATAATATCATGTTAGGCCCATGTTAAAGGTAAAGGTAAATTTTATGTGATTCCGAAAGTTACCATTTAATTTACCTTTCTTAACGGAATTAATTCAACAAATCGGTCGGGTAGAACACCCTGGATAAATTGTATTGTTTTATATAAACTGTTGTTTCCTAAGTATTACATGGAGAGAAAATTGCACTTCACCGTATGCTTAACATTAATTTCATCAACCATGATAATTGATCTGGTGATAATCACCCTGCTTGTCCAAAATTTAGAATAAATTTAGATTATGATGTTTTACGTTTACGATGAGAATTTTTAGACTACGATAAGATCTAGTTCATAATAATAGGTCATTAGAAGAGTGTAGATCAATATGTAAACTGAACACCTCTACAATAAGAATACCACTTCCTTATTTTTTTATAGTCTTTCTGTTCAATAAGATGCGGTAATGTTATTTGTTAGTGTGAAATACATGAAAAATGTATAGTGCAGCCCGGAGTTTACACGCAAAAGACAGGTGTGGTTGGAGCGGAAGTGACGGGGGGGGGGAGGTCAGTCAAGATAACAAACACGAGAAAAAAAAACGCGCGAACGTCGAGCTCTCAAAAAGTCGTGAATATGTTTAAAGTATAAGAAAGGCACTGGGAAGGTCGTAACAGTGGGTTCATATATGAAGCACCCAAAATGACGCAAATGCATTTAAAATATAAGCCAGGCACTGGAAAGGTGGTAATTGTATACACAGTATAACTTATATACTCAGGCACCCAAAGGGTGGTCTTTATGTCTGATCGTATAACCGCTCCAAGGTCAGGAATCGCCAGGCACTCAAAAGGTCTTATACATGTATATATATATATATATATATATATATATATATAATTTAGAAGTAACCACGTATTTTCAAATAAATTTGATTACTAAAATAAACAATTTGGAATAAAGTGACTGTCTTATTTCATTTAAAGCATTTAATTTCACCAATTCTTTTCTCAAAGAGAAATCATTTCATTAAAAAAACAAGATAAATCAACAAATCTCAATTTTGAAAAAAAAACAAAAAAACTCTGATTAAAATACAGACTCTAGTTTAAAACAAACACTTGTTGACAGATTTAATTGAATTTCTCATCCAGCTTCAATATATTCGAAGTTATGAGTATTTCCTACATCCAATTACAGCCGGTAATTACTTATTGATAAATGCTTAACAAGGGAAATATAAGCATGAATGAATAAGAGTTTTTTAACGTAGTGGAAACAACTTTAAATCATTTGATTTCGTTGGTATTGTACCTGTTTAAACAAAGAGTTTAGTTTTCAATATCCTGTAATTTTCCCAATATAACTTACACCATAGTTGCTTAGTCTATATTATATTAGTATAATAAAATACGGAAGTCTTTCAGCTATATTATCCATGTTATTGTTCACAAATAGTTCCAAGTCTTTCAACTTTTGCTGTTGTGTATTTCCTAGATTCATGATTTCCCCAGAGCCTCCGAAATCAATTTGTTTAAATTCAGAAATTCATGGAGATAACACGCTACAATTACTATCTAAATAATTGATAATCTGATAAATATGAAAGAAATATTTTAGACAGTTCACGTTTGAGTCAGCCCGACAGTAGATGTATTGAGTGATAGGGTGATTATACATTTTAACAACCCAGAATTTGCGATTAGTTTATAGTTTTGTACATAAAATGTTATGTGGTTTTGTTTAAATGTAATGTGATTTAATAGTGTAATGTAAAAAATAAAAAATAATAAAAAATCTAGTCTTCAACAATGATAGTGTGATGTCGTAATTGCAGTCAGATGTATCTGAAAAAACGATTGTTTCTTTGATTATTTGAAGGTTACTCTATAATACAAATATTTTTTAAATGTTGGTTACTATATGATTTTTCCAAACACTTATTATTGATTCTTTAATGACTTAATTCGTAAATTATGGTTGCATAACACGAGTGCATGGCGTCAGATAGAAATCACTTAAATTGTTTGATAATTTACATATTGGGATTTGATTGTAAGAGATTTTCGCTTAGATATCTTAAATTTGACTTTGCAATACTTTGTTACGTTCATAATAAATTTGTAGATTATTAATAATTATTTTCCGCTCCGTTTCATTGTTTAATTACGTCTGCTGCTTTACTTTATTAAAACAAAGCTTTATTTAAAACGAATTCTAATTATAAAATCCAATATTTAATACAAACTATGTTCTTTGTTGTGTAGGATTAAAATTCGGTGTAATTTAAAATTAGTTTAAAAAATGGAATATCCTGACTTTATTAGATTATTTGAGTACAAGATGAATGGTTTAACTTTGTTTTATGCTTTCTTTTAACTAACTATGGTTGCTACGGGATACGGTTCCTCTGAAGATCTATAGTTTATGCGGGTTGGATTCTGAAACATCGCTACTCTGTGTTTCTGAGCCTAGTATAGTAAGTTAGAATCTATCTTGTACTTTTAATTACATTTGTAGGATAACTTTTTTGTTGTGTGTGTGTGTGTGTGTGTGTGTGTGTGTGTGTGTGTGTGTGTGTGCGTGCGGGATATTGTGAAAAATTAAAACAATATTTTTAATCTATAAATATAAATACGTTTAATTAATGATTTTATTGATGTTTATGTAATTCATATATAATTAGAATCAGATTTATTTAATAAATTTATATATAAATACTGTCCTACTTTTAATTGAAGATGTAGGACACGCTTTAAAAAAAATTAAACATGCTTTTCTTTTAAATAAAATTTTAAATTTTGAAGATTGAATAAATTATTTGTTAATCTGATAATAAAGTACTACCAGTTTTATTACGCCTATGAAAAATAAAGGTAAGATTATTCACTTTTCAATATTACTACTTTTAATAAAACTCAATGTATGTCTAAAAAAAGCATGGGGCGTACTCTTACAAACTTTCGTAAATACTGGGCCCCATGCTTTTTTTAGGCATGCATGGAGTTTTAAAAGTGAAAGAAAACTGGTAGTACATTATTATCACATTATCAAATAATTTATTCTATCTTCAAATTATTTTTAAGTTTTAGTTCAACATTCTTTACTTTTTTAAGAAGAGCACGTTTAATTATTTTTTCTATTCAACTTAATTGGAAACGAAAAAAAAACATATGTATTATTTTAGAACGAGATTATATATATCAACATCTTTGTAAGTCATAGGATGACGAATACCTAGTGGGGGGGATACTCAATGAGAGGAGTTTGGTAACACTTTGGTATGGAAAGACTTAAAAACCAACGTAATGGTGAAAAATATTTTACATCTAAATCCAAAATCTAAGATTACTCCTAAGATAAAAATTTTTCCAATATTTTAAAGTTGTTGTTTTGTTATTTATTCTTTTATTTTATCCATTGTTCAAAAATATGTTTAACAGTGTTTTTGATAGTCTTTAATTTGACCCTATTCTACTATCCATTGTAATTTCAATTAGTCATTTTTTTCTGAACTGAGGAGATGTTCCTTCCAACAGTAATACTTTAAAGAGTTTCTCATTCTAAATTTAATCTGAGATTCTTGAAATAATAATTAACTATTTGTATTTGGAATTAGAGAGCTTTTTTAAATCATTTTTTTATATGTGATTTTATTATCTAAATTTGTAAAGTGTGTGATGTCAGAATTTAGATGATATTTAAACCAAATAAAATACAATCAGTGGCACCCACCCGCATGAATCAATTACATTTCATTTTCATTGTCAGTATTTATATACTATCATTCAAAGTCAACCCATCTGTATTGATATGTTTAAACACTTATAAATAGACAACGGCTGTACCGTTCTATGAGCGTAGTGAAACTGCCCCGACATTTTGGGTACTTTTGAAGGATAAAACTGCCCCGCTCGTTAAAAAGGATTAGGAATGGTCTCATTGCAAGACTAGAAATGCTGAAATTGCCCTGACCGCCCAAATAATATTGAAAATTTTATTTTACATGTTACGCTACGGGACCTAACCTAACCTAATCTTATATGCTTGATTGAGGTTAAATTTAAACAAATACACCGAAATGTCGCTCGGGGAAATTGCAGCATTTCTGGTCCTGCGATGCGACCCTCCTTGATCCTCTTTAATGAGCGGGGCAGTTTCATCATTCCAAACGTACCTAAAATATCGGGGCAGTTTCATAGTCCCACCGTTCTATATATAAACTACTGGGAAAATATTGCCTCCATACGGTGTATATTTGGCAAAACGCCACATTGCTGTGTTTAAATAGACGATTGATAATTCTCTCATTAGTCTATTAACATAACGTAATAGCATCCAACACCCAAACATTGTTTACCTAAAAATAAACGAAATATCAATGAATTAACAATTTGACAACATCTGTTCTCTTTGTGGTTCATAACTTTGAATTATGTTTCTAAAATTGCTCAACATTACTACGTGTACAATATAAAATCGTAAAAACGTTCTCTTCCAAGTTTCAGTGCATAGTTTTTTATTTGTATTCGTTTAACTTTGGATTAGATTGGCGGGTAGCCGCAATACAATTGCTTAATTGTTTTTGAAATGTATTTAATTGGCGGAAGCTGTTGTGGTCTGTTTTTCTCCTTTTTTATACGATAACTAAGAAAATGAACTCGATTTATGTACTTGTTTAAGTTTTTATTTATGTTGATAGGATTTATACGTTGGCGAATTTTATCAAACAGTAATCATTACAGTTCTGTTGATTAGAAAAAATTAAAATATTGTATTTTGGTTATAAAATAAAGTATCTACATATTTATTAATATATATGTATATATTAAACAAACGTGGAATAAGTTCTTTTAAACATATTTCTTAAGGGATTTTTATCACAAATATAATATTTTATAATAAAAGTATGATTAGAATCACAAACGATCCATTTGTGTCGTAATAACAGATGGCTGAGTATCCTTGGATCCCTTTTAAATATAGTCACAAATGTACCAACCTAGAAAACATTACTGTTAAGTATATACACCCTTCACTGATCCAAGTTTTTGTTGGCGTCCTGACAACAGGGTTAATTTAAAAAAAATTTAACTTGATAGTTTTTAATTCAAGGGACACAACATGAAATAATGTCAACCTAAAACATATTAAGAATTGTTGTGTAGTGTCAATTTAAAAGCTAGATGCCAGAAGACTTTTAAAACAATACCAGTGAGACTGAAACTCCAGTCAGTACACCAACGAAAAACAGGATCACTGTAGGTTATTATATCAAGTGATCCTGACCAGTATGAAATCAAAATTATTGTACCACCTTAATATCTATTGAAGAGCTTACTTTTAAAAACAAAATTTTTACTTCTAATTTCGATATTAATCCCGTTTAAAAGAATTATTACACTAAATATTTCATATTCGAACAACAGCAGTTCACTTA
Source organism: Aphrophora alni (assembly GCA_963513935.1). Lineage (NCBI taxonomy): Eukaryota > Metazoa > Arthropoda > Insecta > Hemiptera > Aphrophoridae > Aphrophora > Aphrophora alni. Next base: position 9,772,368 of record OY740767.1, on the reverse strand, counting down.
ATACCGCTAACACTTATCAACTAATGCCGACAATAAAACTACAATGCCAGTTGCACCCGCTGAATGTAACAACTTCCGTTCCTTAGTAACCAATTATATCAATTGGCAACAGTTGAATGCAGGCAGTTTCAACGAGTTTATTGCACATGAAGTTATCAAAATTATAATTGGTGATTGGTAAAGAATGAAGTGATGATGTGTTTTAATCAAATACAATCGAAAAAATGAGGTTAAAACAAAGTTAGGATTTTTAAATGTCCAGACAAATAATAAATACATTTTTATCATTTCTTGATGTATGGTTATTTAAAAAAATCTATCTGAATATAATTTAATCAACGGGAACAATTAAATATATTTAAAATTGTATATTGAGTCCTTGTGCAATAAATCTGTACCAATTGAAATACTATTCCATAAAGTTTAAATAGGTTGAAATTAAGAAGGATAGATTTTTAGGAAATTCATATTAATTTCGTTTAAAAAATTTACAGTGATTTTACTGATTATTTTCTTATCCAGATAAATTCTACTTATAAAGAAATGGTTTTGGTTCAGAAATCATTTCAAATTTTTTAAATGGTACGAACCTGCCTCAATAATTTGTTATATTAAATAGTTTCCAACACGTTTTTAAATAAAATATCTAGAAAAGATAATTTATTCAACATGAAATTAGCTAAGAATTTAGAAGAGTAGTGTCACTCTTAAGTTTTTTTTGCAATTTATGAGAGTTTTCACTATATTTTACAGTTTTTTTCTGTAAATCACCACACAAATATCTAAGAACTAAATAAAAAATACGAACTTTTATGATAACGAAAAAAAAAAGAAGAAAAAACTATTGCGTATAAAAAAGTTAACTATTTCACAGTTGTATACGCAGTTTTATCCCACAGTTAAAAGAAGAAAAAAAGAAATAATCAGTCATACCAATAATTTGAAAATTATTTACACATCTACATCTGGCATTGTGATATTGACAAAGTAAAGTAAAAGGAATTTAACACCAAATAATTATAGTTTACATACAAATTTAAGTGTAAAACAATAATAGTATATTAAAAAAGAATTTTAGTTATTTGAATATTGAGTCCTAGTTTGTTTAAAATTATCTATTGGTATTGTTAAAGAATAAAACAAATTTGTAAAATATAGAAAATATTGTAAAATATTCAACAAATCTTAAAAACTTTAATTTATATTTATGTTGCATTTATATTTATATTTAATAAGATAAAAATTACATTTTAAGTACTTTTATCTCAACAAATATTGATCAGCTTACAAAAATAAATTAACAGGATAATGGATATCCTCTTGATATATTGTTTAAACGATATTTATTTCTAGTTGCATGTGTGGTATAAAACGTTCTAAAGTTTTACAAAGGGGTTGCATTTAAAAAATGAAAAATCGTTGCAAAATATTTATCGACGCCATTACTTTTTTGTTTTATAGTAGCTTATTTATTTGGAGAGTATATTGTAAAATTTAACATCATCATAAAATTTCACTTTGAATCGTGTTCTATTGAAAATCGATATATTTATAAAACTTTATAATAAACAATAAAAACAATGTATCGAAGCAAAATGAAGTTATACAATTTGGTAAGATTTGTTCTTAAACACTTTAAAGAAAATAAGAATTATCAGAACCGTAAAAACAAGAAAAAACTTAAAACTGTGATAAACCAGTTTAGTTTATCTTCAATGACATAGTCATCATTAACAGAGGTTTACAACAAATCTAATAAAAATACGAGAATGTCGTCACATTGCTTCTTGGACATTTGATTAAAACACATGTTTACGCAATTATTTCCCACGTTTGTTTATTATAATTGGATGAATATTTTTAGAAAATCAAATTTTGTACAAACTTTAAAATTATCTAAATTAAGTTAGAATTTGGAGTAATAATCATTAAAAACCACTTTAACAAATTTTTTTCCGTGTATTCTTTTTTTTTTTTTTAATGTTACGAAAATAATAAATCAACTTCATAAATTGGAATCATTATTTTCTTCTTTATCTGATTTCTAAACTGATTTTAGAACATTAAAAACAAAGAGGGATATGTTAAATTGTATCTGTTGTGAGTCTTGCAGTAATTTTTTTTCCTTCTTTAGATTCCCTTAATCCAGAAATATTTGTCTTGATATACGGTATGAGTATGTAAATCTCTAAAAAGTGAGTATATATATTTATATATATGTATGTATTTATGCTTAATAATTTCCTTTAACGTGTCTTTTAAATCGTGTATATATATATATATATATTTTTTTTTTATCGAATTTTAAAGACTTAAGAAATGGATGTTAATTAGAATGAAACTCAAATAACTTTCGTACTTAACATAATAGGCTGATTAACTTGATTGCGGATTTGTTCGCAAATGCATATATCATTTTCATCTGAAATATTTTTACACAAACCGTATAAATTTTAGTTTTTTAATTAGTCAAATAGAAGGGGCATTTTCTAAGTTTATTAGTATTAATAGTCCCTGCGATTCCAATTTTGCTATATACAGAACTTAGCTTAACGTGTTCTATTCAGTTCATTCGTATAAGATTAGATGTATACATAACAGCTTTAGTCACGCAGATCAACAATCACGCATTTCCACAGGATTGTTAGACTACAATATATAAAATTGTTTAATGGATAATATTTCATTGTCTAGTTGTGCAGAAATAAAGTACACAATCGATGCGTTGCTTTGGGCGGAAGCCAATAATTACAAGTTTTAGATACGCTTAATAAAGCGAGCAATACGCCAAGGAAATAAAAACACAAGGAATGTGTGATAACTACAAATAGAGATGATGGGATTAAAGTGCTTTATCTTTGATTATTGAGTTCCGAAGACCATAGCTATAGATGAAAAGCCAACTCTATTTAATGGCGGCGTATATAGGTTTTCATGGGCCATTTTACTTAATAATCGAACCCTTCCGAATAGTCATTTTCGTGGGGATATATTTTACTTAACTGCTAAACTTTATTTATGGTAAAAATTTAATGAAATCGTTAAAACTAAAGTATATAAATTGTAAACTTGTAGATTGGTCCTTTAGCTTGCAAATATATTTAATGACATACATTTTCACAGGACCAAATAATGGGTACAAAAATCGTATTTAGTATATCTCAGTTAAATTATGTTCCTAATACAAGTAGACAAAATTTGTTGCAAATAATTGGTCCTCTAAACTGATTAACCAAAAATACCTTTCCTATTTGTAAAAAAGTAGACTAATAATAAATCAGGAATGTGTTAATAATTGCAAATAGTTTATTCTTTAATATTTTAGAAGCATAAATATATGTTGAAATGTGAAGATTACGAATATAATTTATAATAATTTTTGCAACATACACAAATTTCATTTATTAGGATCAGGGTTATTGCAATTTTTGATATTTATTACAGAATCATTATTACTTTTTATCTGCATTGGAATAGACTATTATGTTTTATATAGAGTGATAGTAATAAGTAAAACCATTTTGTTCTTATCAGGTTTTAATAATGAGCCATGTTATTTTTATTCGGGTTTTGAAATAATAATGATATGCAATCTTATTGAAAATTAAGTACAAAATCGGTTTCATCAAGGATGGTTAGGACGTTTGAAGAATAAATGATTGAAGGAAAGAATAGACAGAAAAAGAAACTAATATGTACGAGAAAGTAGGTGGAAGGACTCAAGTTGAAAGGGGTTTGTGAAGAATAATATATTGAAATCACGAAGGACTAATTTCAAGAATAAAATTGTTTAGAAGATGACTGTGCAACAGACAAAAGGACACTCCGATCTGTAGCGACAAGAAGTAAGTTTTATTATATTTATTATTATTGTTATTCTCCACTAACTGACAATTCGAAAACTCTTAAACAGGATGTTAAGAATTATTTGTTACCAAGGTAAAGTTTGTGAATAAATTTGTATCACTACCTTAACCAACTATTTAATTTTTTAACGTGTAGAGGCACTCACCTATTTAATGAGCACTCAATTTAATTTTTAATTGGCCCAAAGTGTGAAACAAGTAAATAACAAATTGAAATCTTAAAATAGTTTCCGTTTTACAAACCATTAAGGAGAGCATATACAGACATATTTTTTTAATTTATTTTGTTTCAAACCTCCGGATTATTTATATTAAATATAACTTTTCTTTACCTTAATTGTTCTGTCCATAATAATCCTAAAGAAATATTATTTAGCTAGGTCCGTTTCTTTTGGAAAGAGAAATCACCAGGTACACACAATAAAATACACGAACATGTATTAAACACAATATACACTTTGTCCAAGTTTATCACAGATATTAGGGTGTAATAAAACCTACATTTATTAACGACTAAAGAGACAAATTGGTGATTTTTAAAATGTATTGTGATTAAATGTTCGTGTAATTATTGTGTGTTGTTTTATAATTGCGACAAGTGCGAAGCCTGATGATGTCTCGTTGCAGACGAAACGGTCGTATCTAAATAACATTCCATAAGGATTATTAGACAGACCAATTAAGGTAAATATAAAATACACAGTTTTTTTGTAAAATAATACACTATTATGAATACAAGAGGAGACAATTATTACAAAGATAAAATTACTTTGTTTTAGGAACATCATACTTTAATATAATTAAACAGGATGATTTGGAACTGCAAGGCAATAGGGAAATTATTTTATAGATAAAGATAAAATAAAAAGTTCATAGGTCTGGAAACGCTTTGTTTCTCTACTGTCGGCCTATTTTTTTTTTTTTTTTTTTTTTTTTTTTTTTTTTTTTTTTTTTAAAGACTTTATATCTTTGGAAGTAGATAAAATATTGAGTAAAAATTTGGTATTCCCATTAATCATGTAAACTTTACAACATAACAAACAACAAGATAACATAACATACAAGATAACCAAGACTTTACAGTATAACAAACACAGAACACAATTCACACAAATAATACGCCTAAGTATAACTTAAGTATAACTCAAGTTATAGTTGTATTGGTGTAGCTCGTGTATCACTGAAGAGGACGACCTTGTCGTTGAAACGCGTCTGATACTTAGGCGTATTTTTTGTGAGAATTGTGTTCTGTGTTTGTTATACTGTATAATTTTTCTCATAAGTCAAGCTCAACATTTAATATAACCATGACTTTGCTTTGAACATTTTTTAAATGGCTGACGTTTAAAATGTTTAATGAGTAATATTTCGAAAAGCAACTACTGTCCTCTTTTAACAAAAAAACAAAATGCATTTTCGTTTTCTTTTTTTCTTGGAGTTCAAACGATAACAGATTTATCAACATAAAACCTAAAAATTTAATTTCTTATCTACACCACCCAAAAGGCTAAAAACAAAACATTTTTTGAAAATCAATAATTATTATCGCCAAATCGTTTTTATTTTAGACCTTAAGAATGAAATAAGGTTAAAAAAAACTATTTGAATCAAAATGGTTCATTAATGGCTTTATGTATGCCATTAACTTTGAATTAAAAATTTCGAGTTGTTTTTTCGACAACATTTTTACCTGTTTTACAATAGTTTTCTCAAAAATTACAAGAGACACGGTTTTACAAAAAGTCACAAAACGTACAGGACCACCACAATAATGTAATCTATACACGGTGAAATTCAATATGACCTCATATTACCGATGGATCAGAAATCTGAAGCTAGCCATAACTCAACGAAGCCCTTTTAGTCCATTATTTATACGACTTTTGTATCATATTGTTAGCTATAGAATCATTTCCTCAGAGATTACCGTACAGTTCCGAATTGCTTTGTAAATAAAGAAGTTAAAATATTGTCACTTTTTTTACTGAATAAATTTGTGTAATTATATTGCAACTACAATTTAAATATAGATGAAAGGCGTTATTTCTGTCGTATATTTTGATACATTTGAAAACTGTGATTAAAGTTTGACAGTTTATAAATTTGAACAAGGAATTTGTGGGAATAATTTTCCATAGAATTTAGAGTACTAATATTTAGAGTGATAATTATACTCAATGATTAATAATTATGTTTTCTGTTAGTAAATTAAAAACAGAAAGGAAAGAATTTGTACATTTTAAGGGCTGCAAAAGAATCCAAACAATACTTAATGAAGAACGTTTTTCTTAAAATATTTCCGCTATTAATTATAAAATATATAGCTAATCAAATGATCAAACATAACTACTACTAAATCAATATCCGTATCACTGGACGATCACTAATTACATCACACCGTAGTCCTGATTTAATATAAAACAGTACGTATGTGTAACCGTATATTATAAACGGAAGTAGTGATGTTATTTTCTAAATCGCAATTATAATTAAAATTGATAATAATTGCTGGATCCGCGTCCATTTTTTTGACGGCCTATTTGTATGACTCTCATGCACTTCAGCACCAGCTGTAATTTTAAAACAACAATGAATTGACCCAACAATTGAACTTCAACGCCTACAACTAAGTGAACGGAACACCAGCCTATCGGTGATATCAAGTGACAGCTTCAAGCGCACATATTGTCAACGGATTTTGATATGACCAAAGTAAATACGTTAATTTTAGTTAAAATTTTTTTTTTATATAAATTTTAATGCATCATTAATATGGACAATTCATATAGCTTACGTAAAAGGTTTTGCTCAGTAGACCGGGAAGCCATATTAATAAACAAAGACCAGAGCACTGTGGTGAAAATATATACAGGTACACTTTCAAAAGTCCCTTACCAAACTTGGGAATAAACAAAATAACAAAAAAAACAAACCTTTTGTCAAAAGTAAAATGTTTATTCCTATTAGACCCTACTTAATCATATAGCCTTACTTAATCATCATTATAATTTCTCTATCATAGTTAGATCTCAAAAATTATGAATTACGTTGTAAATATTGACATATAGAGAGAAAAATTGAATGAATGAATTCTTGGTCATTCTTCTGAACCCCGGCGTGTATGCACAACAGAGATAAGCTGCTCACCAATAAACAGATGGGAAGCTGTATTCAACGAAAGAGAATAGTGTTTATTCAACCCTAATACAAGATCTGAAATTTATATCTATTTCTTTACTGCATAAATATGTAACATCGTAAAATAAATTGACTTCTGTTCTGCATAGAGATGTACATTTAGAGATGTAAAACTTATATAGAGTAATATACTTTGTAAAGTTTACTATTAAGTTAAATAGATGTTGTGGAAAACACTTTTCATTTATTTAAAGAAACTTTAAGTTCATTATTAAACTCAAGTCTTTAATTAAAGTATAAATGTTATGATATGCTTTAATATCTGATAATTAGTACAAACTAATTTTTTAGAATATTTAAATAAATTATAACAAAAATCTGAATATTGAAACAAAGGAATAAAAAATAAGTACTTACAATAATACAAAATGAATAATTGATAACGATTTAATTAAACGATTAATTAAACGATTAAACTTTCAAATTTGTTTATTTACATTTGTTTTAAAAGTTCAAAATTGAATCATTCCATAAGATGCCTACGCCCTTACAAAATTTAAAAAATTAAAACTCGTTTTTCATTCCAAAAAAAATGTCACCTCTTCCTCTATTTCTCTAGTTTCCCCCAAAAGAATTTGGTTAAAAACTTTTTCATTTTTTCGGGCGAATTCCTCGAATATTTTTCTAAAATATTGGTCTAATAAAACAAGATCCTAACTGATAAACAAACGGAAATACAGAATAAATGTCATACACTTATCCCTAAGATTTAAAAACAGATAAAACCAAAATGTTCAATATTAAAATTTTCCTATCACTATATATCTTAATAGTTTAGACCTTTTTATATGCATTTAGTTTAAATCAATTACGAATGCCGTGATAGTTAAACCAATCCAACACAGAAATCGTGTTAAACTTATCAAACGTTATTAAATGCAAAAATAGTTCATATAGAATCATTATTAAAACAGATTAGCTATATAGATTACTAATGTTGAATAAAGAACAGGACATGTTTCGGTATCAATAGGTGTACTACTTTGCTATGAATAGAAAGTTAATTTATTCAACTGATATGTGATCATTTCCTGTGACTTTGCCAAAATAAATATGAATACTTCAGTATTAATATTTCATTTTGATGAGTTTCCTCTGCACACATTCATGATAGCGAGTTGATAACAAAGGTTTAATATCCTGCAGCTTAATGCCAGGAATGTTTGTTTAACTATGCGTTTTCAGCGAAATAATCGGGATAAAAACCTGTGCGATAGATTTTAGTTCATTTTAAAATCAAATTATAGTTATAACTAGTATTCAACCTTGGGGAATAACTCTTGAAATGAGTTGGTGGTGAATAAGTTACAAAATAGGATGTTTTAAAACAACATAGTTTCCTTAGGTAATTGGCATTGTTTAAAAACACAAATTCTTTTGTACATTTTGTATACATTTTAAAATTATATTTTATTGTTTCCACAATTAAATTTTCCAAATTTGCAAGGAAAATATATTATCATCTCTATTTAAAAACGTCAAGGTGAATTAAATTTAAAAAGTTTGTAAAAAACTATGGTCGTTTTAATATAGTGTATTTTGTTTCGTACTTTTTAAATTTGTATTTGTTTTAACATATTTTACTTTATGCTCATTGATAAAATAAAATCGGATTGTGTTGATCAAGCTAATACAAAAATCCAAAGCAAGCAAACAAATAAAAGTCTCCATTGTAGTTTTCGTAATATATCAGATCTTTCATGTGATTAAAACGAAAGAGTGCATACATGGAAGTTACTTTTTGGAAATAAATATAAAAATGAACATGATGACAAAAAAAAAAAACGAAAGTATTATTTTACAACCTAATAAATAACCTCAATCTAATTTCGATATATTATGGTTAATACCAAAAATAGTGACTTAAACCAATGATTTGTATTGTAAAAGAAAATTAAGTTTGGGAAAAACTAAAAAGGAACGAACTACCATTGTTGAAATTCTTACAGTTTCACTAATGATGTTCTAAAGAACATGTATGCAGAACAGAGTAGCCCATTATGACTTTGTACGATCCTTTATGAACAATATATGATTAATAATTGTTGAGATATAGTACGACTTGTTATTACTTTCATTAACAATATTTAATATTTTATTTCTATAAAATTATGCAACTTTTTAAAATCCTAATTAGTCTCTAAGAGCGTCCCTCATGCTGCCAAGAAGTTAAATACAACTCCACATTAAACGTCAATAATTTTATGTTGTCTAGTGAGATTCACTTATTTTGTCTGGCTATATCAGTAAAGCTAACTTTCTTATAATGTTACAACGATTTTATAAAACTAATGTTTTCTTTTTCTCTAAAATTCAATACTTTAAAGAGGTTAGTCGTATGGGATTAGAGATTGCAGATATTTTTAAAGTACAAAATATATATATTCGGCTTATTACCTTTAGTAAGTTCAAAAGTTCTTGTAAGAATTTATTCGATTAAAAATTGAAGACTATCCCAAGTCTTTTTATATATAAGTGTCTGTTGCTAGTAAAACAGCAAATAAAATATTTGTTTGAAAAGCAGAGCTTCCATGCATATTCAACCCGTAAGAAGGAAGTTTGGGATGTTTTTTAAACTACTCATAACATCTTCTTTCTCTCTTTGTAAAAGCACCTTATTACGTCAGTATTAACTTGTTTAATAAACTGCCTATAGATGTAAAACATATAAATGAAAAAAAGACTTAAAACTTTCATTAAAATAACTTTAACAAAACCTTTTAATCGGTTCAAGAATATCTGTACGACAATTTATAGCTCCTGAAAGTTTTTCTTTTTGATTTTGTTCATAAATGGGATCATAGAAAAGATAAATGTTTAATTATTTTTCTATAGTGTACATACTAACTAGTGTGTTATAGATAAGAATAGATATTTATTGTATGTTTTAGCCTGAAAGTTTGTGATTTGCGTAATAAATAATGAAAATGATTTTTAATTGTTAAAATATTATAATTTGTATTGATAGCCTAGAGTCTTCACTGTTTTTCACCAGTACCATTTGGTTTAGTAAAATGTTATGTGAATAAATTATTTATATTTCTAACTTTAGCTTAGTTAAACATTTTAGAAACTTTCTTTCGAATGTTAGGTAATTAAAGAGGGAAATGGTTTGTGGAGACTAATCATATACTTTTAACTAACACGAGCATAAAATTAGAACTTTTATAGGTTAATATACGTTTGGAGGAAAGAGAATTTAATTTAGGTTTAGATTTTCTCATTAAAACTCCAAAATACGATTTGCCTGTCCATTGTATAAACGTGTATGTTTGTCTATATGGTTTATTTGTATATGTGTATACAGCATATGTATGCTGGCTGTGGAAGTATAGATATGTCCAACCAGTACGATTATTTTCCAAATAGTTGCTTAATTATTAAAAATAATATGTATTCATCTCAATTACTTAATGTATATAAATCGTGTTTAAAAAAGTTTTCATCTACAAATAAACGAGACGTTTTAAGCATTTTGGCCTGCTACTAGAGTAATACACTATACTTTATCTAAAAATGCATGGATAATTATCATAAAGCCAAAAAATAAAATTAACATTTTCTATTTTCTATCAACGTAATCAATTTAATACTCTTCTCAAATGGACGCCCTCCCCATAAGATCTCAATTAAATTGGTCACTATTTCCGTAAAAAACTAAAGGTTTTTAAATTTTAACATATATGTTGTTAAAACTAATAATTCAGAATTTTTTATTCAAATTCTTAAACACAAATATGCAACCAAAATATTGTGTCATGTATTTAAAGATGTAGGGTTAAAAGACAATTTTAATTTACGGATAATATTATGTAGCCAAAAATAAAATTTTAACATTGTTCAAAAAATCGGTTTAATGGTTTGTAAGAAGTTGTTTGTATGACAATATTGAACCAGTCCACCATTGAGAGGTATAGATATATAAATAGTTAGATATTTTCTAAAAAAAATTTGACTACATCTTCTAGTTCCAAAATGATTTTGTAACTGTTATTCAATCCATAAAGACCGTAATAATAGTTTTTATTAAAATAATTACCTTTTATAACAAAATATTTTAGACAATTTAATAACAACTGTAATTATTTCCATCGAAATATTAGCTTATTTCAATAAAGTTTAAACTATTGTAAACCTAATTTGCAATAATTTATATTCACGGCAACACGACAGAAGTTTAGTTTAACTTAAATTATAACTTATAATCATGTAACATTTCCTCCAATTTTGTTTCTAGGATTGTGTCTCATAAGAACACTATCATTCTCGTCATTTTGGCAGTTTATGTACCTCTCCTTTATTTCGTAAGCACAACAGGACAATTTCGTCAGAATTCATATAGTTTCTCTCTCCCCACAGATTTACCCTGTTTCAGACCACTAGTGTTAAAGTGTGATGTAACTTTTTGGAATATTGCATTGAATCCTTGCTTTTTATATCATAAAATAAAAAATGTAGTAAAAAAGTACTACAATATCTTGAAAATTACATGTGCTGATTTTTTACCATCGCTAAGATAAAAAATCACACTATTTATAAAAATAAACGTACATCATCATTATTTCAAGTCAATTATTTAACAAACTAAGCGAAAACTATTCAGGGAAAAATCAGTTTGTTAATTATTCTATGCTATATTAAGAGACCTTGAGGAGTAATTTACTAAAAACAGATAGTTTCGAATGAAGTTTAAATTATTGTATTTAACAAAGAAAAATGCATTTAATTTTATTACTATCAGTAATTATAGAGGGAACCAGGATTTCATATGTTTGAGTAAAATTGTCAAATAGCTATAAATAATTATTATGTTTTTAATATTATTGGTATTATTTTAACTGTTGATATAATTATTAGGAACTTATACTTAGTTATTAATTTTAATATCAGCTATTGCGTTAAAAATAATTAAAAAACTTCATTTAGTCTTTTTTAAGCTTGATAAATTCCATTCCATGTTTGTAATCATAATAAATAGAAATGATTTGTCAATTTCCTCATTCCATCTCGATATTTGTAGAATATTGTGATTATTGAACCTGGTTATTCTTCTTTCATTCTTAAATATATTCTACTCGTTCAAGTAACGATTACTCAACAAGAAATTAAAAAAAAATTATTTCTTGATCCAGACCTACAAAGCATTACACTAAAACTCAACAACATGTGTTTAATAATACTTGGTTAATAGGTTCTCTCAATGTTGAATGATTTTGTCTGGCAAATAAACACCTCCCCCCCCCCAAACACAAACCTCCAAGCCTATGTTAGCTGAAACATTGGTCATAAAAACAAACATTGAATATCTAAAATTATGCTTCTAACTTTTACATTACTGGCTTAGCATAGTGTTCAATAGTAAACAGTGAATTATTTAGGACAACCTACTAAATTAAAACAATTCTTTTAGAATTTTTAAAAAACTAGTTTTTGTATTGTTTAAACACACCCCCCACACACACACACATACAGAGAAAGAAAGAAAGAAAGAAAGAAAGAAAGAAAGAAAGAGAGAGAGAGAGAGAGAGAGAGAGAGAGAGAGAGAGAGAGAGAGAGAGAGAGAGAGAGAGAGAGAGAGAGAGAGAGAGTACACAAAATCATTCCACGCAAAACGATAAAACCATTTAATAAAATGGATTTAAAGAACAAGTATTTAACATCATACACTTACTATTGGATAAAGTAAAGTAAGACAGTTCATTGGCTACAGTTTCTTGTAATTTATTCTCATTCTACTTCTTCCACTAACTCTACTTGATTAGGTTACTTCTTGTTTAAAAGATAAACAGCACTTTATAAATATATAAATCTGTCAACGGTAATGTAATCAGAAACAGTAATGTAACAGTTTCATTTCTCCGTGAATGTTTCAAGATTAACTTTACAAATGTCTTCAATAAAAATGTAAAAAAAAAAATATTTTTTCTTTAGACTACAAAAAAAAAACGGAATATAATTTAGAATAATGAACGCATAATATTTAGGACGGAGTACAAACTAATTACATTCTTTTCTTATCATACAATTTTATGCAATTCGATAAATGTTTTTTATGGTATGTATGTATGTATTGGGTTATCATACAGACTAATTTGATTTACAAAACTTGTTTAATTAAAATGCAGCTGTAGTTAATATTGCATCAAAAACTGTGGACTTGTAGTAATTTAATATTGTCGAAAAGAGCAGTAGTAGATTGTTTATTATCATCGTTTATAAACATAAGATTAATTGTAAATAATTCTTAAGCATATCATTTTTAATCTGATTTATAACAATTTGTTTGTAAAAGTCATAAATAAAAAGAGGTAGCCAAACCATTTAAAAATTAAAAATATAAATGACATTACAGTATTAAAACATAAAAAGTGGTTAATTTTCCATTATACAGTATAAAAATATATCTTTATGAAAACGAATTTTTTTTAAAATAGGTAAATATCATATTTTATTTTGTGACGTCACTGGTTAACAGACATTTCCAAACAAATATTTGTCAAAAATGTTGTCATATTAAAACTACTCTTACAGCAGCTTTCTAGAACATTTAGTTAATGCACAATTAGTAAATGCCAGATTTACCTAATACCTAATTAAATTTTACATTCTGTTTCTAGAAAATATTTTATAAAACATTTCCTAAATTCTCATTAACTTTAAAGAAGAATTAAATAGAGGGAAATTTGCGGTTTTCAAACATATATTGAACAAATGTTGTATTTTTAAGTAACCTTATTAAGTTTTTGAAATGGAGAAACAGGAAAGAGGAAAATATTTCAATGATTTGAAAAGGAGAAACTAATATAAAATTTATTTTGAGTTATTTTAACTCTTCTGCATTTTGAGACATTTTTATTAAATGTTTATACAATAAAGCTATTTATTACATTCCTTACAAACTTGCAAACAGTAGTTTTTGTACATCTACAAAGTGGTTAATTATCTGTTGAACACTCGTGTTTCATAAAATCTTAGTTTCAACAATTTTTCTATTGAGGACAGTGACATAATTCTGGCATTAGATAATTTCAAATTAGGCCTAAAACGTGAACACCACCTTCCTTACTAATAAACATTATGAATTCTTCGTCTGAAAATTAAATGAATCTTGTCTCATTCTGTATATTCTACTACTGAAAATTAAAAATATCTTGTCTTATTCTCTATATTCTAGTACTGAAAATTAAATGAATCATGTCTTATTCTGTAATTCTACTACTTCTGAAAATTAAATGAATCTTGTCTTATTCTGTATATTCTAGTACTGAAAATTAAATGAATCATGTCTTATTCTGTAATTCTACTACTTCTGAAAATTAAATGAATCTTGTCTTATTCTGTATATTCTACTACTGAAAATTAAATATATCTTGTCTTATTCTCTATATTCTAGTACTGAAAATTATATGAATCATGTCTTATTCTGTAATTCTACTACTTCTGAAAATTAAATATAACTTGTCTCATTCTGTATATTCTATTACTGAAAATTAAATGAATCATGTCTTATTCTGTAATTCTACTACTTCTGAAAATTAAATATAACTTGTCTCATTCTGTATATTCTATTACTGAAAATTATATGAATCATGTCTTATTCTGTAATTCTACTACTTCTGAAAATTAAATGAATCTTGTGTTATCCTGTAAATTCATAACTTAATAACTCAATGGCTTCTGTCAATTCTTCATCTGAACTACTACTATTATAATTTAATACTTGTGAATTAATTACAAAGAAGAAGGCGTGAAATTAATATATAGGTTATGTTGTTGATACCAGGAGATGATTTGGGAAAAACTTGTGAACACTAAAAATACACTAAATGAAATTTAAACACTTCATACATATTTAAATATAAACACTACATAAAATCACATGCCATATTACCTGAACAATATTTTGAAACTGTAATTAAATCAGAAAAAAACATAAAAGAAATGTCACAACAAAAGTCACAAACCAAATTTTAATATACAACTAAATATTTAATTGGCTGACATTGGGACTTTAAATTAATGAGAGTTTAGTGGTTGATTAGCTGTTAGCGAATGTTCTAGAATCTGAAATTGATGATTTAATAATAGATTAAGTTCATGATGTATTTAATCACTAAACTATAAACCGGCTGTTAGAATAGTTCTAATGGAAATAATTTTGGAACTAAATGATTGAACTATTTTTTTAAACATAAAAATAAACTTAAGCAATAAATTTTATTGAACGTTCTGAACCCGACCTACAGTTACGGTTTTCATTTTATATACATAAATATAAATTTCTCTGTGTGATGTTCATAGTTTAGTTTTTGACATTTCTGATAGCTATTAAAATAAATGGTACATAAACATTGTAAGATGTTTCTCAGTTACACATTCCCAAACCGAAAATGTCATTTTTGTAGGGGTTAAATTAAAAAGCGCCATAAAAGACGTTTTGATAAAAAAAAATTAAATGAGAACATAATCTTA
This sequence comes from Aphrophora alni, assembly GCA_963513935.1. NCBI lineage: Eukaryota > Metazoa > Arthropoda > Insecta > Hemiptera > Aphrophoridae > Aphrophora > Aphrophora alni. Next base: position 9,756,832 of record OY740767.1, on the reverse strand, counting down.
GTTCGCTTGTCCCCACAATGTAAATCAAATTACAATCGATTTTTTAATGGAGCCAGTCTTGATTCAAATTTATTTATTTGCCAAACATTCGTAAAATGTTATATTTTTATAATTGCAATATTTCACACGGATTTATGTCCTTTACTATTCACACGTCAATAAAATTTGAACGAAATCAGTTGTTTTGATTTTGAGAAATTACATATTTTATAAGTCACATGGGACTTATATATTGTTACCATTGACTGACGAACAGGTGTTTTGTGAGAGATGGTATCCAACAAGTTATGTTTGGAAACTATAAATTTTATCACAATTAGAGCCGATATATAGCCAAAATAAACAAACATGCTAAATTTGGTTAAAATCTGTGAGCTTGTTTGATGCAGTACACAGATGTAAAACGACAGACAGAGAGACGATAGTATGTCCAAAACACTTTTTTACTTAACGAACATTAAAACTGATATATCAGTAACGTTTTTTAAAAATATTTTTGACCCATCACATAACATTTTATACGCTTATTTGAGAAAGTGATAAGGTTAGGTTATGTTAGGTTAGATTAGGTTAGGTTAGGTTAGGTTAGGTTAGGTTAGGTTAGGTTAGGTTAGATTAGCTTAAGTTAGAATAGGGGTTAGGTTAGGTTAGGGCGTAATAGGTAAAAGAAGAAACTATTAACCTAAAGAAATCCCGTATTTAAATATATCATTAAATTTAGTTTTTCAATTAATTGTATTCAATCTAAACTATTAGGCAGCTATACCGGTTAGCCCAGCATTATACGCACAATATACAAGTATGTTAATATCTACAGCGTCAACGCTTTAATGGCATCAATAAATAATCCTGTGTTATACGAATTGACTTTCGTTCACACCTGCGTGATTTCATAACATTAACCGTAATTTGTCTAAAACGTCTTTGTTATTACACTTTCCTAAATCCGAATTATTTAAATATTGTTTTTCCAAAACTTACTTTCATAAATATTTTGTTTTAAATTTTGAAAATTGAGATTCGTATAATAAATGCTATTGTTTGACTTGTCACTATATCAGTTTCATTCTAAAATTAAACTTGGCTTGTAAGGTTACAAATATTTTGGAGACACTAAAACTATTTTTTTTCTTCTTAAACACTTCTCTGTACACTAAATTACTTGAATCCATGTATACATGAATATTAAAATTTTGACGGTAATTTAAGTTTTCTCAGATTTAAATGGAGATAGTAATTTCATAATTTATGTTGTTTCAAACGTTATTTTTATAATAATTTAATTTAAATTTATACTGTAATATTCTAAAGTTAATATATTATTATTCTTGGAAATCTGTTAATTTCATTCTTTTCCCTCTGTTTTACTAATGTATTATATATTATTACTCCCCCTCCACTATACATATTATTGATATTATTATTGTTAATTTTTTTTTTATTATGAATAAAATTACACTTTTAAATAAAAGTGTAATTAAAATTTAATTGTTTTGATGATTTTAACTTCGTTTGATATATATATATATATATATATATATATATATATATATATATATATATTTGGAATTGTATTTCACTTGATAATGCCCCATAGATATTTTTACTATCAGATTTTCCTACAATTAGTTATACAATTACAATTTCTTGAAGGATAAGATATAGGACTTGTAAATTTCTAAATGGCTGTTTTTAAAAGAATCTTACTCCTAAAATAATGTGGAAACGACAATTTTCTCTTGATCATTAATCGGCACCAGCGTATCTTTTTTGTAATGAATATATTCAATGAATTGACCAAAGAAAACTAAATTTGTTACAGTAATATTTAAAAACTATAAAAGTACATTATTGTCACAATTAAGCCTGCATTATTGTACATTTTCGTTCTAAAGGACGAATTCTTAATTTAATAATTGTAATAAAGAACTGATATTTTACGCAATTTTCACTTGTGCTTTATCTTTCTTTTTTTCAAATGCCAAAGTTCATATTAAATCTATAGCAACCGAAAGAAAAATAGTAATAAAAATATATTTTCTGGAGATGTTTACTCATTATTTTTATTGAGTGGGTCGTAGTATTTAGTTTATTCATATTTCTGTCCAAATAATATAATATTAAATTATTTTAATAATTTACATCTTTTCAATTTCCTACAACTTTGATTAGTTTACTATGGTTAATTTGGCAAACTGAATTTTAAATGTCTAATCATGACTTCCAGTCAATAGTTATCATTAAAAAATAATTAATCAATTGACTATTAGTACTTCTGAATAACTGATATTAGTATAGAATTGATTTACAAAAGGTTTGTACAATAGTTACTGGGAATGGACAGTATTTAAGCTAAAAGTGAATATCAGTAATTTCAAATATAAATTCCTTTATTTTTAACTACTCTGTATATTCATGGTTTCTTTCTATTTCCAACGTTAAATGTTTATATAACTAACTCACACTTCACATTCACAATACTCTCATCTCATGGCTACTTAATGTCAACACTCATGAAAAACAGTTCAATTTCAAGCCATGCCTTATAAACATGTGATCTAGCCCGGATTAGTGACTGTTTTACAAACATTTAGTCGAATTTCACAATCAAGGTAAAAATTACTTAAAAATTAATTTTACATAAAACACCCTGAGGATGTATAACGGCGAAACATGTCACAAATAAGGTTTTGTTTTTTGTGAAATGGAGTTTAAGCTATTTTAGCCTTAACATGACTATTTCACAAAGTAATAAATGTGTTTAAACTTAACAATACTATTAGCTAGTGTTGTTATCGTAAAACATTATTTTCAAATAAACTGAATTTGTGAATAACTCAAATGTTTCAGCTTATCATCGATTTCGTTAAAGTCTTTAGAGACAGAAAACGATATTTTTAGTGAGTCGATAAGGGAGGTTTGGAGTTTATTAGAAATTAGGTTTATTATATTTGTAAACAACATTATTATATTTTAGTATAAAATTCGAGTAGGGTTTTACGTCCGCCTGTATTTTTCGAATACTTCAAGTACTTGTTTCCAGATTATGGTTACGCCATTTTGTTAGTTTTTTTTTTCGTGGTGAGTCTGTAGTAACCAAATCGCATAGAAGAGAAAAAGGTAGAAGAGGGTAATATTATAGTCAAGTATAATTGTCAGTTGTCTGAATGACTCAAAATTTGGAATTTTGACGCGAGGAAAGTAACTGGAGGAATAATTACATTTTATTTAGAAGAACGTTGAAGTTATGTGAAAACGTTGCAGGTAGTTTGAAAATTAAAGGGCTTAGAACATTATTAGTCCCGTTTTTATGAAAACTCAAAATATTTTGTACATTTATTTAGTTCGAAAGCAATTAAAAGTATATATTAAAAGTGGCATTTGTCTTATTAAAAGAAATTATTGGAAACCAAATAAATTGGAATTATAAAAAAATATATCAGATGATCTGTATGAACGTTGTTTAGTTTCTACATATTGTTATAGATTTTAAGTTTGCGGTCAAGTGTTAATACGATCCTAAAAAGATAATCAAGTGTGAAATATCACACATTGAGGCAGAGAGCGGAATTGAGTGTAAATCTCTCAAAGAACAAACATGTCGGTCAGTGATTTGTTACCTAACCGTAACCTAACATTTGTTTTATTTAAATTAAAATGAGCATGTTTTAAATTAGGCGTCATATAGCAAACCAATAATATTTATTAACGAAATCTGCTTTTATATTCTTAGCTCATTAATACCTAATTAATGATCTAGAAGCCTAATATATCTCAATAGTTTATGTAAAATATGTAATGCGTATATTTTACGTCTGTAACTCTAAAATATATTGAATATAATAATTTTGTATCTGTATTGTTTCTGGAGAGAAATAAAATAAAATAAATATTTTAAAAATATATTAACTGTATAGTAATATATATTACAATATATTTAAAATCATGAATGAGATAACAATAAAAACAAAAACCGTGTTTTTATTTAAGGAGATAATTTCTGGAAATCCGTTTTTATTTTGAATTACTTAAAAATAGCACGTTTTAAATTTTGACTTCAAATTTTTCGTTATTTATTGTAAGCTGCGGAGAGATTCAATATATTTTTTATACAGTTTGTTCTAATATAGCAATAATAGTAATTATTGTAAACATTTATTACAACAGAGGGAATTAAATAGTTTTGTTTGATACCTTATTCGACTCTACTTGTAGATTATGTGTAAGATATTTCCTTAGCTAACCTTTATGTTCAAGATTGCCCATAATTTCTGCAATAAGCGAATTTCTCTTTAATAACTATTTGTTTAAATCCTAAAGTACCGTCCTTTTATTATGATTCTTTATTTTATAAACACTTTTTAAATTTTTTAAAAACTCAATATATATTTTGCATCTATTAAATTACTGTTTGTTGAAAATATTATAAATAAATGTCAAAAATTGCTTTCAGAAATAGGATAAAACAGTTTGAATATTGTTTCCAAACCAAAATTTTATAACATTAAAAAATATTAAACCCAAATAGAATATCAGATATTGATTTATGAAAAAGAACACTTTCAAATGTAAGTCAAATATTAACTTATAATATATTTTTTTAAATAAAGAAGTTAATAAAAAACATAAGAAATCATTTAGTAAAATTATCATTATATTCCAATACTCTAGTTCACATTTTCCAACCATTTTATTTGACTACATGATACACAATACATATTTATTTATTTAAACAAATAATAATTTACTTCTAATTATATTATATCTATTTCCAATTTATATATAGAGTGTTTATTTATAACTGTGTTATTATTTCACTAATTACGTTATAAGGATTATATGGATGCTCATTTCAGTCCTCCAGTCTAGTCAAAAGTATGGAATAGCTTAATTATAATTGGGTGCATTGATTTTTCAGAAGAATTTAAAATTAAATTCTTTTCATAAGTTACTTCATGCTTTATAAATTCAAAAACTGTTTCTTGATACGTTTTTGTGTTCACAATGTCACAATGTTCACAAATAACACTCAAACGTTGTCAATCAATTATAAAAAGAAAACCTAAGTAATTCTTATTCATGGATTTGTTTAACTCTTAGTATTCTGAATAGAGGCGTTTCTACAATATTTACCTTTAGCTTTATTACAAAATCAAATGATCTACTAATTATAAAAGATATTTTAATTTTTTTAAACAATTTAATTAATGTGCTTTTTGTAATATTTCTTAGGAACTAATAGGTTTATACGCAACTTAAAATGAATGGGGGGGGGGGGGGGTGATAATTTTAAAGATCACCTACAAAACAGTTTTTAATAGCACAATCGATTTTGATGCAAATTATTTCATCGAAGGAATAATTCATAGTACTCTAGTTTTAAATTTACAGTAAGTTTGCTATGACAACGTTCTAATTCAGTTGCTTTAAATATTATTGTGATGTAGAGTATTGCCATATTGAACTAAACATTTTAAACAAATTTTGTTGAATATATTTTGAATAAATAAACATTTACGTTTAAAAACAATTTTTGGTAGAAAAGAATTACCTTAAAGAGCATTTTATGAAGGATTCTACGTCTCACACAATATTTTACAAGATAATATCTAGGCAAAAATTACTAAATAACCGTTAAAATTTGAGAAAACAGAACCGTTTAATATACTTTCATATAGAAAATCATTCAAAAAAACAAAAAAAAAAAAACAGTACCTCTAAGAAAAAATGTTTCAAGTTCATCTAACTAATATACTTGATAATTAATGTTAATATATAGTGTTTACTAGTCTAATAATTTGTTTCCCTCTTTTAACCTAACTAATTAATTAGCTAACCTGGTTCCAATTCTGTTGTGTCTTGATTTTTATTTATAAACCTATCCCATTCGATTAACTACTTTTAAAATGCAACAGCATTTAAAACCAACCAAAAAAACTAAACCTGTTTATTTGTGTTTTTATAAATTAATTTTGTTGTTCAATATATGTTGTGATATAAATATTAATTGTTCTAATAGTATAATATAATTATTTACATGTTACATTTTATTAAATGAATATGCACTTAACTAAATAAATTTTAGTTTAATAATTAGATAAGAGATGTTTTATACAGAATGGTTAAAAATAATGAGATAGTATTTATTCATTTTGGGTCTCTCAGATTGCCATAAAAACCAGATTTACAAAATTTGCGAATATAAATTTCAACATGAAGGGTTTTTCAAAAGTTCAACTTTAGGTTTTTATAAAAATAAGTACCAAAGATTTTTGTAACACCCAATTATGAAATGAAAATATCGGGCGACAAAACATTCCCCATACATATTGAAAATCGAAAAAGAATATTTTAGTTTATAAACATCAACTATAATAACTATTATCAAATTTATTTCAATACAGATAGAAAATAATCGCCCTGGTTGCTACCCCCCCACCAAAATAACTGAAATTGTGTATAAGAAAAAAAAAATCAATATTTAACGGTAAAGTTCTTTCAACATCGGTTCTAAATCAAATACAGATGACATGTGAATGTTAATAACTCAAATAAGGAGAAAAATAAAACAAATAGTGAAGTTGATCAAAATGCAGAAAAAATCAATTAAATTCCACCACTGTCAAACAGTTAATGAAATACATGTTTAACTTTGGAAGGTATATATTACGCGTTTTGTCAGATTTGTTGCGTGTGACAAATATTGTATTATATTTCATCCTATTTAGAAGTTATGTATTAGAAATAATACTTATTTTACAGAGTTAATTTAATATACTGTGTAATTTGAAATAAATATACAATTTAAATATCAGTGAAGAAGAAGCAACTAAACAAGTTTAAAATTGTGTACAAGTAGGAACTATACTTACTATTTTTTGTTCTTGCTTTAAAAATATATAAAAAAAGTTGTAAGAATGAAATTATTTAAAATTGACAGAGAATAGTTAGTTAGTTTATTACAGAGCTACTATTAAATTTCTCAACTACACTATAAATGGCGCTATATGAGAGCTTCTTTCAATATTTGTTATCACTTATATTTGACTACAATAACTTTAAGTTGTACTAGTAATATTTTTATGATGTTGGTATCCTTTAAATAAGTAAACTTACACTAAATATTAATATTTAAAATAAGTAACATTACTTACCGCACGATTTGTTAGACGCGTTCACTGAAATTATCTCTTATCCACAGAAATGTAAATTGTTTTCTTATTTTTCAATATTTTATTTTTGAATCTAAAATTGATAGTTTAATTAAATAAATTGCATTTATAAAATATATCTTATAACGCTAAATATTTTATATTCTTATATTGACGGAAAGAGTTATCGTAAAGAAATGTCAAGCCGAAACCTTATCCTCTCGCTGGAACAAAGTCGGTGGACGAACTGATTGCAAGAGCGCACCGAACCATATCACGAGCATTACCGATCTATTCCGAACATATACGAACGATACTGAAAGCTCGTTATTGTTTACAATAATTACATTTGAACTGAAATCTCTACGAGCTGGCAGAAAGAACTGATTGTCTCTTTTCATTAATCTTTTAATTACATTTATAATAACTCATTTTTGTAATAATCAACTGATGATTTATTTATTGGTAATGCCGAGTGTATTTATTTCCGTCATTAAAAGTAATTCTATTTCAACATATCGTAAACCTCTGAATGTATTATCTATAATATAAATGATTAAACTGTCACGTCCTCTATTACTTTTTCCCTTTTAAAGTAATCATGCTGTTGTTTTCACATTCTGATTGTGATATTAGAGGTAATGTGAAAACGTATCGTCTTCCTTAATGTCATTCCTCCTAGACATCTGTTGGCCCTATCTATATTTTCAAACTTAAAAAAACGTCAAATAATAGCTTGTTTTAAAATCTGTAAAAAAAAGAGAATCGAAATTTAAAAATCGTATTGTTTACTTGCTAATTTATAATTCGTGTGATTACTTATCATACTAATTAATCATTATAATAAATTACATTAAAAAATTTAAGTCTTAGGGAAATATCCACAGAAAAAAGACATGTAGGACGTCCAAGAAATTAAATGGGTCCAGTGAAAAATAAATCGAATTAGTTAAATTTACTTTAGTAGAACCATCCCCCATAGATATTTAAAAACAAATTACGTATTTTTAATCAAGCATAAATGTGACCTTCTAACGGAACTAGACACTAAAAAAAGACATAGAGGGTGTCCAGTAAATTAAATAAGTCCAGTGATTAAAATAAGCCGATTTAGTTAAATTTACTTTTGTAGTTGCACCCCCCCCCCAATTAGATATTAACAAAAATAAATACATCATAATATTTAGCAAATTTTATAAGAATCGTATACAAGTCAAATAAATTAAATGGGTCCAGTGATTAAAATATATAGATTTAGTTAAATTTACTTTAGTAGTTGCACCCCTCCCCCATTAGATATTAACAAAAATCAATATATCATAATATTTAGCAAATTTTATAAGAATCATGTAAAATTAAAATAAATTAAATGAGTCCAGTGATTAAAATAGATAGATTTAGTTAAATTTACTTTAGTATTTGCACCCCTCCCCCATTAGATATTAACAAAAATCAATATATCATGATATTTAGCAAATTTTATAAGAATCATATAAAAGTCAAATTTATTAAATGGGTCCATTGATTAAAATAGATAGATTTAGTTAAATTTACTTTAGTAGTTGCAACCCCTCCCCCATTAGATATTAATAAAAATAAATACATCATAATATCTAGCAAATTTTATAAGAATCATATAAAAGTTCAATAAATTAAATGGGTCCATTGATTAAAATAGATAGATTTAGTTAAATTAACTTTAGTAGTTGCAACCCCCCCCCCCCATTAGATAGTAACAAAAATAAATATATTAAAATATTTAGCAAATTTTATAAGAGTCATATAAAAGTCAAATAAATTAAATGGGTCCAGTGATTAAAATAGATAGATTTAGTTAAATTTACTTTAGTAGTTGCATCCCCCCCCCATTAGATAGTAACAAAAATAAATATATCATAATATTTAGCAAATATTATAAGAATCATATAAAAGTCAAATAAATTAAATGGGTCCAGTGATTAAAATATATAGATTTAGTTAAATTTACTTCAGTAGCTGCAGCCTTACCCATCCTCCTGACAATTAAAATATAATTAAAACCATAATATTTACCAAATTCTATAAAAATCAGATAAACATTTTAAAATTTGAAGGGAACTAAACACGCAAAAAAATACATACAAGATGTTAAATAAATTTCAATTGGTATAGTGACTAAAATAGATCGATTTAGTTAAATTTACTGAAGTATCAGAAGCCTCCCCCCTCCCCGGACAATATAAACAAATTAAAATCATACTCTTTACAAATTACATTAAAACCAAATAAAAATATTCACTTCTGTTTGAACTAAACACTCACAAAATACATACAGAATGCCTAAAAAATCATTTGGTTCAGTGATTAAAATAGGTAGATTTAATTAAATTTAAGGTACCCCATCAAAGTTAGAATTTAAAATTTAAGTATGTTATTATATCGTATACATTATATTAAAAACACCGCCATTTTCATCCCAATAAAGCGATATTAATGTAATTAAAATCTTTGAAATTAACGCCAGATTGTAAATATTTAGGTATATAATTCCCCCCCCCCACTTTAATAGTACCTTCCTACAATAAAAATGGCAATTTACTCTATCATTTGACTGCTTACAATTAAAGTCGTGTTCTCGTGATAGATCACCAGTAAGTCATAGCGTTAATACAGCTGCTGTTTCTCTATATAAATCAATAATACACCTTGAAAGTTGTTCCTTATCTCAGTCTACGGTCGCTATGTTTTATTAGATTATCTCTTATAACTAACGAACTGAAACAAATTAAGTTTACTGTCTGCCATGTTGGTAGTACAAAGCAAGTTTTGTGGTAAGTAAAAACATCGATGACGTGTTTAGTGGAGTGGACCACTGTCTGTTCAGTCCTTGCATAGAGTGCAGCACAATTAGTAATGAATTTTTGTAAAATATATCACATAAGTACGGTCTGATCGCGTTGGCTGGGCTCCTGACCGCTTTAATTGTGTATGACCGCTATAACGAGCATCTTTCCATCGACCTGACCGCTTTACCCAGCGAAGCGGTACCTATATATATATATATATATATATATATATATATATATATATATATATATTTAAATCCGCTCTAAAAATGTTAATACGTTTTTCTAAAACATAAATAAATAAATTTCACCAATGTAGAATTATTAATGTTGTTTAAACGGACATTTGCCATTATTTGAGTATATAAAAATTAAAACACGACGTTTCGAGAGTATATATCAACTTTCGTTATCACGTGTAAAACATAGAGCAAGAAAAGAGAAACAGAGTAACATGGCCTAGTAGCCGAGGGCCATGTTGGAAGCTAACACTAAATCTATAACCTCAGGAAAGAATTCAAGCCTAAAACTAGGCCTTAATAGTCGTGCATTAGTTTTTTACACACACCAATGATGTCAAATGTCTGATTAAACTAAATTAATATTATGAAGGCGAATGTCTGATTAAATATTATTAATAATATGAAAAAGCCATCATTGAGAAATAACTTTAAAACCAGAATGAAGGATCGGTTGAATAATCAGTCTAAAGATATATTATTTTCTGTGAGTTAAATAAATAATTTCATGTTAAATTGGAAATATTTACGGGTAGTAAATATATTCCCAATCGTAAAATTTTGTTTTAATTTAGAGATTTAGAAGAGACATAATATTCCCTCTTAAAAAAAAATTATATATAATTTGTAGATACCATTTGCGTAAAACATTTCATGGTAACGATCGTACATGAAAAACAGAATTCTATTAAGTATAATTTTGAAGTGCAGAATATAAGTTTAAAGTGTTCCACTGTGGCAAACCACTTAGTAAATAAAACGAAAACTTTGTTAAGTGTGTTAACCACAACACATTGACGTTTCATTTAACAGGCGTTGTGAATTATATTCTGCCGTAGAACAAAATACTTTAACTTTAATACAGAAATTTGTTTATATTATACAATATAGTGTTTATTTTGTATTTAATTTTTGTTTCTTTTTTATATTGAATTTTTATTTGTTCGAAAACTGATCTGTACCAACTATGATAATAGAATTTTATTTCTGGAGATGTGTTTGTCTTTTTTTTATATAAAAGTTGAATATACGAAGCTTTGTAACAGTTTTTTTAACCAATTCTAATGGTAATTAAAGTTATTGTGATTATTTTTTTTTAAATTACCAAATATTTGTATAAAGTTTTATAGCAAGCGTTAAAAAATTTTCTCCGTATTTGGTAGTTTAGATTTCAGTATATTTTTCTAACTTGTTTTTTATAACATTATAACTTACGAAACTGACATGGTTGTGATACAGCGGAGAGGACAAACAATATGATGCAGAGCAAAATCAACGTGAAAGATCTTTAAATTACCAAAAAATTATATTTGAATAAATGGTATTTCTCCAGTAATATAAGGATTACTTTATTCCATAAATATTTTTAGTTAATTGTTGCTTAGATACTTACGTGTATAGGTTGGAAAATTTCAATTTTGAAATAATTCATAGAGAGGCATTAACGTCTAAAAGTTTAACTCTTATTTTACCTATTAAAATTCTATTTTGAAATTTAATTTTAATATTTACCATAGTTTCATTTTCATATATAATGAATTACATGAAAAATTTCATTGTTATATTTAAACACACTCATTTCAACAATATAACACAATAAAAAATAAGATTAAATATATATAGAAAATTACAGTTATTACCAAAACATTTATTCTATACAATATTTTTAAATTTCACAGTTACAAAGAAATTGTTAACCTAGAAAAAATAAAATTAATTCCATCCACTATTCACAATTCTCATTCCCGTCATACCTAATATATAAACACACCTAAATATATATATATATATATATATATATATATATATATATATATATATATTTATTTAAACCTGACAGTTTTAAATGGTTTTCAATTAAAAACTATATTACCTTACGCACTATACTAAATAATTTTGCACCCTTAAAAGAGAGTTTCATGTCCAAACAATTTATGTTTGTGTAAATTATTCCTTTTGCACTTTGTGGTAGGAATAAAAATGTACAAAACACTAGAAGTCTGTTATATTTAACACATTTGAAATACTTTAAAAGTAATGTAAACATACTGAGTATTGTCGTAATTCCTTAGCATTCCGACATTAATATTAGTTTTACAAAGTATGCTTCCAGTTAAAAAAATTTAGTTGCTATATTTAGATTTAGAAATAAAAAGTTTCTTACTTGGTCTTTTTTTTCAAAGCGAATTAAGACCCAGTATATTGATCGTATACATATTCATAATATATTTATTTTACACAGTTGGCATTACATGTTAAGAATTAGAAGAGGTGTTATTTTCTAAAGTTAAGTGATTATGGTTTTCAAAACACACTGTGAATGTCTCCAAATAAGGTTTTCACTAAATCAGATGTTCGTCTTTCAGTTAGAAAATCTCCGCTATGGTTTGTTTTCAAAAACAATTATTACCTTCCTTTGTTTATAAATGTAGTTTATAATTTAATTCTAGGAGGATATTTAAACAAAGAATACTGTAAATGCTCGTTAAAAATCGCTCGAGGTATTGTTCTAAATGTATGTTTATTTAACGAGTTTGTTATTTAACTAGATCCTTTAAAACAATTCTTTAGTTTCTGATGCTTACTAATGGTGCAGTTCATTAGCTTTAAATATATATTTCTCTTGTGAAAAATGTTGCAACTTATCTAAGAAACGAGAGTTAACAGCTGATATGTCCAATGATTTTCCTTGATATGTCTCCAAGCTATAAGATGGTACAAAATATTTTTCTACTAATTTACTAACAAAGTAAAAATTGCGTTAATTTAAATTATACAATATATAGTAAACATCTCTACCAATAAATAAAAACATAAAATAATGCATTAATATTCAAAGAAAAAAGTTGTTTTTAAACATTACTAAATAAAAATTATAATAATAAGGCGGTAATAACCACAAGAATGTCATATTTTTACAATTGGTTGCACTTAAACTCTCAGCCTAATTTAAAACCAAAATAAAAATAAATATTTAAGAATAGAACATGAAAACAAATAATAACAACAAAAGCTATTTAAATACAAAAAAGATATATTGATTCTGTTTAAAATGAGTTAAATAAGTGGATTTGTAGCTATTTAAATAAAGAAACTCTTTTTTTTTCACAAATACGTAGAATACATAAAATATAATGTTTTTGCGGAAGAAATATGTTTAGAAATTTTGAACAAAATATACGTTTTTATTGTTTTTTAGTCTTAAAAGTGATTGTTTTAGAAATTCCTTAAGTCTATCTATGAGTTTATGAAATATAAGAGCTTTAATAAACGTTATACCAATAATATTCTTCGATATTTTATTTTTATTGATGCAGTTACTATTTATTATTATAAGTGCTCATTAGTCTAATTTTATATTTTTCAGTATTGAAAAGATATTTTTGTACCAAAATAATATTATTGAATTTAAATTTTTTTATCATAATACTTATCTATATATCATAGTTTGATAACAATAAAGTTTCATAATGTGAACGGTATTATAATTTTAAGAAAACTTATTCCCCCAAGACAGGTGTGTAATAATACAACTAGTTCTAGAAAGTATATTTTGAGATGTATATTTGTCAATACTGTACAAATATTTTGGGAAGGTACACTTTAAGAAGCAAAATATTTTATTATCAGCTCTTATCTAGTTGTCATGGAAACATCTTCATATCGTGCCAAACTTGCGTTCTTGCAGCTTAGTTAAATCCTGGGTTTTGATTGAATTCTGTATTTCTTAAGATTCTCAATTTTCACCTGTAAACATATAAGCAAGTTTTTGTATTTTAACTCTAGTAACAATAAAACACAGTGCTTCAACATATGTTAAATAGATTCAATCTAATGTATAAAACTAAGAAACTAAATAAAACCATTACTTGAAAATAAAATACTTAAAACTTCACGGTTTATTCTGTTAGTACGTTTTACATAATGTACATTATTTCGGTATAAAATCAAATTCTACTATTCCTAGCTTTTACCTTAATCCTAACTTCAGTAGTAATTGCATCACGCCACTCCTAGCGTTACCTTGAATAGTTCTAAGATTTGATCATTTAATTACACTGAAACTTGTCAACTAATGATAGGAAAACAGAGGTAGGTATTGTATAATAGAATATTGTACTGAATATAGTTGTAAAAGCCGCAATAGAAATGTAACATACGTAAAACAAAATTAGAATAGGTTTTATAGTTAACAATAGAAAATTTCTGCAATGAGATGTTTGTATTTTTATTAATTTGTAATGAGATATATTCGTATTTGTTTTTATTTGCAATGTGACATTTGTATTTGTATTTATTTGCAATGTGACATTTGTATTTGTATTTATTTGCAATGTGACATTTGTATTTGTATTTATTTGCAATGAGATATTTGTATTTGTATATATTTGCAATAGGATATGGTATATTTACAAGAATCATGTATGAACGTTGAAATTAAATTAGAATTGAAATACTTATAAATCCAAGAATAAACGGATCTTAAAACTTCCAACCCTCTCTCTCTCTAATGATATACGTTTACAAAACACAAATCAATACTCGATACTGTCTAAAACAAAAATATTACCCCAAAAATGTTTTAACGAAATAATTTTTTTAGTAAAAATAATTACAACTATAGCTTAGACTTTAATTTAAGAGTTATTCAGTTTTGTAATTTGGATTTATTTGTCCTTCTTGTGTATTTTTTGATTAAATATTATATAAATTACCATTTACATTTAATCTCAAGAGACATTTGGAGATAAGTTGATTAATACAAATCCAAAAATAAAAACAAAATGTTAACACTTCATAAAAGGTAATTTATTTTACAGATAAACCTTTATAATTGTTTATTTGTATTCCATTATAATTATATAATATGTCCGTAACGTTCTAGTCGACCGTTGAATTTTTTAAAATAAAAACTTCGGTTGTAAACCTTGGGTTTACATGCACTTATTGTGTATTGTTTAATCTAATTTCTAAATCAATAACATCCAAGGTTTGATATTAAGAGATTTAGAAATAAGTTGATTAATGTAATATCAAATATAAAAACAAACTGTTGACACTTCATATGAGATAAATTATTTTAAGGATAAAACTTTAGCATTGTTTATTTATATCCTATTGCAATTATTTAACATTTCTATATCTTTCTAGTAAAATGTTGAATTTTTAGTAATACAAGCTTATTTGAGATTTTCACAGGTTGTCACAAGGTTAATTATCACCTTAGCTCCGTTTAGTCAAATGACTCTAATTGTTCACATGGTAAATAAATTGTGTGTATTTTTAAATACAAAAATACACCCAAATATATGTTGTTTAATTAGAGTAAAACCACATTTGATATAATCATTTAATTATATATATATTTTAGATTGTGAAAGCAAGAAGAAATATTTCAAAACATTACTGTTTTGCTTAATAAATTTTAAAATAATAGGTACATGTTCTTAAAGTCAATTATCTGTAGGGTATATTTGTTTCTAAAGTATTTTTCACAACTCTTTTGTAACTACTTACAAAGAAAAATGATATATTACTGCAGGTCTCAAGGTAAGACCCTTTAAATACGTGATTATATGTATGTTCTAATAGTATATGTATTGATCCATGATGAATTGAAAAAGTTACTTTTTTTAAAAATGAGAGTAAAATTGTATTTATATTAACTTTGGAACACACTTAAAATTTTAGAAGCTTATTTTGTTCCTCAAACCTCTTATAAATTGTTTCTCCAACGTCCAAAACATATTATAAATTATATTTTTAAAAAATCCTGTGACATTTTATATGTCACCATAACGTGTATTGATAAACCATTTTTTGTTGTTACACATTGTTCTAGAGTTAAACCGTGATAATTTATTAACAGAACGTATCAAATAACTCAAATACTAAAACACATGTTTTAATATCAAAATAACTTTACAAAAACTAGTTATCAGGCATTATCTAGTATGAAACAATCTGATACTATTCTGTCATATAATTTATCAGTCGAGAAGTACATTTTAGATTTAAACGATTTGCCTGATTGGCTGTTTCAAACAAATCTGATTACTCAAACAGTTGTTTCATTTTATTAAAGAGTTTTTTTAACTGAAAAATTAAAAGTACTTTCTATACCGATATAAAATGGTTCTTTTTTAAAAACCTCTTCTACTTGTCTTAGTGGACAAGTATAAGTGGACAAATCAAATAATTAAAATATCAAGAAAATTATTTGTTTGTTTATTTAGTTTAATGTATGAGTTAATGTAGTTTGAGGTTTTTACCTTGTTTATTTTAACGTATTTGAAGATTTTCTTATAGTTCTCTATTTTTTTGTTTCAGAAGATACGATGTGTTACACATATGTAAACAAGAGTTCAGTGTTGTGTTTGGTTTTATGGTAGTAGCTAAACAAAAATTATATAGTTTTATGTCAATAGTTTAATGTAACTACAAGTGGTTATGTAGTGAGATGTATTATATAAACAACTATTATTTACCAATCGTTGAATGTACTAGGAAAAAAAATTGTTTGTATAATTGTAATCATAAAAATTGTTTAATGAATAAATGTAAAAAATAACAGAAAAAATTGTTTTTAAATTTATTGAGTTATTCCAAACACACTTCCTGTTTCCTACAGAAAAAAGTTTTCTTGCATGTAGCAATATTTTGCAGGAATGTGTGATAGTGTTGTACTTCCCAGCCATATAAACTGAGAATATTATTGCTTGGTTTGTTGTCTGGCAATAAGCAGCACTTTCCACAACATAAAAACTCTGAAAGGTATTGCTTCAATTATTCTAAGGTATAATGCAGTAATTTCTATAACAAAAACCATCCAGACCTCTTAAAAAACTTATATTCTCCTTATCCTTATAAAAGTTACAAAAACCTGTTACCCAGAGAATGGAAGTTGTTAGGAGGTCTATTGGAATTGAAATTTTCAAGTCAACCCCTATTATGAAATCACAACTGCATTGACCTCTTTTAACATTATATTCTCCTGATGCTTTGAAAAGTTACAAAAAACCTATTATCCAGTGAATTTGCACAAGGAAGTGTGTTGGGGCCCTTCTTGTACTTGCTCTATACAAGTGATATTCCAGTCTGTGATGAGGCCATCGTTGCTACATTTGGGGATGATACTGCTGTTATCTCAAAAGGAAATAGCATTGAGGAGTCTACTGGAAGGCTGCAGACAGCTGTCAATCGAATTTGTAACTGGACTAAAAAATGGCGAATAAAGCGGAAAGAGATAAAATCTGTTCATTTTAATTTTACTAACAGAAAAATCAATTATCTCCCAGTGGTTGTCAATCAACAAATGATCCCACAAGACAATAATGCAAAATACTTGGGTATGACACTAGACGCAAGATTGCGATGGAAGGTACATGTTAAAAAGAAACGTAATGAACTAAATCTCAAACTAAGGAAAATGCATTGGCTTCTTGGGCGGCATTCGGAGCTGTCAGTGCACAATAAACTATTACTTTATAAACAAGTCTTACAACCTATCTGGACATATGGTGTGCAGCTTTGGGGCTGTGCAAAAAGAAGCAACATCAAAATTATTCAAACATGTCAAAATAAAGTACTGAGGGGCATTGTTAATGCCCCATGGTACATACGCAATGATGATCTCCATAAGGATTTACAAATTGCTACAGTTTATGAAGAGGTTCGGCGATTTGCTAGGAAGCATGAAGAAAGATTGTATAAGCAACGTAACATCGAGATGCTACAAGTTCTCGACGATTCGGTTCAAGTTCGGCGGTTGGACAGGATAAAACCGTTTGATTTGGCCTAAGACACAAGACTAATATGTGAATAACACAAGAACAAGTGATTTTGTGTATTGGAGTGCGTCGTAGGATGTGCAGCCAACAAACGCTTTCATTTTATAGAAATATTGATAGAGGGACTAGGTTCAGTTTCAATTGTTAAAAGGAAAAAAAAATCCAGTGAATAGAAGTGTTTAAAAGGTCTATTGGTAATGAAATATTCATAGCAACTCTGATAATTGAATCACAGCTGCATTGACCTCTTTTAACATTATATTCTCCTGATACCTTGAAAAGTTACAAAAACCCTGTTATCCAGTTAATAGAAGTTGTTAGGAGGTCCATTGGTATTGGTGAATAGAAAACTGAATCACAGTTAACATCTACGTCCTTTGAAATTATATTCTCCTGACACTGCGGAAAAACGACAAAATCCTGCTATCAGGTGAATATCATTTTATAGGAGGTCTATTTGAATTATTGAAAACGGAATCACAGTTAACATCCACCTCCTTCAAGATTATATTATCCTTATACTACGGTAAAATGACAAAATCCTGTTATCGGGTGATTATGATTTGATAGGAGGTCTATTGAAATTGAAAACGGAATCGCAGTTGACCTGTACCTCCCTTTGTTTATATTCTCCTAATACTTCCTGTTTAAATGTACAATGAAAAGTTACAAAAGGGAGGAGAAGAGGACAGCACACCATATGGCGTCCCCAATGCACGTCACAAAATGGCGGATGGGGTACGGTAAGGGCGTATGGGAGTGGAAAGAGGCGGGGCAAGGGGCGGAGCAAAAGTGAAGCAAGGGGCGGAGCAAATTCGAAGCTAGGGGCGGGGCAAGAGTGGAGCAAAGGCGATGCAAGGGCGGGGCAAGAGGCAGGGCTTAAGTCACGTGGTTACTTCCCGCCACTTATATTCTAAAGTACCGCCGTTTCTATTGACATCTACCTCCTTTAACATTATATTCTCCGGATTCTGCGGTAAAACGACATAATCCTGTTATCAGGTGAATATGATTTTATAGGAGGTCTATTTAATTGAAAACTGAATCACAGTTACCATCCACCTCCTTTAAGATTATATTCTCCGAATACAGCGATAAAACGATAAAGTGCTGTTTCCAGGTGAATATGATTTGATAGGAGGTCTATCTGAATTGAAAACGGAATCACAGTTGACATGTACCTCCTTTAATATTCTATTCTCCTGACACTTCCTGTTTAAATTTACCTTGAAATGTTACAAAAGGTAGGAGGAGAGGACATCACACAAAATGGCGTCACCAATTGACGTCACAAAATGGCGTCCAAAGGACGTCACAAAATGGAAGATGGGGTATAATTAGTGGGTTTGAAGCGGGGTATAGGTAGGGAAAGAGGCGGGGCAAAGGGCTCGAAAAAACCGAAGCAAGGGGCGGGGCAAAGCCGAAGAAATGGGCGGGGCAAGGTGGAAACTTCCCTTCATTTTATTCTAAAGTGCCCGTTTCTACTGACGTCTATCTCTTTTAACATTATATTCTCCGGATACTGCGGTAAAACGCCAAAATCCTGTTATCAGGTAATTATGATTTGATAGGAGGTCTTTTTGAATTGAAAATTGAATCACAGTTAACATCCACCTCCTTTAAGATTATATTCTCCTGATACTTCCTGTTTAAATGTAGGAAAATGCTGTACTCTAGCATACATCAAACTATGCAATAAC
Source organism: Aphrophora alni (assembly GCA_963513935.1). Taxonomy (NCBI): domain Eukaryota; kingdom Metazoa; phylum Arthropoda; class Insecta; order Hemiptera; family Aphrophoridae; genus Aphrophora; species Aphrophora alni. The sequence goes on along the minus strand of OY740767.1, from coordinate 9,737,127 downwards.
TTCCTAAATAAATATATGTTTTAGAGTGGAGAAAGTATTGGTATCTACTAAATATAAAACACAAGCCAATTATTTCAATAAAAATATTTATTGATGTAACAAATTTTTAAATACTTATAGAAAATATTGTTTTAAAATAACAATGAAAAATTAAATATATCCAATTACATTATTTTAAAAATTCACTTTTTCACAACTGTTTTAGTCTTTTTTTTAATACAACACTCAAAAAACACTTGGTCTTGATTCTATTGATGTCGTCGATGTTGAATAATGTGCTGCCATAATTAATCTGCAACAAAATTAAAATAGCAATTAAAACTATATAATTATTGTCAAAAATTTATGAAATGTATACTTCTTTAGGCGCACCAGGTACAGAATACTATTAGCATGGGGTAAATGGGAATCAAGTGTCACAAACTTTCTAATATATAAATACGTATAAGCTAATAATCGGTCAAGAATATTACACAAACTTTCTCTCACATAAATACTAAAACTAATAATCTGTGAAACATATTGTACAAACTTTCTCTCACATAAATACTAAAACTAATAATACTCTGCCGAAAATATTGCAAAAACTCTAAAATATTTAGAGTTAGCCTCCCCGTCACACTTTATTAGTATGTTGAGCAAGTGTGTGTGTCAGTAATTTGGGGAGATAATTGTAAAGAAACTGAACAATAAATAAATACAATTTGTGAACTAAATTCTAGTTAAATGCAAAACATTTATAAAAACCAAGGTCACTTTATGGTAATTGGTTATGTTTTCAATTTGGGTATTGTGCATTACTACCACGCACATTTATGCGTGTGTGTGTGTGTGTGTGTGTGTGTGTGTGTGTATTTCACTAAATAGATATTAAATATAATTAAACATGTTAGTATATTTATTAACCTGTCTTTGTTATTACAAAAAGAGAGTGTATATATACACACACATTATATGTTGCTACAATAAACATTATCAACATGAGGTAATAGGAATTTTTCTGTTCAATATTATAGCTTTACTTTCTAAAGTAATTAAATAAACAGATAGGACACAAAAACAACATGGAATTTCTACTATTATATTTATTTATTAATAAATTTGAATACGTATTTTTCAGGTTTTTAGAATTTGATTAATTCCATTTGTCAGCCCATTTGTATTTTACATTGCACATAAATTTACACAAACAACAAGAATGGTTATTTCATTAGAATAAACAATTAGACTGAAAGCCAATTTTCAACTTTTGTTGTAACGAATTTGTTAAACCCAATTATGAAACAACATTATTACGTAACTTTGGATCTATTAATAAAAAAATATATACCAATATAAATAAATTAAATTTTACCAAGTATCTACGTGATCCAGCTTTCAGCTTACTCTTCATAGTTTCATGTGTAATACTCGCCATTAAGATGAACTGCCATAGCTGTATGACGTAGTGCATAAAACTAAGTAAATGTGTATTTATCGACGTCTATCTCTACAACCTAACGAGACTTTTAACTGCATTCAATTCAATATGAACCAATTGTAAATGCGGTACAGAACAGGAGGTGTCCCATTATGTTAACACCGGGAGACCTCTTCATGTTTGTCCTTATGCTCCATGTGCAATTCGCCAATTAATTAATTATTGTAAAAATACAACTTCTGTAATACGATGCAATTAACACAAATCGAATATCACATAATATAATCCTTCATATAATTTAACAAAATAGGTATATATATTTTGCCACAGTGAAACATGTAGCCACATAAAAGGTAAAATACAAATACAGACTACATTTGACAGAAAATAAATAATATATATAAAATATATGTAGTTCTAAGACTATCAACAATGAATATAAAATAGGTATTTTATTATTTCTTAACATGGTGATTTTAGTAACTTACATATTCAATGAATACCAATCTAATAACTTTTAAATTAAATTACGGAATAATTGCTTCATTTTTACGTTTACTAACAAACAATTTGATTTAAATATAAGACGCGATGTCTAATTTATTTTAATTAATTTATTCACCTTAGGGCACAGTATTTAAACCGTTGAACTTTAATACAACAAGTGAGTGAAGGACTTTCCTAGTACTCCAAAATTTTTAAGCCACAAATGAAAACAGATATGAACTCGACTTTCACTTCTTTAAAAATATGCTGACAGTTAATTTAATTTAACATTTTAACAACTTAAACAGTTTTAAACTGAGTTAATTTTATAATTTAAAAAACTCGCCATTCTAGGACATTTCAGTTGACTAGCTACGCAAAGCTCGTCTTCTCCAAGTCACTTGCCGACATGAGAGGAAGACTCTGTGTACTCATGATGATTGGCGATGATAATTGCTGGCAAAAACTTTTCAAACTAGTCAAAGTTGCGGGTGTAGTGAAACCGTACATCAAATAAGGGCAGTCAAATAGAACCAAGTTCGACAAGAATGTCTCAGAATAAATTTTAACGATTGGCATGCATTTGCATAAGAAGAGACATATAATGATACCCCACTGCAGCTATGAAAGTCATCTTAGACTGCACAACCCTCCATCTAGTTGTGAAGACAGCTGCAGAAAATGTATGCCTCCCAATAGCAAAGATTGTTCTAGAGTGATGACAAACAATGGAAAATAAAGCCATGAAATTGTTGACTTACAGTGTTTTAAACATTTAATATCGTATATTTTTAGAATTACTATAATATTTTTATATTTTTACAAAACCGTGTTTTAAATTTATAATTGTACTCAATTGAAATCATGAAAACCATGTAGGTTGTCAAATATTTTATAACATAAAAAATAAATACAATTGTATTGGCTTTATTGCAGGCATTTCACAATTGGATCAGAACAAGAGACGCTACGTACCAGCTTAGTGAATGATCATTACTTTTTCCCTCAAAATGTAATATTATTTTATATTGTTGAGATAGGGTAGATTTTGTGGTAGCGGTTCGGTGGACAACAAGTGTTTAAAATGTTCTATCAAAACTCTATCTTATTCAACGTAAAATATTCGGTTTTTTTAACCTCCAAGCAATTTAATCATTTAAAAGATAATGCTTAGTGTTCATGATTTATGGAACGGAATATTATATATCTATTTATTAATATATTCCAAATTTTAAATTTACTGGGGTGGATAATAATAACGATTATGTTGTTTACAGCGATAAAAAAATAAGATGAAAAATAAAATTTACATTTAAACCAAAATACATTAAGAGAATATTATTTAATTGTGAATTTGTTTCCAGTACTAGAATACGAGTGGTTATATATTTATCATTTATCATGCACACAAATTTTGTGTTTGAAGGATAATTTTATATGCTATTAATAGACAAACATACACATAAAATTACCAATTCATCATTCATGGTTAGATTCAGTGAAATGTGTAACAAAGCGAAAGAATCTTCCCAGTAACAATTTTACTGCGAGGACAATTTTTTACTTAAGGTAAGCAATGTTGGTTTAAATTTACCCTAAGAGTTTTGTATCATTTCATGGAATTAAGTTCAATCCAAGTAATTGTTATCATTCGAGGAAATTAAAACCAATTTAAACACGCATAACTATCAGATTTGTATATCTTCTTAATAAACTGTCGAGTAACAACCCTTGACGGACGTCTACAAATGTTGCGGCCCTTAAATTGAAAAGTTTAACTTATATTCACAGATATAAAAAGAGGTCAAACAATTTGAACAAATATATTAAGACACAACAAAATCTAAACGTTTTATTACACTTTATTAGACCACATTTCCTGGATCACTATGTTTTAATGAATTCAAAAGACAATGCTTTAAAAGAAATGGAGAAACTCTATGTCCAGCAAACTAATCAAATATTCTACCCCCCTATATTCATTATTGATTATTATGGATGGGTTTGTTTCATTTACTTGACCAGTTAGTCGTCTACAAATAGACGCAGTGTTCTGAAGAAAACCGAGTAAGTCAAAGCAATCGTACAACAGCTGTTCTCAAGATATTTATACAACAGTAATAGACGTCATGCGTAGGCTGGCATCAGCTGTCTATATCCTGTTATACAGAGTAAATAATATACATAAACTATTTACTTTCCTTTAATTATCAAGGAATATTTGCCTTCCAAGGTATATATTTCAAAACAATTATTATTTTTGTTTTAAATATGTAACGTTTCCAATTACTGTATAATTATTAATAAACTTTATGAAGATTTCGTTGTTCAATTAAATATATATATATATATATATATATATATATATATATATATATATATATATATATATATTACTTTTATTTAACAACAACAAATTCAAATAGAATAATATAATAGTTAACAAAAAAATAATGCTTTAGAAAAGATTATAAAAAGAGAAAGATATAAAAGACTTGGAGAAATAAATTGGACAGAGGGCAGTTAAGAGATTTCCTTCAAAAGAGTTTCGAAAAGGACTTAAAAATAAAAATCTAATTAAGGAAATATACAGTTGTTTGCCTTATAAACACATATAAAACTATCTCTATAAATAAACACTCAAGCAATTACAAATGACGAAAATCTTCTTTTTTTTAAAGAAATAACAATAAAGAAAAACATGCAAGTCAAAACTATGCTAAACAAGGTGGGTTTGAGAAAAAACAAACAAAATAAAACTGCTTAACAAATAATAAAAATTAAAATGAAAATATAAAACTCAATTTACTAGTATATTAGTAATACAATCATAAAATCATAATGAAAATGAACAAACTCATCCACCTACACACGCACATACATTTAAATAGTTATAATAAAATATAGACGTACATCTTCCACTGAAGAGCCTGCTTTAAATACTTTGAAAACAGAGCAAAGGAATCTTTCTTTATTAATTGAACAATTTAGGATCTCTGCTAGAGTAAAACTGCTGATGCAAAATAAGTTTAGAACTAGGGATTGGAATTGCAGAAGAATTTCTAAGGGAGTTAAAGTTGGTTAAAAGATGTGAATTACTAGAACTTCTATTGTTAAAAAGTCTTGTACCTCAAAGACATATAGATGTCTGAGAGGTGGAATCTTATAATGAACAAACAAAGGCGAAGAGTGTGATACCTTGTTCATTACAGATATAATTGGAACAATGGATTTTTGAATCTTAACAAACGGATTTAAAGTTAACATATAAGTCCTTCCCCAGCAACACAAACTTATAAATATAAATAAATAATATTAAATGATGACTGAAAAATGTTTATTCATAAATGCCCTTAAAGTGTCCTTTTTATTTATTTCTTTTTGTTTGGATAAGGATACGCATTAAAGTAATAATAATAATAAAATATTTTAGCATTTCTTTCAATATAACCATCTGTCATAAAAATTGAAATTAGTATTTTAATTTTCCTATCTATATTCCATAACAGAAAAAAAATAATAGAAAAAAAAATATTACAAAGTTATTTCTCTTCCAAAATTTGTTAAAATTGGCAATAAGATTACAATACTATATTTATTTATAATCATAAAGTTACTAACATCAATTTTCAAAATCAAGTGTTAATACATAATTTCTGTGATTGGGTTTCTAAAATAGTATTAAAAACTAAACACTTGTCTGTACTAAAATCTGTTATACTATAGTTGAGGTTATGAAACCATCAAAGTAATGTTTATTTGGGCTTATTAAATTTAAAACCAAGTAGCAGATTAATTTTCCAATTGTGTATTTTCAATTTCCATCTACAGTAATTAATATAAAGGTGTGGCAGATGGGATCCATGCCCGATCAACCATCTCAACTGCATTCGTGATCATCTCTGTTATCTCTTAAATTAATTGTATTTCTTGTTAAACTTAGGCGTTAGCAATATCAGATTTCACAATTGAAAGTCGTTCTGAATACTTGCAGAGTCCGCGATGTTTTGAACTTTACAACAGCCTTCGTTAGGTACGCGAAATGCACTTACTGTGTCTTAAACCATTGCAGGTACGGAAGTTCCCCACTTTCTACGCATTACTCGCGTATTCGTTAACTGCAATAACCAAGGCTAATGCAAGGTCGTAATAACAAAAACAAACTCCAACCCACAAAAGGCGACTTCTTCTTAATGGGAGTAACACATGCAAGCAATTTTTAATACACTAATGAATCAAATTGGTAATGGTTCTCGTTATGAAATATGTCCCACAAACTCGTTACTATGGTAATAGTTTAACAGCAGGCATGTAATATTTAGTATTTAGTGAATACCATATATTACCATAATTATGCTTTGTTTTTTAATTATGTTGCCTTAAATAACTAAACCTTGTGACTTACAATTGAAAGATAGTTTATAATACACTAATTACTCAATCACCATAACGTTTTTACCACACATTTAACTGATAATATTCTGAAGAAAAATTGTTGGTATTGTATTTTAAACATAACATGATATTTAAAATAAAGAATAAAACAATGGGATTTTTAATAGAAAAAACTAAGCATGACTTCAATTTTTTTAATAAAAAATTTGTTCCATTAATATTTTTGTAGTTACGACTTAAAGAAATCAGGAATAGAAAGGTAAAAGTCAAACAAAACTACTATTTTACTATATTAAATGTTGAGCTTGACTTATGAGAAAAACTATACAGTATAACAAACACACAGAACACAATTCTCATAAAAAAAAATACGCCTAAGTATCAGACGCGTTTCAACGACAAGGTCGTCCTCTTCAGTGATACACCAGCTACACCAACCAACTCAAGTTGTGGTTTGGTTGGTGTAGCTGGTGTATTACTGAAGAGGACGACCTTGTCGTTGAAACGCGTCTGATACTTAGGCGTATTTTTTTTATGAGAATTGTGTTCTGTGTGTTTGTTATACTGACTATTTTACTACATTAATTGTTCATAAATTTTAAAATGGCACTTTCTGTTCCTTCACCTACTTCTTCTTTATTACATATTTATAACACTAATTACTTGATGTCCGTGTTGTACCACCTTCACAATTTCTTCAACATTTTACACAGTCCACAAATCCTTAAAGATTCTCTCGCGGCTTTTCCAAATGAGCACTCATGCATCAGAGTCATCTCCTCCGAGTGACAAGCATTGCGAGTTTGAGATGGTAGTGACAAGTTAAAATAAGACCGATTCTAACTCTTGCAGTAAATGTAACCGTAGCTCTTGATGCGTCTTTGTATATTTCTGGGTTTGAAACTATAGGTCAGATTTATAAAACAATTGTTTCGCCCTTCCAGAGCTCCATATTTTCAAATCATTCGTTTTTTTATGCTCTAACCACTCTCTTCTTAAAAATTTTCAAAACCCTTCATGGCGTTGAACTAATCCCATAGTTGAAGCCTTTTAAAATCACGTGTTTGCATACAAAATGAGATGAAGTCTCGATTCCAACTTCTCACCATTTTTGACAGCAGAGCCCTCAGCACATAAATGTGGAAGATTAATCACCAGGTTCAGTTTTCTTTACGACTTCCGTAGCAGTCTTTGAGTCAGTGAGAATGCGGATTTCTTTTTCTTCTAACTGCAGGCAACTCACCAGAGGTCCATTTAAATCCGTCACATCTCTGATAGCCAAAGTTGCTATCTGCAACATAGCATCTCTTTTTTATTTATTATTCTTGTTAAATCGATTCAGCTCATTTGTGTTTGTTTGTGTACGTAATAAAAGAAAAATCTCCAGTAGTTAACAACGATTGGTCTTTAAAAAAATGTTTCCTAACAAATTTCTTTAGATCATCGTTTAAAATAATGTTCATAGATAAATATATTTTCGAAAATATCATTTAGAGCAATAATAGAAGCGGGAAAAAATGAGCTGAAAAACCGATTTTAAACCATTTAAAACTACAACTTTTTTACCAACATGAAATACATGTATAAAATTTAACCACTTATTTATTACGTCCTCCAGAGTCTGCTGTAGTCGTGATGGCTCTTCAATAAGTTCAACTGCTAACATTGTTAAGTAATATGTCTGTCTAAACATCTATCTGTAATAAAACCCAATGTTCAACTGCATTCAATTCAATATGAAACCAATTATAAACGCGGTAGATAACAATAGGTGTCCCATTATGTTAACACCAGGAGGTCTCTGCACATTGTCCTTATGTCCGATGTGTAATTCCCTGATTAATTAGTTATTGCAAGAACACAACTTCTAAAATAGAATAAAATTAACTTGTGCTGGCAATTTTGCCCTTCCTCTCCCTCATGTTCTTGGATAGAATAACTATTTTAAAATTGTTTTACTTTGTTTTTGAGTAACACAAATTATTCAATGCATGGTAAATCCCAATATTGGATTCAAACAATACTAAAACATAGATTATATTTTATCAGTGTTTACTGTTATTTGATTCTAGTATAATACTTGTTCATCAACTGATTTTAATTAATTATTTACCAAAATGTTAAAATGCCAAGATAACAATACTTTCTCTCTATGTCAGGTCATAAATAGAAACTCACGGGCACTTGATTCTTACGCTTTAAACCATTTTAAATACGACACATATATATTCTCCAAGATATAATTTCTCACAATTTGTAGCTCGCGTAGTTTTAAATTAACTATGTGAATCATATTTATTCATACACACCAAATGTAAATATTGTTTATTTAAATCCTTTATTTGTTTTAGTAATTTTATTTTAAATATTTAAGTCACATGGTCAATTTTGATTGATCCTCTCCTATTTTTTACAATATAAAAACCACTGAAAATCCTTGGATCTATACTTTAAAAGTGAAAATAAGAAGCTGTTCATGTAAAGACCCTTTAGAGATTATAGATTTATACTAATAGATGTTTAATACATAAAATCCACCGTTTATAATTAAAACGTATATTCTACTGGACTACAAAGTCATTCATACTATTTTCAATTATAATTTGTGTAACAAGATTATAATTCATATAAAAACACACACACGCGCATATATATATCACTTGCAACATATATTATATTATTATCAAATCACACTTTAATTATTTTATCAAAACAAATAATGAAAGTTATAAAATGTAGGTAAATAATAACTCACATGTAAAATGACACAAATCAAGATATACTGTGACAGATGTTTCGCAATTAAACATCTTCAGACAATTATGATCTCAAATTTACAAAATCTAACTTCAGTAGCAACATCTATACTAAGAAAGTTGGGGATGTAATGCAAGGAAGGGGTCTGAGCCAGTTCCAACTAAGAAGGTAAATGACCTGAAAAAACAGATCTGTTGATTTCTAGAACTACTAAATAATTTATTTTTCTACGTTTTTGTTCAATATGCAAAACTTTGACATTTTTAGTGGAATAAAAACTATGAACCGAATCTAATAAATGGTTAGAAAAATTTTAATCTGTTTTACCATTAATTTTCAGCAATGTAAATGTTTTTACTTGTAGTTTTACAGGATTATACATGTTTGACCTATGTTATTCACTATTACATTCATTACACTTTACTTTGTATACACCACTAATAACTCCATTTTGTCTTTATTATTAACTTGCAAATTCCCTAGGTTACCACTACTATAAAAAACAATTTTTACATCATTTTTATTCGTTATTAAACGTGCTAATTTATAAATAATATTACATATGAATTGTATCTTACTGTATTTATTTTTATTCTTAACATCTGATTAGAATATCATGTTATTAATAAATATTTTCTCTTTTAAAATAATATTTTACACCACGTACCAACTGTTTTCACACTTAATATGTTATAATTTGTGACAAATTCAGCTTATAATTACCTAGAATCAATTTCAAATTTTAACTACAGGTTCCAAAAGGCAAAATTACAAGTTTAGTCAAAATCGTATAAATTGTGTTCATATTTAAACATATATATATCACTTAAAACTTATATTGTTATATTAGAAAATAACACTGATTATTTATTTTTTTTAAATCTATATTAATTTTTAATACCCTCATTAAAAAGAGTAATGAATATCATAATTTGTGACAAATTCGGCTTATAATTACGTACAATCGATTTTTAATTTATTACCAAAATGCAAAATTACAACTTTAGTCAAAAGCGACCTAGTATTTGAAACTTGAAAAATTAGTATCAACCTCTTTTTGTACCTCACTAATTGTTAACATCCAAACAATCCTTGATGATGTATTAACAACCAATGATTATATCTCAGTGTATGATAAAAAATCTACAAACTAACAAGCAACAATTCAGAGTATTTTAATTGGTAAAAATTATTCCTATAACCTTAAAACGATCGAAAATAATTTAAAAAACAAATACAGACTTTATGCACCAACACACAATTTGTGTTTATTAAATTGAAAAATTTAAACTACTCAAAACGTACGATACATTTAGTAAGATCTACCAAGTGAACTTATCTTGTAATTGGTTTGACCAAACATTATAAGAAATATTTATTTTTGCCCAATATTCACACAAAAATATTGTTTTTTATAACCAATAAATTTTCAGACGTTATTAAGGCCATGCTGAATAAAATCCTAACCCAATCCAACATTGCACTCCCACCGTATCGCGTACGTACCACAGAGAAAAGAATTTATAGACTGAGATCATTTGACTGAGATGATTCTACCAGAATCCTTAAACAAATTTTAAAATTATAATTTAAAAACTACTAAATCTAATTCGGGGTTTATTTTCAATAAAATCCCGATTGTTTTATTATCCAAAACCTAATAGCTTTCCTTGGAAGAACAATAAAAGAAATTGAACGACCCATATAGTGGTTGAAACCACACGATCTAACTTCTCTCCGAGGTATAAACTGAATTAAGCTTTGTGATTACTGAAATATGGCGCACGAAGGAAAATGGTTCTTAGTTTGCTTTTGCAATGAGCATCCCACAGCCTGTGTTTAATGACCTTTAGACCATTACCTTTTTCAGTTGTGTTATCTCTTTTATATCAAGTTTCAGGGTGATTATTGTAAATCCAGCAAAAATAGGAATTTTAAAAACATTTTTATATTAAACATTTAAAGAAACTAAATTTAGCGAAACGTTTAAGTGTATTTTTATATCAAAATTATACCAACCAATGATCACACAATTTGGGGTTCCTTGATAAACGTAAGGTATACAATCATCTACTGTATTTAACTAAGTAACTTATAGCGCATATTATTGCTGCATTATAAATAAAAACAATAGTAATCCAATAATAATCAAAATTATCTCAAATCAATTTATGTTTGGTAAAACATAAAATATTTCTACTTAAAAAAAAAAAAAAAAAAAAAAAAAAATATATATATATATATATATATATATATATATATATATATATATATATATATAGATTTTAACTACACGTCAAAGATTTAGTTGAAAATCTGTTTGAAAAATTAATTTTTTTATCGATAATTAAGTTTTATGATAGATTAACTTCTAATAACTTATGTTTGTCAATAATAATTTACACTGTCTTAACGTTCCAAGTAGGCATACAAATTGTGTAGGAAATCTATATATCTGGGCTGACGTAGCTTTATGATAGAATTTCTAGACTGTTTAGTCAGTTACCTATTTTTGGTACTTTTGGAGTGTTTAAAACCCTCCGGAACACGCCATAACTTTAAGACGATTGTGGGAGAGTACAATATATAGTAAATATAGTAAACTTTATGATCTGTAAGGAATAACAGTCATATATGTAAACAAAAGATGGTGTTTGTTTTTAAGTACAAAACAAAATATACACGATAAATTCTAAACCTTTATTAGTGAAAGAAGTAAGCTAATGTCATCATTACGTATTGGTAACATGTGTCCGTAAAATATCTTAATTTATAGTTACAATATATTTTTTAATCTGGGAAAAACTCTATTAACAATAGAGAAAGGGATGACGAGATTTTATATTAGTTATTGGGGTTGAAATGTTATACATCAATTACGTTATGTTTCCATAAAATATTTATAAAACTAAAACATTTAGAAACAAAGTTATAGTCCAGTTATTGTAGATCGTGTATTACGGAAGATGGCAACTTTGTCGTTGAAACGCGTTGTATTAAATAAACTTTTTTTTTTTAGAATTTGTGTTCAAGTTTTATTCTATCTAAAACCTTTAGGTAAAATAGAAGGAAAATTGCCATAAAAGAATTTACATTTATGTACAGCAGTTTACTCAATTTTTCATTTAAAACAAAGCCAGACACTTATGCTGGCAAATATCCATTTAAGAGTCTTATCATGTTACGGTGAAATTGAAAACGTTTTACTTTATTGACCGTAACTTGGGTGTAAAAGATTTAAGTTTATTTTTCGTTTAAAGTGCTCCTCGCCAACCAGTTTTTAGTTTTTAAACTGTAACAGAAAATGAGGAAGGAAAGATTTGGATGAAAAGTAGGGCATTGATTTAAACACGTAATCAATATATAATTTGTGTGCTTGCGCGCACGCTTGTGTATGCGTATTGCTCATATTAAAAATACGTTATGTTAACAATCCCAAAGATAATGTAGGAGTAACGCAGAAAGTACGATAAAAACAAAGCTAGAAACTGAGTTGGAACCTTCATACATGTGGAGGTTACTGAGTTTGGGTTTCAGTTCATTAGACCACTCAGTCTTTCTGGAGCCGATATTAAGCTTGTCAGTAAAATCTCCGCTTTCGGAGTTGCATTGCTAATTCATGTAGGTAGACAAGTGTTTTTTTTTTTTTTTCATTTTTTATTTTAGTCCACTCTTGGTGATTTTTAAATTCGTTTTTCTGTACAAATTTGAAAATAATTTTAAAAAACATCTCATAACATCGCGCTAAACTGAATTACCGGATACCGTTCCGTCAAATTAAACCAAATTTCAATTCAATTGAAATTTGAAATTTATAATTTTCAAACCCTATAAATAAAATGGTTTAACTTGTGATAAATAAACAATTTAGAATAGACACATAGAGATAGTTTTTTTTTTATATAAAATCGAAGTCTTTTAAGCGACCTAACGCCAAAAATATCAATTTTTCTTCAAATAAACATACATATTCGTAATCAGAATAACTTAGATTTATTTGATACCTCCACAATATTTCGTAAAACAAAATTTTTAAGGATAGTTTTTGCCCTTTAAGTACTCCAATATAATTTTTCTTTGTTGCCGCTATATATTTCCTATATGTGGGACAATACAAAGAATATAAATACAAAGTTTGATATATACAGGATTTGTCGTCTTGTATGTGTAGACTGGTTGCGGATAAACACGCGCTTGAAATTATAAGTTCTTGGTTACACCGACGGAACTTAAAAAAATGGTAGTACAATTATTATATCATTGTAATGCTGTAGCAGCGCTATGGAGATATCGGGATAGTCACTACGTGCATTTGTTTTCAAAGCATCTTTGGAGTGTTTATTTCAATCAAACACTTTGTCTACATCCCCTCTCCGTTTTAGGTAAAATTTAAAAATAAATTTAGTGTTAAATTAATCACTCCACCTATCTTAATGATTGGGGGTCTGGTGTAGTACTGATCGGCTCCAAGTGTCCCGACCCTCTTAGTTCCTCAGAGGTAGTTAAGTTTAAACTTTAAACTCACAAGTACATTATCCAGTTACTAGATCTGTTATTCTTGATTTTTTTATAATAATAAACGTTTTTATATTGTCACAAGTAAACTTAGGAAATAGAAGACTCTCAAATTCACGTTTAGGTATCAGCAAATGTGTATTTTAAAACGTAAAAAAATAGCTACTGTTAGAAGCTTCAACTGTTCAAGTGAACAGTGGTATATAAAAAAAATTAAAATAAATAAATACTTGAGTAATTTTAAATTGTTGATTACTTTGTCCAGTTAAAAAAGGACCAATTAGAAAAATTCTTCTTCAAATTTCACCCTAAAATGAGTGAACTTACACGCATTTAAAGTTGACCAAAATGGCGTCACTTTACACCTACTGCGCAAAATATATGAGCATTGCGTTCATTTTAGTGATATCGAATTGATTTATTAAATTGTTAGTTAAAATATTTTTTAAATTTTCATCCAAACTTTGCAAGAGATTGTGCTGAATTCGTCATAGACTAAATAATTCTGATTATTTTATTTTTATATTCATCTAAATCTGTCACTATTTTATTCAACAAATCTTGTGGAAAAATAATGAATTTGTTTTCCTGTTCTGTGTTATCTGAGCGAGAGGCACAGCTGCAAATGTATACCAATACAATATTACATCACGTAACGCGTACATACCGTCAGTTTTACTGAAAAAGTTACGAACTGAAAATGGAAACTAACCCAAAAAATAAAATTTTAATTTAAAAAATCTAAAACAATTGTTTCAAAACTGTTATAAATGGATTATATCTGCCATATATTATTATAAAAGTTATTTATTTCAGATAGAGCGATTTTATAGCTAATGAAATATATATCAGATGTTCAGTTATATTATAATTCCAAGAAATACATTATTGCTATCTAATTATCTCTCATTGGTAACTATATCTATCAGGCTCAAGATAGACTAAGCTGAATATTATTGTAAAATATTATAAAATTCAAAGGAATCTACATTCTTTAATTATACACCGTTGATTTGTTCATCTCTATTTCTGTAAATACTGGCCGTATTGTTCTCAAAGCTGATTCTAATAAACCACGTAGTTAGTTCACACCTACATAAATAGTTCCTTGGTCAATCGAAGAGCAAGGACACAGGATATTAACGTTCAATTATGACTGACCCCTGCCTTTAGTCATTGTCGGGTTATATACCTTGCCAGGTTAAGGAACTATGTTTTTGTCTAGTCAGCTATTATGACACTTTGTGATACATTTCACAATAATAAACTGCCTTTTGTGTATTTTCTGGGGACTTATAATAAACAATTTATTTGTTAGTTTTAACAATTATTCCTAACAAAACTCTGATCCCGAGTACACAAAAATAACGAGTAAAATGTTTATAACTATATACAACACTACAAAAAACTTTATATTTAATTTCGAACAAGATGGATGGAAAACCAAGTGTATAATTATTTCTATCTTACTCGTAAACTAAGACGTTTACTAAAAGGGAACACATTTAATGATTTAAAAAAATATAAAGTTTCTCCGTTATTTTTTATGACGTTTAAAATAATCACTATTCATGTATTTAGCAATATGAATCTAGGTGTCAAATACATTTTGACTATTCAAAGTATTTTGTATTTCGTAAGCACTCATGTATTTAACTCTGTTTATATTTAACTCTGTTTAATGGAATTGTAACATATTTAAATAGAATTATATACTTTCTTGAATAGTCAACGATGTTCGAAATTCGAGTATATATTTTTAAATATATTGTGTCTGTATTCAATTTGAATATCTTGCTAACAACATGGATTATACCTTTTTTGTTAAGAAAAGGAAAAAAACATTCTGGTCATCATCGCCTTATAAAAAAAGGACGAAACTTCCTAAAATAAAGATACCGAGCCCTAGAATATTCTAATAATGTCAGGGTCGTAAAGGAATAAGAGTTGGTCAAGAGAGACCCTATAGGAAAGGTGAAAGAGAGGTATCTAACTGAAGACTACATCAAACAGTACGTAAATCCAGCTATGTTCACTCAGGATTTGTAATCCCGTACTCACTAAAGTGAGCCCCTGAGGGTTGTAATAAGACGTTTGTCGGAAAAGTACAAGATTTGGTAAATAGAGGCCTGATACGAAGGTGAAAGAGAGGAATCTAACCCAATTATACAAGAAAAGGGTATATATCCAGTTAAAATAACTCGAGATTGGCAAGCCTGTACTCACTAAAGTTACCCCCTTAGGGTATGACGAATGCATTAACATTATAAAATAGAAGAAGTGTGTAAATGACGGTTATTTTAAAGGAGTTTTGAGTTTTATTCAGTATTTATCTGGTAGAAGTAAGACCGTGTTTCGAAAAATACAATTATTTAATATATATTGAATACATTTAGACTAAGTTAAACATGTTTTTTTACGCCCCTTTTTAAACGTTTAATTATATCGTATAATATATATAACGTAAATCGATTTTTTTAAATATTTCATCATTTTATGTTTTTGATATTATAAATAAGCTTTTCATGTTTTGTTTAAAATTCCAAATCTAATCAATTTAATTACAATAGTCTACATAATGTCATCTTATATTATCAAATCTGCAGTAACATAAAAACCAAGTATATGTACATGACCTTAATGCATAAAATATAATCATGGATTAGAGCAAGAGAAGCGACATCTCAGACTACTTTTAACTTTATTACTTATTCCCTCGTAAACTAACAATATTTTTAGATCGTTGAGATAAGTCAAGTAATAATTAAGGTTAAGTGACTACAATATATTATCAACATTCTATGGTTTTCAAACTGTTATTAGATTTGCAATATTGACGAAACAACTTAGTCACCATAAAAGTAATACTTAATGGTAGTATATTATAAATTGGAAAATCCTACGTCGATTTTTTATATATAAATTCTGTAACTACTATTTATAAATAAGAGACTTCCTTAAAATGAGTACGTTATTCCGCTTTTCATAACTTCGTTAATCTCACTTTTGTTGACGCGTTTCGGATATACTCCATTCTCAAAACATTTTATAATACTTACCATCCTACACTTGGGCTCGTTATATTAACAACTTGCTCCTCCCACTTTTCACCCCTCATTTTTCTTATTGGCTTATCTAATAAAAAAATACGTTAAGCGGGTTTTAGATAAAACAATAGGAAAAATGAGGGGGGGGGTTAATAAGTGAGTTTTAGATAAACCAATTTGAAGAAAAGAGGGGGGATGGGAGGAACGAATTGTTTAATATAACGAATACAAGCGTAGACTGATCAGTACTATTAACTGTTTTAAGAGTGGAATATATCCGAAATGCGTCAAAAAAAGTAAGATTAACGAAGCTGGGAAAGGTAATTTTACTCGTATAAATTATAACTATCCTACCGGAAATAATATTATTTAAAAAATGTTAACAGACTTCCATTTCTAGAGAAAATAATAATAACTATGTGGTTATGCACAGGTATCTAAAAATGGGGCAAAACAAAATGAGAATATATTAAAGTGTGTTATGAAATTGAAGAAGAAGTATATTCGCTATGATGTCACAACCTTTATATGTAATTATAATGTAATAAATAATATTGATTGTTATATTTCTTTTAAAGAAATGTAAGACTAAGACCTGCAATCTAATTAGCTCTTACAACATACGGCTAAAGATCCAATAGGCAGATAGAAAAATATAAAGGTTACATTTTGATTCAATATTTTATCACAAAATTGAAATGGTAGTTTTTTTTTTGTTCTTTTGATTTAATTAATACAATTTTTTACTTAGCCCATTTAGATTTAAGATTGTAAAAACAATTGTATAAGTAATATAAATAGTGCTTTCAGTAAAATACAGAGTAGTTTTAGTTAAAAATATCCAGATGTTTTATTAAAAAATTGGTTCTGACTATTGCATTAAGCAATTTTACACAAATTAGGTGAGTATTACACAAAACATTATTTACTAATTAAAGTCCTCTATGAATCCGTTGTCTACAAACTTCAGTTTTCGAATCACTTTAGCGCACAATTTTATAACATAGTATGTATTAATATGAATAAGTCGCGACGTGTTCCATGTCTAGAACTCGCCATTGGTGAACTGCAAGAGTTACGTTAACTATTGTACGACGTAAATCCATAAAACTAAACGTAAATGTAACTATCTCAAGTGTCTCTACAACGTAATGTAGCGTTCAACTGTATTTAATTCAATATGAACACAATTATAAAGGCGGTACAGAACAGGAGGTGTCCCATTATGTTACCACTGGGAGGCCTCTGTATGTTGTATCCATGTCATTTGTGCAATTTTCCGATTAATTACTTATTGCGTAACACAACTACTGACGAATACAATTAACATATAGACTACTGGATATTGTCTCTCTTCTAACCCCACTCCTACCCCCTCAAACAACTCTAAATAAAATATCCTTCTTTATTCTTTTATAACATTTTTGGAACTAAAATATTCAAGGAATTTATTAGTATTGTAACCCATTGGTATGTAGACTAAATAACAAAGAAATTGTTTGTATAATAGATATTTTATTTACTAACTAAAAATGTATTATTCCTTTATAATTTCTTTTAATTAGTTAATTGATTGTTGGCCGTAGTACCAAAAACCATTCACTCTACGGCACAAGTCATATTTAGATATAATATCCAATTCTCCATTCTATGTTAAATCACAATTAGAAGACATAAATTCCATTCTCGCTTCTTCAAAAATGTTCAAAAGTAAAACTATATGCATGGAAATTCCTTTTTCTTTTATTTCCTAACCTCTGGTTTCAAAAGAAATTTAAAAGCATGCTTGAACATAATTACTTTTAATTAGTAACGTACATCCTTTAATTAGAGAGAATAAGTTCACAAGAGTTGAAGTAAGTAATGAAATAAAATATAAGTAATGAGTAGATGAGTTTTAGTATTGGTTTAAGTGAAAGAATAAATATTTATATTAATTAATAATTTACATTTTATATGAAAAACATAAATGGATCACGTGAAGTATTGGTAAAACAAAAACCTCTTTCTATGTTAAAGAAGAAGTCAAATTAACATAAAATCATTTTGTTCAAGGATGGAAGTTCACTTCAAGATATTAATGTAAAACAGAGGCTGTCATAATATATCCATTTTAGTGTGTCTTACTTGGGATTTAACTATTATTATGGAGGACTTGAAAAGTTTTATTTCGTTGGTTATAAAAGTTTTAAGGTTATTTATCATTTAAAGTGTTTCTCACCAATGAGCTTTTGGTGTAAAACTATAAAAAGAAAGGGAGGAAAGGAATGATTTGTATGAAAACGATCTCATTGCTTTAATCGTGTATTAATGTCATGTACGTGCTTACTTGTGTGTGTTTGTTTGTTTTACTGTCAATATTGTGATTCCAGTACCAATGATGATGATTAATTCTACTTATGGTAAAAAATCGAAATACTTGGTTTAAACGTACCATAGGTCCTCCTGAGACTGAGCTTCTGTGAAATCGACGTGCTTCGGTCTTTTAACTTGTCAAGCTTCCTTAATTACTACTTCAACTAGCAAAATTCACACTTTTAGAATTTCATTATTAAACGATTTTTGTCGACTGAAGTTTTTTATTTTTTTATTTCACTTTTGAGTGGGTAACAAACCGTTGCCAGTGCACTTAACCCGAAACTGTAATAGAAAGTTTGTTGGTGTAGTCGTAACACAATATCAATAATTAAAGAATATTTTAACTAAAAAAAATTATAGAACATTCTAGCGATTTGTTAATTCTGAATGAAACTATTTTAAAGCAATACTATAAATCGTAAACCAGAAAAGTCGCTAGAGAAGAGAGCAGGTTAATATATATTGACATTTCTCTTATTGTAAGTATCTATTTCTATTAAATTAAAGCGTTTATAAACTCATTATAGATGTACTTTAGGTTTCATAATTCGCGATAAATTTTGTTCCAAATGTTGAAAAACATCCCAACATGTTTTTTACACTCAGACTCAAATTCTTATGCAATAATTTAAATATGAAAGTTTTTATATTAATTCAGAAATTTTAAGAAAAAAGTTTTTTGTTTTTATTATAACATGTTTTTGTTCAATTTAAATTAAGTTAACATTTAATTAATAAATGCAACGTAAGTACAAAATAGGCAATATGAGTCATCGTCAGTTTAAAGCGATTTTCAGTTTTTGTTTTTGTTTGTAACATTGTTTTTTATTTTTAAATTGTTTGAAAGGTAAATGAATAACATTGTGACACCCTTTAAAATTACTGTTGTTATGCATCAATTTTAATAATTAGTCCTAGTATTAAAATAACATATTTTGTAATTTATTTATAATTATCAGCCTACTTCAGTCGTTATCCACCAATTTAAAAGCAATGTTTAAAATATATAACATTGTAAGAACATGTTACAATCTTAAATGTGTGTGTTTTTCAATTTGTAACTCTCCACTTTTAAAATACATTAAAAACTACACAAAATGAATGTAGCTGCCGTCACATCTGTTAGAACCTACTTGCATTTACATGTCCTTAATTAATATGTTTTAACAATTGGATCAGAGCAAGAGAAGGGACATACCAAACTTGTGCCAACTTTGTAACTTATTCCCTCCTAACATTACAATATACCGATTAATGGGATAGATTTAGAATAGGATTAAGTGAATACGCTATTAAACATTGCATTTCTATTCTGTTATCAATTTACTCAATTAAAAAATAATAATTAGCGTTAATAATATTTTTAAAAACAACTTTTTCATCAATTTAGTATATTTATGAGTACTCTTTACAAAAACAGATTATTATAGATAACAATATGAATATAATTGGAATCTAAATATGAATAAAAACATTTTTGTTTTAAAACTGATGTTATTGCGTGATATAAAATTATTATTATGAAATTATTTAGTTGTTTTTATCTCGTCTAGGGATGGATATATATTTTATTAACAATGTTAACGTGATTTTTTTTTAAACTGCCATCTTGTTATTTTCTTTTAAAATAGAATGATTTATATAATTAGAAATTAATCCCAATTATTTTGAAAATATTACAATTTCCATCACTATGTCTTATTATTTACAAATTTAAATTAAATTTTAATAAATTAAGGAACCACGTTTATTTATAAAGTTTTCAGCGTTTATGCAACAATGAAATGAGTTTAATTTTGTCTGTGTCTCTGTGTATGTTTAAATATAAAATGCCGTATGCCTTAAATGATATACATAGGCATCACTTACTTGCAAATAAATTTATTTATAAAATAATATAGACTACATTTTTGCATATTTTTTAAAAAATCTCTTGAGATGATACTTTTTAGTATTAAAAAATAAATAATATAAGATTAGTTCAAATAGATATATTATGGAAACAAAAGTAATTATTAATTTATTGTGTATAATATTTTGTTGTACACATGGCTCTAACAATGTATCATTTAAAACAATTACTTAAAAATGGCTGACACTTTTTAAAGTTTTTATTGCTATTATCAAAAAATGTTATGGAGAAGCACATTATTTAAAAAAAAGGAGTAAAATACTTCTTTTTTTTTAGATATTCTTTCTCAAGTTCCCTTGACCGCATTTGCATATTGTGCAGATGATAAGGTCTGACAGCTTAGTTAAATCCTACCCTTTACTCCAATCCCCTAAAGCAAATCCTGTTGCAATTACTCTTAAGATTTACTGTTTTCATCAGTTAACATTTAATGGAGAATTCGACTGTTTTATAATTTTAAAAATTTCCAGAACTGATAAAACTAATACAAGCAATCAAAATAAAGAAAACCACAGCTTTTAACACTAATGTTTGTTTTTTTTTTATTTCCTTCAGTATGTCTTATTTAAATTAATTTTTTGTAACTAAAAATTGAGCTGTACCTATTTTTACCTGCATACTATGTTTAGTTGTCTAAAATGGAGTTATTTAATGATTAGGTTCCTAGGCTTGTCTAGAACAGAACAAATATTAGATATATTAATTCACCAAAATCGTCAATTCAAGATAACATTAACACAAATCAAGGAATAGCAGCAAATTTTACTGCATGTAATTAAATAAGTCCTAGTGAAACATAACAGACAATTCAAAATCAAATATATCTAAACTATAACTTTCAATAAGTAGTAGGCATCTAAAAACAATTAAAATTTGTTTTCACATTAAACAATTCTGAATGTTTACAAGTAGGAATGGAAAGTAATGAAATATATTTTTTAAAGTAATACCATATTACTTAAAAATTATTTTAACAAATATAATTTAAGTTATGAATTTGTAATATCTCACAAATTAAAATATAAATAATCATAAAACTTTTTGACATTTTTTATCCTTGAATTTCTTGAAAGTTCTAAATGAAAATAATAGATATTATTTGATTACTAGTGTAACACATAATACCTTTATTGATATGGAATTTCTTATGAAAAACACATATACTGATTGGTACTTATACATACATTAATATATAAACTATATCATTTAATAGCTTATCTGAAAACTTAACTTTCATATTTAATAACCTTGTTGACCACTCACTTAGATTTAACTGTGTAAAATTAAACGTTTATTGATACTTCAATGTTTTTGACAAATCCGTAGGAATTGAGTTCTATCGTGCATCAACATGTTGCTTCGTAAGTCAAGTCCCTGTAAAAGCGTGCAGAAGTCAAAGTGATTATCTTTTGAGAAATCAAATACTATAACAAGAACATTTTTACAACGTTTATCTTTCTGAAGGTAAATTTATACATGTAACTTTTGTAACTACAATACTGCTAATCTCAAAATTTAGGAACTAAGTACAACTGTGATCATTAAGAAAATATACAACACATTCATCAGAAACTTTTCAGTAAATTTTATTTAACAATTTCACATTTTTATTTAACCAAAAAATATATAAAAATATAAATTTGTTTAATAGATAAAAAATATTAATTTTGGACTTTCAAAAGAAAAAGTAATTATTTTTATTTATTTATGGAACTATAGGCCTATAATTTTGCTACCTCCACCTCCAATTCTTTTTAATATTTATTTTAAGTTACTAAAATGTACTCATTTATAAAATATCACAATAGCTATCACGCTAAACAGACAATTTTTAGATTAATTTTGAACGGTTGAATGAAAATTTCTATAATATTTGTAAGTGTCAAGGTAGATTGTTACTTTCTTACTGTTCTTTTATTATTATTTATTATTTATTTATTTCTGTACCAGTAAAACTGTGAAAAATGAGAGAAGCTAAAGTATACTGTTATTTTTTTATTTTTCATTTTATTATTATTTATTTATTTCTGTACCATTAAAACTGTGAAAAATGAGAGTAGCAAGTTAGACTGTTATTTTTTGTAGTTTATTTTATTATTATTTATTTATTTCTGTACCAGTAAAACTGTGAAAAATGAGAGTAGCAAGGTAGACTGTTATTTTTTTGTTGTTTATTTTATTATTATTTATTTATTTCTGTACCAGTAAAACTGTGAAAAATGAGAGTAGCAAGGTAGACTGTTATTTTTTTTGTTGTTTATTTTATTATTATTTATTTATTTCTGTACCAGTAAAACTGTGAAAAATGAGAGTAGCAAGGTAGACTGTTATTTTTTTGTTGTTTATTTTATTATTATTTATTTATTTCTGTACCAGTAAAACTGTGAAAAATGAGAGAAGCAAGGTAGACTGTTATTTTTTTGTTGTTTATTCTATTATTATTTATTTATTTCTGTACCAGTAAAACTGTGAAAAATGAGAGTAGCAAGTTAGACTGTTATTTTTTTAATGTTTATTTTATTATTATTTATTTATTTCTGTACCAGTAAAACTGTGAAAAATGAGAGTAGCAAGGTAGACTGTTATTTTTTTGTTGTTTATTCTATTATTATTTATTTATTTCTGTACCAGTAAAACTGTGAAAAATGTTACGCTTATATAGAGATAACAACTTTCTCTGTACCGTCTGTTCACTCTCACGTAGTTACCCCATTCTCCGCTGAGCGGCGACTCAATTCAGTATCTAAATATTAAAGTTCGAGAACCGTTATCTGAAAAATGAACAGCTGGCTTTATCGTTCGTTTTTTGCTCTGTAACAAGGTCCGCCATTACACTGCTGGTAATAACTTCATTAGACTGCCTTGCGTGATCACCAAAGAATTAATAATTATGTCGTGACCTTTCTAATTATTTTAGTCGCGAGTTACAACAGTGCGTGGCAAATTAACATGGTTCATTATAAGCGTTTTCTTCAAAAATACCAGGTATGTGAATAAGCTTTACCAAGGTTAAAATGTTTGGTTTTTC
This sequence comes from Aphrophora alni, assembly GCA_963513935.1. NCBI lineage: Eukaryota > Metazoa > Arthropoda > Insecta > Hemiptera > Aphrophoridae > Aphrophora > Aphrophora alni. The sequence goes on along the minus strand of OY740767.1, from coordinate 9,713,209 downwards.
ATATGGTTAGGACATGTGCTTTTGTAAGTTTTATGAAGTTAGAGTTGCATTTTATTTTGTAAATGATATTTCAAACTCATAGGGTTTAATTCAAAATCTATATATTTCATTTTTCTACAGCCTAAATTTTTAACTTTACAGCCTAAAATATTAAATCTTATGCATTTTACCACACCTAGCCAATTTTATCAAGGCCTAGCCTAAACAGTTATTTTCTGTACAAATTTAAAGGAGTGTAACCTAGAAAATTTATGGCTTTTAAATCAAAAGAAACTATATCCAAAATTTATAGTTCTGATATATTTTGTGTTACAAGTTAAGAACATTTTTAATTTTAACATGTGCTCTGCTGACATGTAGAAACATTCAAAAGTAACATGACAAGACAAACTTGGTTAAGTCCTGTAGTAACAATTACCATCTTTGTTAAAGTGCCTACTTGTCACCTTGTATTAAAATATTACAAAGGCAAACTCTTAAAACTAACTGCTTTACAATGCTTGTCTTAAAGCCTACTTGCATTCTAAAAAAGAATTGTTATTTTGTTTAATGCAGTTTTGACTGGTCCAAGAATTAGAGTTAATTCCAAGTACTACACTCATGTTCTGCTGTTAAAGCCAATCATCATCATGCAACTTTATTAGATACTTTCTGCAATAGTGCTTTTAATTATGTGGCTATGTACAAAAATTTATAAACTTCAAAAACCTGCAGTGGACTTTATAAGGAACTTTAAATAGGCTGTGTTCTTGTATTTTTGTGATGAAATTTAATAATATATAAATGTGTCTTTTGTATTAAATAAAAAATATGTCTTTAGCATTAAATAACTTGGGAGGAGCAGCTATAGCAAATTTTCGGTCCTGACAACCTCAAAGAGGTTATTTTCTAAATTAATAAAATAGAGAGACGTCTCATAATACTAAATTTTTTTTTATAATTTAATTATACTTAAGTTTACAGTTGGCCAACTATATAAAAGGTTAATTACAAAAATCCATGGTATTACATGTTTATATTTTCTTTGTAATCTTGTTTAATTTAATTTGTATAATTTTTGTAATCATTGCTAAAAGGGAGGGTTTTTTTAATTTTATTTTTGGGGAGGGATTTTCAATTCAAATTAAATTTATACATGTATTTTTTTGTAATCACATCTTTTCCTTGTACTTAAGGGCGTATAACTAATTTTTTTTTATTTATCAATTAAGGGCATATAATTTTCACTAAAATTTGGTCAGTAAATTTGAATTTATATCTATTTCTCTGGTTTATTGACTTATCCTCTAGGTATCATATGAATTGTGAGTGAACGGCTTAAACATTTCCACCTTGGTGATTATTTTTTTTTTACTCTAGAGGTAAGTTTTGAACATGTCCAATCTATGTGGCCCAGTGTAGCTTCCGTTTCTTTATTTATGCGTTTTGCTAAGATTGGTACATGTTTTCTGGTAGCAGAGCGTGGTTTCTTCTCTAAATGTAATTGTGGTTATTTCTCTAAATGTAATTGTGGTTATTTCTCTAAATGTAATTGTGGTTATTTCTCTAAATGTAATTGTGGTTATTTCTCTAAATTCTGGTTTAGTTGTTTTCGTTCATTTAAAATTTGTCTAGCTGGTCAGTTCTCAGATAGGCCTAACTTAAAAATAGTTTATTGGTCACACTCTGTGATTACCTTTTTGTTTATCTTGCTTAAAATTTGGTTTGGTGGTAACTCAATGGTCTTTGTTTCTTGTGTGCTGCCAACATATACTTCATTCGTCGCACCTTTCTATACAACATTTTTCATAAACCTATTTTTTTTGATGAAACTATAAAATTTTTTTTTTCCTTTTCTTTTTTTTTACAATTTGAGATATATCCAGACAGAGACAAATAAAAAAAAAAAACAAAAAAAAAACACAAACAAATTATAAAATCCAAAAATAGATAAAAACTTAACAAAAATTCAAAAAAAATTACAAAATTTCTCTCTGTTTGTATCTGTCTTTAATACTTTTTTTTATTTACATACACATAGCTTATTCTTTTCCAAATTATCACCTGGCTTTCTTTTCTTTTAATTTAAAAAACATGTCAGACCTACACCAGATAATAGAGCATCTTAGGAAGCCAGAACTTTCTTTTGAGGTAATGGTGCGAGGAGGCGGTCTTGGCACTGTAAGGACAATGCGGCCTAGTTTGCGAGGCCTACTTCAGGCAGGTTCTGAGCCTTGTGCAAATAGAATTACTGTTGATAATATTGAGGAGCAGTTAGACCTGGCTCAGGAATCTCTTGAAGATTTACAAGATAAATTTGCAGATTTAAATCCTAGTCAAAATCTAGAGTTAGTTAGATTCAATACAAGGCTAGAACTGTTTGAAGCCAGGCTGAGCCTATTAACAACCGGTCTAAATAATTTAAATTTAAATGCCACTGAGCATAATGCGGAGTGTAACCGCATGTTAGCATCTCTCCAAATGCTTAAATTAAATTTTCAGTCGTTCTCTGCAGACATTTCAAACATCTCTGTAGTTTGTACGCAGTCCTCAGTGTCGAGCCAAATCAACGTGGCCACAGTTTCCACCATTCCTATTTTGAATTTACCGTCGACCGAAGGAAATTTGCTGCATTCAGGCTCTGTACCTGCTCCCGTTATTTTAGGTCAGGAGTACTCTACTCCTGAAATGGTTTATGGTAAACTCAGCCATCCGGCTGAAAAGTTGATATCAACTTTGCCTATAACAGACGGTTTCGATTTGGAGAAACTAATTAAATTCATTAAAATCGCTTTATCTTTATGCAAAATTTATCCAGACATTAGAAGAAATATTTTAAGTGTCCTTATGCCTTATGCAAAGGAACCGTTAAGCTCGTGCTTATGCAAACATACGACGTTTCGCGCTTTCCATAGAGAAGCTCTAAGTAGTTTTATTCCTGCTAAACGTCGGAACACTTTGGAGCAGGATCTCTTCTTTAGACCTCAAGGTTTGGGAGAGACTCTGCATCATTTTGTCTCTGACATTAAGGAAGCAGCGCAGGTGCTTCTTGTAGACAAAAATGAAGCTGAAATCACTCAGGTTATTGTGGATGCTCTCTCGCCGGAGGTGCGAAACTGTCTGGTTTTCACTAAAAGGCCTGTTAACTTTAATGACTTGGACACCATCTGTGCCCAAGTCAATAATACTTTATATACAGATCAGGAAAGATTGTCAACCCAAAAAAGTTTCTCTAGGTTGGAACCCGAGTTTAGACCCATAAGGTCACCTGTCATTTGTTATAATTGTGGCCGAAGAGGTCATACAAGCCCACAGTGTAGGCAACATCCAAATCGTAGAGCACAGAATCAACACAATTTTTCTTCTCATCCAAAAAACGACTCAAGGGGCGGAAATTAGTCGTTTTTCCAATCAAAGCTCCTACCATAAGAAACGACTATAGTCATATTGAATTTTACCAAGCTTTTTTTAAACCTGCACACTTAAATAAATCCATACCACATAAGTCACCTCTTTTAAATAATTCAGTTCAGTTTCAATCTAAACCAGGGATTATACACAATCAAAATAGGTCCAAGTTATATTCTAAACATGAGAGTAACCTCTCAACATCCACTAAAGCTCGTCACTTTTCAAATTTTAAACAGGGATTAGTTGCACCCTTTTATTTAAGGCCCACGTGCCTCTACTGTAAAACAACTGGTCACTATAACTGGGAGTGCCCTTCTTTCAATCAGTGTAGAAATAAGATCACTAGTTTTTCTCCTTTAGCCAACAATTCTCTTACGAGAAAAACATATAAGTGTTTAAAATCCAAAGGTTTGAGCAACAAGATTCTACCTCTTGTTGAAGTGAATTTTAAAAATTTTAAGGCTAACGCTTTGTTAGACTCTGGCTCAGTCAGAAGCATCATGTCTTCTGATCTTTTTGAACATTTAAAATCCTTAAATGTAGTCAAAGAAATTCAAGAGGTAAAATCGGAGTGCCTCACCGCAAACGGAGAAAGGCTAGGGATCAATCTAGCGTGTAAAGTTCATATTAAAATACAGCACTGTAGCTGGAATTTTGAAATTTTAGTGGCACCTCAGCTGTCGTGTCCTCTCATCCTAGGGTCCGATTTCTTTCTTAAAAGTCGAATCATTTTAGATCTTTTCCAAGGCACCTTTACTTTTAAATTTTATAAGGCTAAACCCTTCCAATTAGTAAATTTTTAAAAAAAGTCATCTCCTACAGTTACTTTATCCTCTACTACTCAGGTCACTGAAAACCCACTGAGTCACCTTGATGACAAATGTCAAAAGGAGATCTCAGGACTCATAGAAAATTTTCCTGATGTCCTTACTACAGAATTAGGACTCACCGATCTAATTAAATATGAAATAGTGCTAAAAGACAATATACCGGTGAAAAGCCAGCCCTATCAATTGGCCCCTCCGAAAATGCAATTTTTGAGGGAACACATCAAGGACCTCGTTGAAAAAGGAGTAGTAGAGAAAAGCATCTCCAATTATTCTTCTCCAGCGTTTCTAGTTCAGCATCCTGAAAAGAAACCCCGCATGGTCATCGATTATCGAAAACTAAACCAACCTATCGTAATCGAAGCCGTACCCCTTCCTAATCTGCACCAGTGCTTCAATTGGTTTGTGGGAGCCAAGTTTTTCACTGTGTTTGACCTCAATTCTGCCTACCATCAGATTCCACTCACCGAGAGTTCTAAACATCTCACCAGTTTTTGTACCCCTTGGATGCTCTACCAGTTTACACGAGTCCCATTTGGACTTCGTACTGGTGCTCAAGTTCTAACCCGACTTCTAGACCAAGTTTTCTCAGACATCAAATTTAAATTCGTTTTCAATTACCTTGATGATTTAGTCATCTATTCTGAGACTTGGGATGAGCATATCAAACATCTGCGTGAAGTCCTATCTCGCTTGCGAAGAGCGAAACTTACGGTTAATCCCGATAAGGTTCGTTTTGCAGTAGGAGAGATAAGTTTCCTTGGACATTTAGTTTCTGCTAGAGGCGTGCAAATTGACCCCGAAAGAACCAAGGCCATCAGAACTTTTCCTAAACCCACCAATCCAAAAGCTGTGTCACGCTTTATTGGTATGGTCAATTTTTTTTCTAAGTTTATCCCAAACTTCGCTGAACACGCCGCTCCTCTAAATCTGCTCCGGCGGAAAGGACAAAAGTTCGTTTGGAACACTGAGCAACAACTTGCTTTTGAGTATCTGCGTAATGCCATTGCGCAACCTCCCGTACTTCGTATGGCAAATTTCGACAAACCTTTTGTCCTTCAAACGGACGCAAGTTCGTGCGCTTTAGGAGCAGTTCTACTCCAGGAAATTGACGGTACACGTCAACCTATTGCCTATGCTTCCCGCACCTTAACACCTGCGGAAAGAAAAGCCTCTTCTGCGTATGAGTCAGAATGTCTGGCCGTAATCTTTGGAGTAGAGAAGTTTAGACAGTACCTCGAGCATCGCGAGTTTCTCTTGGAAACAGATAATCAGGCCCTTTCATGGCTACTTGCCCGTCCCAGACAATTAGGCAAAATGGGACGATGGATAGCCAAATTAACTTCTTTAAAATTTCAAGTGGCACATATTAGGGGCACCCAAAATGTAATCGCAGATTCACTTTCTAGGATGTTTGAGCTGGAAAAGCAACCAGAACAACTATCTCCTTCTGAGAACACCATAGTCTGCAATAGCCTTTTAACTAACTTCCCTTTAGCCTTCCAGGACATTAGCGCTCAACAGCGCGCTGATGACATCTTAAATCCTATTATTTCAGATCTAGAAGCAGGTGCATCTTCTAGCCGATATTGTCTAAATAAAGGGACCCTTTGCCTTAAGAATCATAAAGGTATCCCTATCAAAGTTTGCGTACCCCGATCATTAGTGGACCTAATCATAAACTATTATCACGACTCCCCAGTAGGAGGTCATTTAGGTATCTTCAAGACCAAATTTAGAGTGAGTGAGTTTTTCTTCTGGCCTTCACTCGTAAAGGATGTCACCCAGAAGGTTAAAAGTTGTGCAACATGTGCAGTGAGCAAGCCCGCTCAAAATAGCAAACTAGGCTATTTATCATCGATTGTCCCAACCCGTCCTATGGAGAAAATCCACATAGACTACGTTGGTAAACTACCAAGAACTACACAAGGCAACACCATGATACTGGTCGCGGTGGACCAGTTCTCTAAATTCACCTGGCTTTGCCCTGTCAGAGACGCCACCTCTTTCAACACCATCAAGGCCTTAAGCCAAAACATTTTCCAACATTTTGGTTTTCCTAAGATTCTGATCTCTGACAACGCCACCTGTTTCACTTCACATTCGTTCCGCAACTACTGTTTCACTCGTGGTATCAAACACGCAACTCTGTCACCTTACCATCCCCAACCGAACAATGCGGAACGTCTGAACAGAAATCTTAAAGCCGCCTTAATTGCCTATCATTCCAACAGCCAAACTTCTTGGGACAAATCCTTATCTTGGCTGCAGTTAGCCTTTAATTTCGCAACCCACGAGACCTTAAAGACTTCTCCCTTTAAAATCCTCTTTAATTTCATGCCCAACACCCCGCTCAGCTTAACCTGGAATATTGACGACCTTCTCCCCAGGGACAATTCCAACCCTCATCAAATCTGGCGAGATGCCAGAAATAACATTCTGCAAGCCCATCAAAAGTCTGAGCGCGTCTACAATAAGAACCGTAGACCACATCAATTCAAGATTGGCGATCTAGTATGGTGTAAGACGCACAATCTGAGCTCCGCAATAGATAAGAGGGCCGCCAAGCTGATGCCCAGGTGGTCAGGGCCCTTTCGCATCATCGATTTTCTAACCCCAGTCACAGTTGCCCTATCTTTTCAGCATTCCCGAAACTTCGTCAAAAAGGCCCATGTTGAACAACTGAAGCCTCACCTAATACCTACAGATCCCATTAGTCACTTTTCAAATCGCTACCCTGTTTCAGCTAACTGCACTAAGTGCGTTTACCCCACCTGAACCTCTTATAGGTATTAAATTGTGTTTTGTTGCTGTGTAATGTTTTACACATCATCACTTGATAAACAAGTGTACCCGGACTCGACGTTAAACCAGGAGATTGGCCATCTCAAAGGTTATTAGGTATCATTGACATGACAAAAAATTCCCGGCGCCGGAATCCTTGATATATTATGTCGTTAGTCATGACATGTCATGCATCATTTAGTCTATCTCGCAAGGTAGGAAGACTGATCACCTTCCGATCCTAGAGATAAGACAACTAATAAGTTTGCTTTCGAGCACCTTATTCTACTTTAAGGACACAGCGAGTCCACTTATAGTTAAGTAATTCTTGTTCTTGTTTTTGAGTGTTGTATATTTCGGTGGAGGTATATTGACCAGTTGGTTACTTAGAGTTAGTTGTAAGTTTTTCATGTGTTGCTGTGTTTTGTCTTCCTTTATGTAGTCAAGCAAATTTCTTTCGGTTGATCTGATTTGATTTGATTTGATTTAACTTGTCTTGGTTGCGTCTTTTTCCTTTTTTGTTGGTCCTTCTGACAAAATTTTTTTTCTTTACGACGCTGTCGTTTCGGGGGGGGAGAGCTGTTACGCTTATATAGAGATAACAACTTTCTCTGTACCGTCTGTTCACTCTCACGTAGTTACCCCATTCTCCGCTGAGCGGCGACTCAATTCAGTATCTAAATATTAAAGTTCGAGAACCGTTATCTGAAAAATGAACAGCTGGCTTTATCGTTCGTTTTTTGCTCTGTAACAAGGTCCGCCATTACACTGCTGGTAATAACTTCATTAGACTGCCTTGCGTGATCACCAAAGAATTAATAATTATGTCGTGACCTTTCTAATTATTTTAGTCGCGAGTTACAACAGTGCGTGGCAAATTAACATGGTTCATTATAAGCGTTTTCTTCAAAAATACCAGGTATGTGAATAAGCTTTACCAAGGTTAAAATGTTTGGTTTTTCATATGGTTAGGACATGTGCTTTTGTAAGTTTTATGAAGTTAGAGTTGCATTTTATTTTGTAAATGATATTTCAAACTCATAGGGTTTAATTCAAAATCTATATATTTCATTTTTCTACAGCCTAAATTTTTAACTTTACAGCCTAAAATATTAAATCTTATGCATTTTACCACACCTAGCCAATTTTATCAAGGCCTAGCCTAAACAGTTATTTTCTGTACAAATTTAAAGGAGTGTAACCTAGAATATTTATGGCTTTTAAAACAAAAGAAACTATATCCAAAATTTATAGTTCTGATATATTTTGTGTTACAAGTTAAGAACATTTTTAATTTTAACATGTGCTCTGCTGACATGTAGAAACATTCAAAAGTAACATGACAAGACAAACTTGGTTAAGTCCTGTAGTAACAATTACCATCTTTGTTAAAGTGCCTACTTGTCACCTTGTATTAAAATATTACAAAGGCAAACTCTTAAAACTAACTGCTTTACAATGCTTGTCTTAAAGCCTACTTGCATTCTAAAAAAGAATTGTTATTTTGTTTAATGCAGTTTTGACTGGTCCAAGAATTAGAGTTAATTCCAAGTACTACACTCATGTTCTGCTGTTAAAGCCAATCATCATCATGCAACTTTATTAGATACTTTCTGCAATAGTGCTTTTAATTATGTGGCTATGTACAAAAATTTATAAACTTCAAAAACCTGCAGTGGACTTTATAAGGAACTTTAAATAGGCTGTGTTCTTGTATTTTTGTGATGAAATTTAATAATATATAAATGTGTCTTTTGTATTAAATAAAAAATATGTCTTTAGCATTAAATAACTTGGGAGGAGCAGCTATAGCAAATTTTCGGTCCTGACAACCTCAAAGAGGTTATTTTCTAAATTAATAAAATAGAGAGACGTCTCATAATACTAAATTTTTTTTTATAATTTAATTATACTTAAGTTTACAGTTGGCCAACTATATAAAAGGTTAATTACAAAAATCCATGGTATTACATGTTTATATTTTCTTTGTAATCTTGTTTAATTGAATTTGTATAATTTTTGTAATCATTGCTAAAAGGGAGGGTTTTTTTAATTTTATTTTTGGGGAGGGATTTTCAATTCAAATTAAATTTATACATGTATTTTTTTGTAATCACATCTTTTCCTTGTACTTAAGGGCGTATAACTAATTTTTTTTTATTTATCAATTAAGGGCATATAATTTTCACTAAAATTTGGTCAGTAAATTTGAATTTATATCTATTTCTCTGGTTTATTGACTTATCCTCTAGGTATCATATGAATTGTGAGTGAACGGCTTAAACATTTCCACCTTGGTGATTATTTTTTTTTTACTCTAGAGGTAAGTTTTGAACATGTCCAATCTATGTGGCCCAGTGTAGCTTCCGTTTCTTTATTTATGCGTTTTGCTAAGATTGGTACAAAAATGAGAGTAGCAAGTTAGACTGTTATTTTTTTAATGTTTATTTTATTATTATTTATTTATTTCTGTACCAGTAAAACTGTGAAAAATGAGAGAAGTTATACTGTTATTTTTTTATTGTTCATTTTATTATTATTTATCATTTATTTGTTTCTGTACCAGTAAAACTGTGAAAAATGAGAGAAATAAAGGTTGACTGTTATTTTTTTTTTATCGTTCATTTTATTATTATTTATGTATTTCTGTAACAGTAAAACTGTGAAAAATGAGAGAAGGTATACTGTTATTTTTTTTATTGTTCATTTTATTATTATTTATCATTTATTTTTTTCTGTACCAGTAAAACTGTGGAAAATGAGAGAAGTAAAGGTAGACTGTTATTTTTTTTATTGTTCATTTTATTATTATTTATTTATTTCTGTAACTGTAAAACTGTGAAAATTGAGAGAAGGTGAGGTAGACTGTTGTTAGAAAGAAACCTTTTTAAGTTATTAAGACTTTAACGAAAGAAATATTATTTTTTTAAAAATAAAGTTTTAAAATTATTTTTCAGCACACAAGCTTTGAACATGCAAGATAAAACATATTTAATCAGATTATACAGAGCTCTCAAGAGCACATAGTTTAGTTGAAAATTATTTTATAAAATAATTAATAAAATTAATAATAAACTAATACTATTAAACTCACTTAGAAACTCAATCCAGAGTACAACTAGTACAAAGTTAATGATGCAATATCTGGTTTCAAGAGAATGGATTGTTTGCCCTAATGAAGCATCGTATAGCAACGAAATTAATTGGTTGAATTTTTTAGAGAAAAACTTTTTTGTAATGTAAAATAAATTATTTACCTTATACAATTCCTAATTGAAACAATACAATTTTTTTTAAATACACTTTTATCTTTTTGTTTGAGAAATTGAGAGTGGTCAGCCTACTTTCTTTTGTTCCCCTAAACAGCTCTACTAGATTGGGCAAGACTGCCTAAGGCCTATCTTGGACTCTCTATCTATAACGTAGCAAGCTCCGAACATAGTCCATGCTCAAATGCCAGTCCTTTAGGAGGTTCAAATATACTCTAGGGATTTTTTGATTTTATCAGGAAGTTTATCCCAAATCCTGGGTGCAACTAGTGTGAAGTCTGCAACTATGATGTCAAGCCGGACGTTTTGTAGTTTTAGTGTGTTATATTATAATTATTTGTTTTATACGACCTCGAATCAATGACTCATTAGTACTTCTCACCCGAAAGTAGATATGAACGCATCTGACACCATAATAGCAAATGATCTAGTACTAGATTATAAACAGGTAGTTATTAGGATTAATAATGATTATTTTATGAAAACCATCAGTTTTTTTTTCTTTTTTCAGATTTCATACTGTGATATTGTTGAATTTAATCGCAATGTCATGTCTGAGAGGCTGACATGCAGTTCCCCCGGGGGTTGAAGGAATTTATTAGGGTCGATAATCCTGCCCCCCAAAAATGTCTGCAGTTCCCCCGGCGGTCACTCACAACCTAACCTAACCTAACCTAACCTAACCTGACCTGAAGTAATTCTTCATTTTCATTACTAACTATACGAATACTGTTTAGAGCGTCATGAACTTCCGATATATTCTTCGGTACGGGAGGTAACTGTTGAGGTTTTTCTTGTACAAGTGATTTTTCATTGCATTACAAAATTTATTTGTTGCGTTAGCAAATAACGTTAATACAGAAATGACCGCCGGGGGAACTGCAGTACACCTAAAAAGGGGCTCCTGGGGAACTGCAGAACTCCCGTCTGAGAAATACCCCAATCAAGTCTGACCCTGGTTGATATCCAAAGAAACTTGCATCTGTATCTTCATCAACGCTTTTGTTTACGTCCTGAGATTGGTTATGACTCCATTACTTAAGAGAAATAAGTTAAATATCGGATTTGTATTATAATTTAAACAAATTAAAATATATGTTAAAGATAGTTTTCAGTTATATTTACTTTATTTTTTTATTTTTTTTATTCTCATCTGGGAAAGAGAAGTATTTTACAAGACGAAGAAAATTCATCACCTACATGAAAAGTAATCATGTACAGTAAATATTGAAAAATGTCGTTGTTTTAGAACATATAATCTTTTATGGTAGCAATTTTTCTTTTACGAGTAGGAAAAGCTCGCTAAATTTCAGTTACTGATTAGGTTATTAATGACTGTTTCATGTTAAAAGTTGTCTTTAGATATACAACTATCTTAATCATAATTATTCAAAATATGTTTAGTCGTCGCTGGATATGTACTTTAAAGCTGTTATTGTCCAAATTTTAGGAGATGTAAGATCTGTAGAAGATCAGTTTTATCTAAAAAAAAAAATAATATTTTAGAAATTAGAACAATGAAGACAATTTAAAATATTTCTGGTTAACTAATTTATAAACCAAGAAATACAACAATTTTGAAAAAAAAAAATGTAATCAAAATTGTGTCAAAGTGCATTCACTAACACTGATTTACTGTTGCCCAAAAATGAGCCAATTTCCTCCCATGGATCATTATAGATTTTGAAGTCTCAGCTGTTGGCGTTTACAAAGGATAGAATTTATATATTCCAAATTTCCAGTAATCTTAAACGTTAAATTTTAACTTATATTTAATTGTTTATATTTAATCTAAGACTTAATAAAGTAAAAATATAAAAACCCTGGTATTAGCAACACAGAGTAAATATTACGGAATATATTTTTATTTTTATCATCAAAATCTTTCACTTCATAAAATATGAAACTCCTTTTCTATCATATGTTATCGGAGAAAGAAACACAGCTGAAGATATTGGATTTCAATACTGTCAGACTCTATTGAGAACGCCATATAAATTGTACAGCGTATTCGGACGCTTTTATACAAATGATGACCTGAAAATGATTCGCTACCTCAAAAATAAAAATTGTATTAAAAAAAAAACTAAAGTTAAGTTTTAAAAAACAAAATCCAGAATCAGTTTTAAACAAGTTTGACGTAATAATTTAACTAGAGAGATGATTTAAAAAAATAATATAAGATAAGGTTTTCTTTTTTATTCAGTGTAGTAAAACCCATCTGCAATATTGGATTTCATAAAGAGACTTTAACACTAGGCTCTAATGGAATGTTTTTTAAGTTCCTCGTTACACAAAAGCTATAATTTAAAAGAATATGACGTTGTAACAACAATAATAAATCGAAATAACTGTTTTGAATTCCAGTTATTTGAAGTGTTACATTATCTCCTATTAATGTTTTTTAAAGTAATATTCTAATTTTAAATGTCTCCGTCCTCAACACACAATTATTGTTTGTTTATTTTTTAAAGGATTTAGTTTAATATCATAGTGCAAGTGTAATAAACTTTCGAAATGGGAGTTTTATTGTTTTAAAAACATAATATGTAGGGATCTATAATAATATTTTAAAGAAACGTTTGTCAAATAGGTTGTTATAAGCTCTAGAACATGCCTGAATGAAAACCCTGTGTCAATAAGATGCCCATAAATATGAACACCTAAACGAATTGCTGTACTTTTACAAATAATAAATTGGTAACTTTGATATTCAGTTTAGTGTTTCGTGTACTTATTCAAAATAATTTATGCAATTTCAATTCAAAATATTGAATCTAACTAATAGAAATTGCTATAGCTATTAAACTTTGGAAAATCATAAAAAAGTTACATTTTAACTAAAAACTGGGCTAGCATTTCAACTATTTTATACTACTAGAACATTAAACGAAATACCTGTAATTTCACCGTAGTGCATAGATTTTAACAAATGGAACACAGCAAGAGAAGCGCATCTCAAACTGGTCCAAATTTTGTTGCTTAATACCTACTAAACTGACAAATATTAAATCGTTACCTTAAATGAAATGGTCATCAAGGTCAAGTAATTAAAATGTTTTATCGAAATTCTACTGTACGAAAATTATCATATTACATTTACAATATGTTTTGCCAAAGAATTTAATCATCTAAAAGCTAATACTTGGTGTACTATTATTAAACGGAAAATTCTTTATACACTTATTACATTCTTGGAACAAAAATCATGTTAAGAAGAATTCGTGTGCTGGGATTTAAAAATGGGGCATAACTAAATTTGTATTAGGATGGAAAATAGTAAGTTCTTTATATGTGAGTCATTAACTGCATTGATTTTTGTTGTGTTAGAAAGATAAGGTGTACACAGTACTTTCGGATTTATTAATGATACTGTATGTCTTGGGATTATAAACTTTGTGATAGACACATAATTATATTTAATATTTCAAGATGAAAGCAATTTACTTCACGTTTTGCTATTCAACATTCTGAGTCAGATTCAGCGAAAAGTGAAATAAAATGAGAGAGTCTTCACAGTAACGATATTATAGACAAATTCTGCTTGTCATTCACTTTAGTTGAGATTGAAGTAAGGTTAAGAACAAATTACATTTTAGTGGCATGAAAGGTGAGTTAAAGTGTGAAAAACTGCAAACACTGTCTCAGTTAGCAATATTTTCAATTGTAGTTTTAAGTACGCTATGAAGTTTTAAATAGACATTAACACATGTATAACATTTGTTTTAACCAACTTACATCCAAATAATTGTTTTCGTTCATAAAATGTAAAACTAATTTGTTTCACACCTAGTTAGTGTTTGTGAAAGCGCACTATGTTGGTAATACTGCAAGGACTGTTTGCTGTATTACCATAGTTCTGTCTACATTAGCAAAGGTTAGGAAAGCGAAATAATTTATCGAACATTGTAAACTTTAAATTGTGGAGTTTTAATATTTAAACAAAGAAATATTTGTAACGCCAAATGATATTATTCAACCAATAAATAAAGCCTAAATAATACAGAATATAATTAATTATCTAAATTTTATAATTAGTTACTTTGCTAGTCACTGAATTTTGAATAAAAGATTTTTTTTTCTTCTAAACAGCATTCATTAAATGCATGTGTATTTCACATAAAGGAGGAACAATTTGTAGCTTTACCTCTTGTGTAGAACTGGAAAAACCATCACAGAGTGTGCCACAAGAGTTGACAAAGTTTACGTTGATAGATTTTTATAAACAAAGAGAAAGAATATTCGTCTAATATGTAACTGATATACTACCATAATAAAAACAATTGTGATTTTTTAAGTTATATATATATATATATATATATATATATATATAACTTCGAAAATAGGTTATTATGTGTTTTTAATGTTGTTAAAAGTAATCTTCAGAGATATAATTCTCTTACTTAGTAACACAGAAAACACGTTGTGGTCTTTAAGTTTGTGAATTTCAAAAATAAACCCAAAATGAACTAGTGTTAATATTTTTAAGATCAGTTTTTCATTTGTTTGAACGAATAATTACTTCATTCAATTTAGGAATATACCAATGTGTATGGTTAAAGAATTTATTTAACGATTTGTAAAACAAAATCCACACACCGATTTTGAGAAAGTGATGATCGAAATTCCAACCTCAAATGAGTTCGTTAAGACACATATCTGTTTACGCTTCTGTATCATAGTGTATATTTCATACTCTCATTTGTCGGTGTTTCAATGAGTGATATTTCAGCAGTTGGAATGTTTTATAAAAAGGTTTTATTAATCATAAACATTAATTTGAACTTTACTTATAATTTTTAACTATAATATTGTTAATAAAAATTTCAAAGAGAAACCTTGAGATCAGCGACACAGATTAAAAATTAGGATTTTTTTTCCATAAAATATGTCACATTTCCTTCAACGAATCTTGTGACAGGAAATGAAATTGTTTTCCTGTATTACGATATCGGATGAAGAGACACAGCTGCAGATATTGTATATAAATACAATCACACTCTGTACGAAACAAGTGTGCATTTACTGTAATTTAGCAATCAGTATTGAAGAAAGATAAACTTGACATTTTTGCCTAACATATTTACTTCATGAATTCGTGAATTTGTTTACGTAGAATCTCTTTGTGTTAAATTAAAATAATTAATAATGTGGTCATAAAAATTGTTGATTTTATGTCTACAAATAGGCTAGAGCCTACAAAGAGGAGTACTGAGAGAAAAGATCGGAGAATTCACCCTCGAAAACACGGTAGAGCTTATGCTGAAGAAGGAGGATAACTGGGACGCCGTAGCTAAGTATGTGGAGACGATTTTACGGGCGAAGAAACAGAACGGTCTGGTCGACGACCAAATCACGTGAAGCAACAGCAGCATTAGCAGAACAGAGCAAACGCCAATCTGGCGAAGAACAGCCATCTTGAGTAATGCTAACGCGGGTCCAGGATGGAAATATCAACGAGGTTTAGATAAAAGAGGAAGGGTTTTAGTGGGTCGTACAGGTGGTAGAGCCCCACACACCAGTCGGTCTCGCTGGGCCACTGATGGTGCGGATGCGCATTTCCCCCCTCTTCGGAAAAAAATATGCTATGTAATGACCGTATATAATCACCAGCGTGCATGACATGGTTTAAAGCCATCTAACTACTGTATTTACATCTGATTAATCACTATGCGATCTTCCATATTTTGTTATCTTGATAATACAGATGTACATGGTGTGTAAATGAAAAAATAAAAAGCCGTATAAAATATTAAACAATCACTTCACTTACTGTATCCATTATTCTGATTGGAGTATCACTTCTCATTACATTCAATCAGAATACTGGAGACAATAAGAGGAAAAATTGTTTAATATAATCAGTATTCTGATGTACGATTTACACTATTGACCGATGGTACTTGGTAGAACTCCATTTTAATGAAAAACAAACACAATATTTAGTAAATTCTACAATTTATTTGAGTCTTGCCGACCATGGTTTCGCCAACAACGGCATTTACAAGGCAGCTTAACAAAGACTAAGGAAAAATATAGAAACTAACATATTATTACTACAAAAGGAAGAACAGTTACTTAGCTAGGGTAGGGGGGGGGGGGGTAAGAGCAAGGGAAACATGTGGTCATAGGAAGACAATGGTTTTAACAACGGTGAATTTGACAAAAATTCCACCTGATCATTAAGTACTAGTTTGGAGTCTTTACAAATTATTCTCTTAAATTTATTAGAAATGTTAGAGATTAAGAGAATAATTTGTAAAGACTCCAAACTAGTACTTAATGATCAGGTGGAATTTTTGTCAAATTCACCGTTGTTAAAACCATTGTCTTCCTATGACCACATGTTTCCCTTGCTCTTACCCCCCCCCTACCCTAGCTAAGTAACTGTTCTTCCTTTTGTAGTAATAATATGTTAGTTTCTATATTTTTCCTTAGTCTTTGTTAAGCTGCCTTGTAAATGCCGTTGTTGGCGAAACCATGGTCGGCAAGACTCAAATAAATTGTAGAATTTACTAAATATTGTGTTTGTTTTTCATTTTTTCAGTATTCTGATGGTTAGAACCAACATAAAATATTTTGTTTTTATATTGTAAAGTTTAACTTTTGTAACATCTGTACCGTGAAACGATATTAAACAAATAAATTTAAACAAGAACAATCCAAATAAGCCATTTCATTTTATTGCATCAATATTGTCAAGCAATATTATTTTATTAAAATCTCTTTATGTTAAGTTAATTCCATAAATATGGATTTATATACTAAGAAAATCCTTTAATCGCTAAACTTTAAATAATTTAAAGTATTTCCCAGGACAATTTATTTTTATTTTCCTTAAATATAGTGTTGAGAACATTATATTGATAAAATAACCGATAAAGGGTTTTGGTGGTATATTCGTTTTCCGTTGTTCTGAATCCAATAAAGTGATTTGTGGTATAATGTCTGTCTGTCTATCAGTAATCTACAGCCAAAACAAGTTTATAAATTTAATCGAATTTGGTATGTGGCTATATTTTGGTAATATCTTGGATAGTTTCTCGAAAAAAAAATATAATGCTGGGTTTGATTCCATATGAAAATCACGAAATTTTTAATTTTCATAAAATATGCTCTAACAATTTTGATTAAATTTTATTCAAGTGTAGACTCTAAGCATCCAAAGAAAACGTATTGGTGGTAATTTCTTTAAAAAAATTAGTTTCTTATAAATATAATTGTTTCCACAGACAACGCCCGTAGTTCAATACATTTTTAAGTGTTGATGTACTGTACCTAAGAGTTCTAGACCTAACCTCCAAATTCTAGCATTCACTCATGATGCATTTACACAAATAAACTGTTAGATTTTTCAGGAGTGTTACCTTAAAAAGTAACACTCTTGACTTTTAAGTAACACTCCTGACTTTAGTGATTAAATTATCACCTTACTGGTTTTTCTTATCTATGTAATATAAATCCTTCTTTAAATGAAACAAATAAATAAAACTAACTAAATTATTTGTGTTCTATTTGTTTGGATTGTTAAACAACTGTCCCAGACAACCCGACATGAGTGTTACTTCAGGAGTGTTACCCAATTAGAAGAAGGAAAAAAGGGAATATTTGTTTTGCTTGTATTGGTGAAAAATAGCCATCTTGTTTCTAATGTCCAGCAATGTGGACGTGTTTGCTATATGTTTGAAGAAAAGAAAATTATACCCAGAATACATATTAATAATGGTAAGTATTTTAATTCATTGTCAAGAGTGTTACCTGTATTTTTATACATCAAACAAACTTTGAAAATTGGTATTTAATATACATTTTTAAGTGTTGATGTACTGTAGTTCTAGACCTAACCTCCAATTTCTAGCCTTCACTCATGATGCATTCACACAACTAAACTGTTAGATTTTAGATATATAATATTGACAAACTTTTAATTACAGTCTCAAAGTCAGTAGACACTTCTCTTTCAATTGTTTGGAAACATTCAAAATAAACCGATTTTCAACGAGTTCTTCTCTAGTTGACAGGAACACATTTGCATATTAAACAGCACTTGAGTTCTTACAGCTTAGTTAAATCTTAGGCATTGATACAGTTCTTGTACCTCTTAAGATTCTCCATTTCCAATTGTAAGTTATAATGAAGTATTTGTACATTTAGTCAAGTAAGAATAGTTTCAATACATCATAAGAATAATGTAAACATAACTTAAACTACAGTGCATTATATTCAATTAACTAAATTGTGAAATTGGCAGAATCAATTGCATGAATAATATCTTTGAAACTCCAGTTCTTAACCGATATATAGGATGTTTAATCCGTACTATGTTTGACTTAATATATAACAGACAATTTTCAAGTTTCGTAAATTCATAGTTTCGTACCATTGAAATTTTTTCACACCGAATAATGAATTTTTAATATTTGTATGTTTATATATGTTAATGGGAGCAGAAATAAAATTAGAACCGCGGTTGTTAAAGTTTCAAAATATTATCTACTAATTATATGATTTTTAGCCGATTTGTTGAAAAAAAAATTTCATGCATCAAAAGATTCAGAGTTGAAAGGAGAACGACCCCTCAAAAAATCACTTTGAATTCGTAAAGGGTTTAGGAGAAAATGATGTTTATATTTTTTGAAAAAAGAATCAACATTTTTTTAAAACCAATGAGTGGGACATCAAAAGACGTAAATTATAAGTAGAACAATTACGCAAAATATCAGTTTGAAATCTCAAACCGTTTAGGAGAAATATCAATTTATAAGTGAAAAGAAAGTTGAAAACCTGTTTCGCCATTTGCAAGACCTTTTTTAAATGCTTGGTAATTAATAATCAGATTGATAATTTATTTTGAAAAAAGAAAGAGTGAAGTTCATATTTTCCTGTGGTTTAAAAAAAGTTTTAAATACAGTTTGTAGTTTCCGAGAATGTAATTAGTAAAAACAGGCAATTTTCATGATTTGTAAAATAGTAGGATATTTCCTATTTCCTACAATTTGTAACTTTTTCGGAATTGTTTATTGAATTGTTATTTTAGAAACGTCAACAATCGACCACCTTTGTGAAGGCAACGTTTTCTCTTTAGACTCTTTTTGGGCTTGTTTTTGTAATTTGAATAAGAAAAAATATATTCTGTTTTAATTTTGAGTTCCTTTAAAAACAATTATTACCCAACTGTCTTGAATATATATATTTTTAAATTAGATTAAAATATAGATTAAAAATTAGGATTTTTTTTCCATAAAATATGTCACTATTTCCTTCAACGAATCTTGTGACAGGAAATGAAATTGTTTTCCTGTATTACGATATAGGATGAATAGACACAGCTGCAGATATTGTATATAAATACAATCACACTCTCTCTGTACGAAACAAGTGTTCATTTACTGTAATTCAGCAATCAGAATTGAAGGAAGATAAATTTGACAGTTTTTGCCTAACATATATTTACTTCATGAATTCGTGAATTTGTTTACGTAGAATCTCTTTGTGTTAAATTAAAATAATTAATAATGTGGTCATAAAAATTGTTGATTTTATGTCTACAAATAGGCTAGAGCCTACAAGTAGAGGTGTACTGAGAGAAAAGATCGGAGAATTCACCCCCAAAAACATGGTAGAGCTTATGCTGAAGAAGGAGGATGTATATATATTATTCACCCATCACTCACTTTTACATGTAAATAAAAATCAGCAATAGTATCTATTTTATTTATGTCAAAAATTAATTAACAAACATCAATTAAAACGCGTATGAATCCTACACAGACTAGTTACACAATGAACTCATCCACCAATCACTCGTAATCACTCAATATGGCTTCACACAACAGCTTTGTACATAGATTACTGACTATCCCAATGGAGACGATTTTACAAAGGAAATAACAACAATAGTTAAAATTCATCCATTGTAGACTAATAAAAGAAAAATGTAAACCCACAGGCTGTCAAATTGAAGTTGCACAAAAAGGATTAAATCGATTGCTATGAAGTAAAATCCATTAGTTTATTAACAAACATTGAATTCGTTTTACGAACAAGGTTACAGCATAGCCTATAGGACACAGAATAGAGTTAAAGAGGTAATGGACAACAAGAAAGAATATCATAATTGTATATACTAATTTGTAGTGATTGTGATGTGTATTAAATCTGGAAACCACCATTTAGAATAGCATTGAAAGAGAATTTACCCAACAACAAATCATGAATACAACGTAATCCACCTTTGTTTGCTTTCCTTTTTGTTTGTAGATGAAAACCTTTCAATAGTAATCGCCTCGACTACTGTAGTTGTGTAAAATTGGAAGAGAACAAAAGTTAGTCAAGACGCATCTGATCGGAAAGTCAAAAGAGAGGACTAATTTAACCTTAACCTAAACCAAACATACAAGAAGGTGTAGAACCAGCTAGGGTTTGCTACACCAGTACTCTCTATGAATGAGCCCCTAACGGTAATCCACTTTTGTTCACCAAATATCAATTGACATTTATACACCGGAACTGAAAACAACACGTGATTTTAGGGTAATTAATCACGACAAAAATATAAATAAATGTTTCAGAAGTAATTTAAAAACATAAAACACTTAAATTTGAACCTGATAAAGTACTGATGATCAACTAAAATTTTAAATACATTATGAATTACCCTAGTCACAAGAGTCTTATATTAATATCATTATTTTCTGTCTATGTGATTATATAATACATATTTGTTTTCGCCATTCCGACTACCGATTAATAATTAAATATATTATAATACTTACCGTCACAATAGTCTAGTTTGTCTGTAGTTATCTCACTACGGCCGTTTCGGCTATTCAGCCATTTTCAAGTGTTATGCGGGTATTACCGTTGTCTTAGTTTAAAATAGAAATTACGAACACACGACACATAACAAACACACAAGTTCTTTAAACATTTAAAACATGATGTAGTAGGCCCACTGTCACAACGCGTACGCGAACTATAAACAATAAAACTGTACAAAACAAATACACATTTACACCAAACACAATTCATATACTGAAGACTGTATTTCGATGACGTAATCACCGATCCAACTATCCCACTGATAAGAATCGCAATGTCTCTGTGTTATCACAAGGTCATCTGCTATCATCCCAATTTATCACTGTCATATACTACATTGGTTTGGACGTTTTGTTTATCATGTAAAACCTGATTGGGATTGTCTTTTAATGCTCTATAAATTTCTTATTCCTCTAATGCTTTCATCTTTTGGCATTTGATACATATATGCATGGTTTAAAATTGGTTTCGAATTTTGAAAATGAGTGATTAAGATCAACAATATGGCGTGCGAATTGCAGTTTTAATTTCATAGTATTGTTGTTGGATAGGTGTTCTTTATAAAGTGTTATAAATTGTATACTTGTTTGTCAAATATAAAAACTATTGCAGTCATTACATAAAGTTGTAACAATCCCATTGTTATACTTTAACGGTATTGTAGTTTTTTGTTTTAAAATATTTTTTATGTTGTTCGTTGTTCGGAATGACATGGTAACTCAGAATTGTTTTTTTGTTTGTTTTAGTATATTTTTTGTTATACTTCCGTATTCTGTAGATCTACAAATCATTTTAATATTATTATTATGGTATTTATTTAGTTTTCTTCTCTGTTTCTTTATAACATTTTCCATTATAGAGACGTTGTAGCCGTTTTCTTTAGCTGTGAAATCCTTTCCTCAGATATTTGGTGAATAGACTGATTACCTAATAATTGTAAGGTAGACTGAACATTGGAATAAACTGCGACTCAATCCAATAACTGGTGAATAGACTGTGCTACGATATATGGCCATTAACCACCGATATGACGGTTTTATCTCATCTAACCAGCCATTTTAAACGGTTTCTAAATTATATTACATTATATTAATAAACTAAATTAACATTAAGACTTACGCGGTCCACAGAAGGACGTGTTAGCGATTGCAAAACGGATTACGACCGATGGCCTAACGGTCATTTCAGCTTGGCTACATTATACTAATATAAATAAATTAGGAACTACCAGGCCACAAACCCCAAAGCGACATGGGCCCAAAACGAACTAGAAGCTCATTTGGGTGGTATTTGACAAAATTAAATTAAATACAACTCGTAGGCGAAAACACACGCTTCCTGGAGGAATAAATAACCGCACTCTTGTTGTCAGGGGTTCTGCTCGTTCCTATCTCCACCCGCAGCCCAATCGTTATGGTGAAGGTAATTACCGTATGGAATTTCTAATAAACAATTCGCCGGCAATAACGAGGTTAGGCAACTTGACTCACCTCAACGTATTTCAGAATGGTATAGTATAGACTGTGAACAGAATTAATTCAAATTACAAAATTATAAGTGAAAGCCTCATATAATATTAAAGGTTGTAAAAAGCCCTTGTCTCTACGCTTCTCTCTTAAATTAATTCCCTTCAAAATTAAAGAAATGGCTAGATTTAAATTATATGATGCACATACAGTAGGTTGATTTTATGCTTTAGTATTTCTGCTTTAGCAGAGTGTGCTGGATATATCAGTTTATTATATAGCTGAAATGTACCTAAGTTAAACATATCTGCCTCAACAGGAAATATAACATCGTTAATTAAACCATTCCGCCTTGAATTGAGTTCTAAATAACAAATTCACAAAATATTAATAGTTTATTATATATAGTAAAATGTATTTACTTATAACTTATAGTAATATAGATGTATAGAGTAAAATGTTTTAGATATGGTACGATTTTAACAAACTATACAATAACTCATAATTATTGGCACATTTGAAAATAAAAATTCACAATTTGTATACTTGTATTAATATACAACAAATTAAACCAATGAGTATACAACACAATAGTATAATAACATTCAGTTTATCTCTTACAAGAAAGCAGATATTTGAAAACTAGTAATGTCTTATTTTATGAAATGTTTTACTATATACAAAAATTACAAGAAAGTTCAAGTTTGTACAATATTAAAACAAATCTAACAAACTCTTTTTAGAGTCCAATTGAATGTAGAATATCGGAGCTAATAATATACATGCCAATAAAACATATAGTTAGCTCAAAACAGTGTGGTAAAGTAATTAAGATTAACAATTTGACGTTCAATATTTGAGACAAACATTTTGAAAGAGAAAAACTGACAGAAATGGGATTTTATTCATATATGCAAAATTTACTTATCTGATGGATCCTGGATTAAAGTGAGTTTCTTCTTTTTTTTTTTTTTTAAACATACAATCTAATAGATGTAAATAAATTATTTCTCAACAAATTTTACAACCAAATGATTACTTATTTTAATAACCCCTTAACATTCTCAATTATTTCCTTTTCTTTCTGAAATAAACTGGATAAATTCCGTAATCAACCCATTTTAAGGCGTAGTGAAGGGAGAATTATTGACCTCAAAGACGATATTTTTGAAATAAAAAGCCTTTGGTTTCCATATTCAATTGAACGTATCTTTACGACAATGTAGGCGATGGATCCATAAAATTGTCCACCAAAATGTGTAAATAAATCGGACGCATGTCAGTTATACTTCCAGTAACGTACCGCAAGGATTACGTTACAACATGAAGGTTATTAAGTCATTACTTTTATTTCTAATAAGCATACGTTAGGGGGAAAAACACAGAGAAAGCTATTTATTGATTGGTGCAATATTTTAGAGATAAGTTTAGGAGACTAAAATAAAAAGTGTTTTTTTTTATAAACTGCAACGGTTAAATAGCTTGCGAATTTAAAAAAAAAAAGAAAAAAGTTTTTCATAAGAAATCAGTTTTTCTAAATGACACGTTTATAGAGCTATGCAAAGCTTTTTTTCGATTCAGGGATGTAGGTTGTTTTCAAGACAAGTGATCCTATTAAAAAGTAGACCATTTACTTATTTAAACACGTATTTATGTCGTGTGCATATTTCTATTTTACGACGATTTATATAATTATGATAAATTAAAGTAGCCTAAATGTAAATAAAATTAGTCGCGTTATTTCCAATAATCAAATCTTTCATATTTTGATACATTTTTGTTGGTTACGTAGTGTGTATCTTCAATTTTTTGAATTTCTTGGTAGAACATTATTTTAAAATAGGCAATAACATGAGTCACAGTGGCAATTAAACATGTTCCTGTTTATTTTTAATTCCTATCAGGAATAATAAGAGTGTAACCATGTTTACAAAAATATACATAGATTAAAACATTTGGACAAGAAAGGATATATAAATAAATATTTAGAATAATTGTTTTCAACAAAAATCTGAAAATTTTGACGATTTGTAGTTATGTATAAAACAGTATTTAAAATTCCCAACCCTCTTCATTTGCAAGTACTTGAGAAACTTTCAAACTACCAGCAGATGTCATCACTTCCATTATAATCTACAACCTACTTGCATTTATATGACATAATTGGAGCGGAGTAATAGAAGTTAAATGCCAGACTTTTATCAACTTTGTGATTTATTTCATTCTATACTAACAATATATTTTTAAATAAATATATTAATCTTTATCAAGTGAAAAACATACGACTTACACTGGAAATTGAACCCAGAACCTTTGGCTTTACTCGCCAATGTACTACCAACAATATTTTTAATTATTGGGTTGAGTCAAGAGATAAAGACGCACATGTGACTAAACATATTATATCTCAATTGTATCATATTGTCTGCTCATCACCTGACCAGTTTACGAATATTAGTCTACAAATAAACCGTTTAAACGGAGAGTAATAAATGTTGAGCTGGAATTGTAAGACGATCTTTAAATATATATTAATTTTTGGTTTCATTTATGTTTCTTAAATTACGTTATGAATGGTCAAAACTGTTTAAAACTCTAAAACAAATACATGATATTATTTATTATTAATAATTCTAAGGGTGTATGCAATATTGCATCAGATGTTAGGAATATTTATGTGAATTGACCTTACAAGTATAATGACAAAGGCTAAGTTTAACAACTATTTAATTGTTATGGGCAAGAACGTGAAGCTATACAGCACTTCTAACAAAACATATTTTCAACACATGTAAGTGGTTTGCTTGTAATTATTTATAAGTGTGTTTTTTAAACAATTTTAAAACAAAATGTCTATTAAAATTATGCAAAAAGTTAATATAAATTTTATAAAATATGTTACGTTTGTTCTTAACTTTCGGTTTAATACAATTTCATGACTAAATCTACACAAAATCGACTGATCATGTACCTGATGATGGCAGACAAAGCCGTTGAAAGCAGTAATCCTATTGGATTGATTAAAGATTTTTTGACAAAAACGACCAAGCTTAATAACATTATTAATACATCAAATCTGGAAGCTAAATATTAATTATATTATCTGATTACCATCTGCACATGCGTATAATTATATTTGTGCTCACTATATTATATTTTTATTACCTGTGTGGTAATTCGTAGACAGTTGAGTTTAATTGCGCATTCTGTTGTGACTCACACATTTCAATAACAATATTTGAATTGAATTGTATTACACCAATCCATAAAGGAGACAACCAAAGAAACATAAGCTATAAAATATTGATTTAATTTACAAAATCTTAACTTATCTGTACCGTGAAACAATATTGAGCTAATTAAGACAGAGCACAGTTAAAGTAAGCCATTACGTCTAATTACAACAGAGTTCTCCGGCAATATTGTTTTATTCAAACTACTGTACTTTGTTTTAAAAGCATTCTGTGGATAAGGATTTATAAACCGAGAAACACCCTCCTTCTAAG
The DNA here is from genome assembly GCA_963513935.1 of Aphrophora alni. Taxonomy (NCBI): domain Eukaryota; kingdom Metazoa; phylum Arthropoda; class Insecta; order Hemiptera; family Aphrophoridae; genus Aphrophora; species Aphrophora alni. Next base: position 9,687,146 of record OY740767.1, on the reverse strand, counting down.
AAACTTAAACATTTGTGTTCTCAGTTTATCTGAATAAAATATTAAGAAATATCACTGGATATTATTATTATTAAATGGTACTAATGCAAATAGTTGATGATCGTTACCTGGCTTCAGTTAAACACAATATTAGGGTTAAATTCAATAACATGACAGCTACAACTGCAGTTGATGGTAATATCAATATACATATTACCTTGGCTGGTGGCCAGCTATGTATTATTCTGTTATCTATAATAACCAGCGAACTGAAAAGATTTATTTAGCTTTCACGTGTTAGAAGCGCAGAAAAATATTATAAAAAGATGACGATTTGTTAACGAAGTAATTAGTTTTTGTTTTAATTTATTACATTCAACCATTAGAAATTTACCTCAGAGATTCACGGTTAGAGTAATAATTACGAGGTTCCTATATATTTATTCTTGTAGTTTCTTGTAATCCTATCAGATCTTTCTTGACCAACTCTTGTTTTCTTCAGACTCTGACAATATTTGTTTAGCTGTCACTATTTTACTCAGATTATTTTTTTCGTTAACGTAATAAGGTTAGGTTACGTTTAAACCACATGACGATAATCGATAAACTGTTGGTTCATATTGATTCGTTTAAATGCTCGCAAAACCTCATCAAATCGAAATTTAACAACTTGTGTATCATAATGAAAACATGAATGTGTAATAAACATATTATTACGTTAATTTTTAAGTGAATTTACTGAGAATGAAACAAATTGTATAATAATAATAATTTTGAATTTCATATCTAATGACATTTCCACGGTTTATTTCATAATATTTTCTCTAAGCAATTAATTAAAATGGTGATTTCAGGCTTTATAATACCAGATTTAAAGAGCTTATATAGTTATTTTCCTAGACTTGTCACTTTTATCCATTCAGGTTTATACGTTGAAAATTTCTCTCAGTTTCCACTATACATTTATATTCATATTGTATTTCGTCGGTCCAAATTAAATAAATATATTAAATGTTTTATTTACTTCAATTTATAGTTAATCGTTATTGAATTTTACAATATTTTTCAGGGTGTGTATCTTATACATGTAATTATTTCACACAATTTACATTGCTTATCTTAGTTTTTTTCAGATGTAGTTAGGAGGAGGGTGGTGGTTAATATAGAAGTTAATCCTTTTTCCAACACAAATTTCCTGTAACTTTTCCTGTTGGGGTAATCGATGAGTCAGATATTTCTCTTGGTTTCAATAAAATAAGCTTTCAGATATTTCTGTAATGTTTGGAAATAAAAACATCCTTTTTTACATAAGAGCTTTGTATTTTTAGTATAATTAGTGGATATCTAGGATCAGAATAATGTAAATGCTCGTTAAAATAGTACATGCGTTCTGGCTGCAAATGTACAATTTATTAATTATCTCATTATTATGAAAGGTTGTTAAAAACTTGTATTCTTGTCCTTACTGTTAGGGAACTTCACTATCTTTATTTTCTTTTATAAAATGTACCAAATAATAGAAAAATTAAAAACAAATAATGTATATATATATATATATATATATATATATTTGTTTGTTTCGATATTATATCTGTAAATCACTAGTTAGAACACAATATTTTTCTTAAAATAATGTTTTGAATAAAAAGATTGGAAAATATTTTTTAATTTATACATTTAATTTTCATATATATATAATGAAAGTTTATTAAAATATATTTTCATATAATGACATAGTATATTGTGAACAACATACCATTTGAACGTAAAGCCAATTTTTACGTGCCATCATCTTGATCTTTTTAATTACGTTCGTCTCCAAGTCGTTGTTTAGAAGTTATATTTCTGTTATTACAACTAAATTTAAAATTAACGTTATAAAATTCATAAATGTTGTTCATTCATTTTATTCGTAAAAAAAAATATTAATATTCATAGTTGTTTTTGCTATATTTCCTACACAAATCACTGGAATTGCTCCTGTATAAAGTATATATTTTTCTTGTAGGGATGCAAATCTAGTGGTCAAATTTATCTCTTCTCTAAACGTTTTTCAAATATTTATTGAACTTCCTCTTTGTTATATTAATTTACTCCCTTGTGATACAGATCTTATATTTAGTGTTTTAAACATTTTAAATTTTACATTTAGTTATTTTGATGGGTAATGCTTATAAAACAAACACATATGTAATGTATTCAACATCTATCTGCTAGTTTATATTACACTAGTATGTTAGAGTTTATAATTACAATGGATGTAAGTTTCCATTCTTCATATTAATTAAACAAACATAAAGCCTCAAATTAAACGAAAGATACAGTGAAGTTACTGCACAGTAACTTAGAACTTATATAGCAACTAGAAGTATTGAAAACATAAAACCTTTAATATTGAAAACAAGTAACAGTAGATAAATGTTTACATAAACATGTAATTAGTAAGCTTCTAACAAAATATATAGATCAATTTCCTGGAAATTCGTAGGTTGTAAAAAAATGTTTTGTGGGACGGGACCCATTTTCAAAAAAGAAGGGAAAAAAGAAATATTTCAAAGATTGAAAGCACGAATTAAATGAATCTAATATATTTAATTTTAAATTTAGGATCTTTTTGTCTCCACTTTACAAAATGTTGAACATATGAGATATACTGCTACGCGAAATTTCAATGCTCTATGTTTGTTACCTATAAATAAACTAAGAAGTCTAAACATTTACCTTTAGCTCTTAGACTAATTTTGGACCTCTTAGAAGTTGAATTAAAAAAAAAATCTTTCTCAGCTTATCTCTTTATGATCACCAATCATAAATTCAATTTGTGTTGGTGTAACCTTACTGATTGCTACTATAAAATGATATATTTATAGATCTTTTACTTGCCTGAGCAATCTTATAAAAACGATTAAACTTAACAGCTGTTTCACCTATTTATCAATCATTATCAGAACATGTAGAAAAATATTAAATATTACAATATGTTAAAATACTTTATAAACACACACATTCAGAAATCACAATTTAAACGTAATGGAAAATAATTTTTAACACTACATTTCTTTATCTCACTATAACATAAAATAAAAAAAGTTAAATATTATTTTTTTTACGTGTAAATTGTAGTTTTTGAATGAGTGTGCTTATAAACTATTTTAACATACTGTAATGTAATAAGTATTCTACTTGTTCTGGTGATGATTGACAAATAGGTGAAACAGCTGTAAACTTGAATCGTTTTTATAAGATTTCTCAGGCAAGTAAAAGATCTATTAAGTTATCGAAATTTCAACTCATAGGCCATGTTTTTCTTAAGATATAATATGATCAGCTATCGAGTCAGTTAGTGATATATGATTTTTATGTATAGTACTATATTTATTTTACACGTTACATATATTTTGTTTTTTAAATTTTTTGTTATTTTTCTTTTGGGATGTATACTTTAGTAAAAAAAAAAGTTGTCTGCCAATAATCTCCTTAGTTCTCGCTATATCACAATATTGTACTAAATATGAGGTCTAGTACTTTACGTTAGGTTAGGTTAGATTAGGTTAGATTAGGTTAGGTTAGATTAGGTTAGGTTAGGTTAGGTTAGATTAGGTTAGGTTAGGTTAGGTTAGATTAGGTTAGGTTAGGTTAGGTTATGGGGCGATATTCGAGACATTTTTCAAACTCTCAGAAAAATATAAGATTTAACCTAATTTTACAAATTAGTATAATTTCCTAAAGCTCAAAATATTTCAAAACTCATGTTTTTAACAATAATATATACTTTTTAAATTCATTCAGTAGGTTTTAATTATTTTGTATATAATGAATTTCTTCTATTTCCACCTAGTCTTACTAGCATCTCCATTTGATGTATTTCGATGTAAATTCCTCTTGTCGTCATGGAAGAGTACAAACTAAGTTATAATAATTAAATTACATTGAAGCTTGTAAATTGAAAATTATACACTATCTTCAATTTACAGTATACTAAAGCTAGAGATAGCAGTATATTTTCTTAATCTATTCATATTAGAGATAGTAGATATATAACAGATATCAGTAAACTTAATTAAAGTAAATTGTAATTTTTTAATCTTTTAAGTGTGTTTTTAAAACCGTAATAATATATTTTTAGTAATTTAATAATTGGAAGTATTTGCAAGTGAATAAATTTACGAGTCTATATAAAATTGAAACAAGATTATTTTTGAAAAGACATTCTTTTTGGAAATATTATCATTTGTATTTAATGTCTACAGATCTTAATTATGTGAAGTTATCACTGCAAGAATGTTGCCACTTCAAAAGTGGTAATTTGTGCTAAGATAACAACTTTGGAATTGTCTATTTATAATCCTCACTGCTGTTACATAACATCAAATTATTATGAACACAAACTAACTTGAAACGTTTACAGGTAATTGCCAAGATTAATGATCACTTTAACTCCGTTTAGTTTAACGACTTTAAACTTTTGTTAGGAAATTAATCTAGTTTTGATTAACTTTGAAATGTATCTTGCTTAAATCAGAAAATTAATAAAACAATATTATTTCCACAGCATATAATTTTTAAAACCATTCAAATTGTCACTTATGAAGGGTGTTTTTAGTAATTTTCTCAAACAATTAAAAATAATATATTTTCCAAATGAAGACCCACAAGAATATCTTTCATTAGAGCCTACCATGCTCTAAAAGAATATCTTATCTTCTAATAATACTGAAACATTATCTAACAGAACATAAATTGATTCATGCTAACAAAAATGTAGAGAAAATGTTTTGCTGATTTTGAACAAATGTTGATATTATATCACCCATTGTGAAACAATAAATCTTATCTCCCTAAAATTGTCGATTCTACAACTTATTAAGTGAAAAGGTACAATTAGAACGCGATTAATTTAAAGAAAAGTTAAGTTTTAAAACCTAACTTGATGTCCAATACAGAAATAAAATACGACTGTATTATACAACGAGAAAATTTTATAATACGCGAAGTCGTCGTTTACTTTTTTAATTTTTAACTACCTGGTCAAATGATATATTCCTATAGCACAAACACTTTTATAATATAGCAAATGTAAAGACAGTGGCACTGAATTTGCCTTTGTTTTAATGAGGTCTCTTCTCAGTAAACAAATGTCTGCGTACAGTAGGCTGAACATTTTTTTTTACCACAATAGTCATTTTAAGACCAAAAAAAGCTTATTGAGCTGTAGAAAAAGGTTTATTCCCAGTTATATTACCAATACGAAACTTATACGTTTTAAAAAGTCGAATTCAACCTCTTATGACGATTTTTGCTTTCTCCAACAGTGCTCTAATGATTCATATGAGATATTGTAACCTAAACTTTAAAGAAACAAAACATTTATTCAAATTCAAATTAGTTTAAAATTTTAAAATCCTATCTAGTGCTAACATGATATGTGTTTAGCGTTTATTCGTAACACAACTCAGCGTTCAATTGCATTCACTTGGATATGAATCTAATTAACGCTGTATAGAACAGAACGTTTTCCATTTTGTTAACGCCGGGAGGTATCTGTATGAATTTACTGATGTGAAATTCCCTGATTAATTATTTATTGCAAAAACTCAACTACAATAATAGGGTGCAATTAACACAAACTGGCTATTGTGCCTCCAAACCCACACCACCACCAACCATTATAAAGGAAAAGGGGAAAACTCAGTAATGGATAATACACTACCCTAATAGGATGTCAAATTACATGAACTTAATTTAACTAATAAATTGGGAAATGAACATATTTGCAAAGTTAAGGGTTTATACAAATTTTTATGGAACGTAGTAGAAAAAATAACCAACCATATGTTAAATTAAAACTCAGTGTTAACAAAATAAACAAGTAATGAGTTATTAAAACATTGATATATTATTTCACATTTTCATGGAACCAACTACTATTTTAAATCTTCACCATTGATTTACAATACATACATTAACTAGAGTAATTTGGACAACGATGTTTTAAAAATTCATGACAATTCCTTCACTTCTCACACTTTAATCCAAAGATATTATATAGAATTAAGTTATTTCTTAAGGCAGCTACATTATACTAAACTGCAAAAATCTTCAACCATGAATCTATTTCTTACACAATATAACCATTACGCACGACTGTTACCCCCCACAAGAATTAGCAACATTTGGAAAGCGATGTTTTAAAATCCATGACAATCACTTTAATACTTTTCTTATTACCTTTACCAAAAAAAAATGTCTTTTATTCAAAATTAAATAATTTCTTAGTGCACATATTTACACTGAACTACGAAATCTTTACACTTAATCTAGATCTATCTAATAAAACCGTTCCTTACGAAACTTATCCTAAATGATCCAAAAACAATTTTAGTAATTAGGGCAGCTTGGGTTTAAAAATTCACGAAAATTCCTTCAATTCTCATTCCATTCCCTTTAATCCAAAGATAATATCATTTGTTCGACATGAAATAATTTCTTAATGCACCTATATACATTGTACAGCAAAATGTTAAAGCTTAATCTATTTCAAACAGAATATATATCCATTACTTACGACAGTTATCCTAAATGGACTAGGAACAATTTCAGTAATTTGGACAGTGATGTTTTAAAAATAAATGACAATTCCTTGAATTGTTATCCTATTCCCTTTTATGCAAATATAATGTCATTTCTTCAAAATCAAATAATTTCGTAGGGCACCTATTTATACAGAACTGCAAAATCTTAACCGTTAATCTATATTTAACAGAATATAACTAATCCTAACAACATTTCTCCTACATGAACCAGCAACATTTTAAATAATTCGGACAGACATTTTTTCACAATTCATGAAAATCTCTCTAATTCTTATCCTATGCTCTTTTACAAAAGCTTAATGTCATTTGTTAAAAATTAAATTATGCTTATACCGGACTGCAAATTTTTAACCGTTAATCTGTTTCTAAAGGAATATGACCATTCATTACAACATATCCTAAATGAACCTGTACAGCGATTCATGACAATTTTTTTTTCTATTCCTTTTTACCCATAGATAGAAAGAAAAAATATCGTTTTTTCTTTTCATTTGTTTAAAAGTAATTATGCCTTAGAACACTTAATTACACGGAACTACAAAATCTTATCATCCTAGGATTAGAATTAATGCTTTAAAATCGTTTTGAATATGCACCACTTAAGAGTTATAGTCCACAATTTATTCATATCAAATAACACCAAACTCCAGCAAACATCAAAATGTAATTAGTTAATTAAATAAAAAGTTAATTAGAACAAAACACTTTTATATAATTTATGACAAAAATGCCTCATGTAGACAAACGAATCTAAATTGTTGTCTCTAGATCATTTAATGGCACATATTTTCATAAACATGTAAAGTGGTTAATTAGGAACCACGTTAGTTATGTGTCAGTGTATATTCAATAGTCTCAAATAATTGGTGTTTAAATGAGGCAGATAGCGGGAATTTATTTACTAGTACTATCATATACACTATTCTGAACTCATCTTTTAAAATCATTTGGCATTAAAATTTCCGAGCTGAATGTTTCTTGTTTTCTTTAGCGAAATGTATCACTACTTTCTTCGTCAAATCTGGTGACGGAAAACTAAATCAATCCTTGAGCTGGGTTATTGGAAGGAAAGACACAGCTGCAGAATTTTGTTTATCAGTAAAATCACACTCTGCAAGCTACACCAAATAATTCAAACTATTTGGTCACGAATAGAAATTATCACTTTATGAAAATCGTACGCTAAATCCAAACAAAACAAAACAATAATTTGTAAAACACCAAATTTTATTTTGTAAAAAAAAATAATCAGAATTACTTGCTTTTAACAAGAAATTTGTATACATACATTCAATATTATTCTGTATTGAGGATAGTTTAATGATTTATTGTCTGACTACAGATAATAAGAATAAACAAGGGTAGAGTCAGTTTTTGTTAGGACTACAATGCCTAAATAACAAAATTGATCCCCACCACCCTTCTCTATCAAGTAATCAGATAGTTATGATGTCGAACATTTAGTTGCCGATATTCAGCAGGCAGTGAAAGGAAGTACAACAGGCAGATGGAAATTGTTCAGCTAAAGTAACTTAACGAATTGAAATTAAAAAAAATGTGCTAACGTGAAGAGCTCATACAAAATAGAAAATATCTAGTAAGAATTAGATAAAGTGATATTTAAAAGGTTGAATAATCAGATTGTAAAGCGTGTGAATGTAATGAAGTATGAGGTAATGAGTAATGTCTGATTATTCTCTTTACTCCAATCGTCTTTCTCGGTTTATTTATTGTTTACAAATTTTGTAAAAAATGGATATTTTTTTTAGAATTTCGAGACAAACGTAATCACAATGACTGAAAAGTACTTTAGATTATATTCCATTAAACGTTTGATTTTGTAAAGAGTGTAACAAGAGACAATCTGCACAATATTATAGAGAGGATAATGTCACGTGATCATGTAGACTAAGTGTGACTATCGTCTAGTCGTTATCAATACGATTTATATTTTAGTTCTATATAATGTAAGCCAACCCATTGTACATCGCGTTTCGTTAATTTCAAAACACAGGTAAAGGTTAATACGTTATTGTGTTTATAGGAGCTAAACATAGACGCAGCAGAAATCACATTCATCCTTCTACAATAATAACAATCAATATTTTCAAATATAACGTCAGACGGTAACCTAATCTTACCTTCCTTGACGATAGAGTTGATTGTTTGCTCATGCGCACTAGTCTGCTCTTCTATAATACTGCGCAGGCTGTTGGATATTTTGCAGCAGTGTCTAAAACAAGTAAATGAAAAACAAAAGTTATAAAATTTGGTTGAATTTAAATTGAAAAATCTTAACTTTTGTAACATCTGTGACGTAAAGCAATATTGAACAAATAAATCAATGTAAACGAACCATGGTTAATTTATTACAGCAAAATTCTCTACCAGTATTGTTTTACTCAATTCACTTTTTTTTAAACCTCATTGATCATAATTTTTAGAGCTAGTGAAACCCTTAGAAGTAACTCGATATATGTTTATGATATCTAAAAAATATCGATTTATTATTTCCCTATGTAAATATTTTGTTTTCTATATCATATATGATAATAACTAATTTGTAAGGCTTAGTATTAGACTCAGTTTTCTGATGATATTACTGAGCCATATTATTCAAACAGCAGCTGTTCTCAATACGACTTGTACATCAGTAAAGATAAAGTTGGCTGGAGGCCAGTTGGGTATAATACAGTTATCTATAGTCAACGAACTGAAATGATTTATTTGTTCTCACATGAAGAAAACGTAGGTAGACTCCTATATTGATAATGATGATTTAACAAACGAATTAGTTTTTTCGGCGTTTTATATTAGAATAAAAAAATGTGTGGTAATCATTTGATATTTAGAGACACATTTTGTGATTGAATAGCAAATTTAGACGGTGTATTTAAATAATTGCAATATACAGTTTATTGTAGAATGAAATAACTCTTTCAAGATCATTTTATCTGATGTCCCTAAAATATTGAAGATTGTTCCTTTGTTTAAAAACGGTAATAAAAATAAAATTCATAGTTAGAGAACAATTTTACTTCCGACTGTTTTACTAAGATTCTAGTAAAATATTGAAAACTCGTTTTAACAAGTTTGTAGTGGACTTTTTAATTATTTTATCTCAATCTTATTTTGGCTTTTGTACACATAAATCTACAGCTGCAGCTCTCACAGATGCTGCGGACTTCGTTCTTAACTCTGTGGATAGTAGATAATGCGGATTTGTTTTTAAACTAAAAACAGCTTTGGATTTTTTTAATCATAATATCCTCTGAATATAATGAATTCATTGGTTATTAGTAGTGTAATTTAAGTTCTTGAAACCTATCAATTTATTTAAATACAATTTATATAATTCATCCACAAACATTGTAATGATACTTCCATAAAATACAATACAGTCTGGGATAACGCAGGGTTCTTTGTTGTGACCGTTGATGTTTTATTCGGAAGTTAATGATCTGCCTTCTTTCATAAAAGAGAAAGTTTTATTATTTACTGACGTTGCTATAGCTCTTATTATGTCCTTTGATAAACATGATTGTAAACATTTTAAACGTTATAAGAGATTTTTTTTTTAATTGAACAGTTGGAAATACGTTGTAAGATAACACACTCAAGAATGATTTGGTATATTTTAGAATATTCGTAATAATAATTTATGGTATGTACCGGTAAAAAAAATTCTATCTGTAACTAACGCTAAATTACTTCGAGTTTTGGTCGATGATTGTTTCACATAGAAATGTCATATTTATTATGTCTGTTCTAAGCTTGACTAAGTTAGGTTAGGTTAGGTGATGAAGATAATTTGTGATCGGGCATGGGTTGAATGTGGCACCACTCTGTAATTTTCTATTTTCCAGTCAGTACCACAGTATGGTATTCCAAAAATGGGGTGGTTTTCTCAAATGAGAAGAATATTTTTAATTTAAAAAAATAATAAAATAACTTCAAAATATTTACAATCTTGCAGACCTCTTAAACAATTTTTTTGTAATTTTTCTATGGAATTTCAATTTCTCTGAGACATATAAATACACCAATACAATCTGAGACAGTGACATAAATATGTTTCGCCAACAATTAACTTATTTAATTGTAAACAAGGAGCTAATTATATGAATTATATTAATTGTTCGACCGAAGATTTGAAGTTTTGTCACAATTTTAAACTCTTTCAAATCAGATGTAAACTGTTTTTCTCAGAGGAAGCTTATTACTCTGTTGGAGAATTCCTTCAATATTGATTGTATACCATGTCAGTACGATGTTATTTGATGTTTGCTTATTACTTGTTGGTTATAAAGCTTTATTTTAATCTATGTTTGTTTGTGTTATTTTGTGTTGTTTTTTTTGTTATTTGATTATCTTTTATATAAACTGTTGAAAATTTCGACAGATTCGTAATAGGTCTTTGAAATGAATAAATATATAATAATTTTAGGGCAATTTTATTTACTTGATTTTTATTTGTAACTCAGTTAGGACTGACATATACGAATTTCAATACAATTTGTTATTCAATTAAGACTGAAATATACGAATTTCAATACAATTTGTAACTCAGTTAAGTCTGAAATAGATGAATTTCAATACAATATATACGAATTTCAATACATATATGAATTTCAATACAATTTGTTACTCAGTTAAGACTGAAATATACGAATTTCAATACAATTTTTAATTCGGTTAAGACTGAAATATATGTATTTAAATACAATTTGTAACTCAGTAAAGACTGACATATACGAATTTCAATACAATTTGTAACTCAGTTAAGACTGAAATATACGAATTTCAATACAATTTGTTACTCAGTTAAGACTGAAATATATGAATTTCAATACAATTTGTAACTCAGTCTAGACTGAAATATATGAATTTCAATACAATTTGTAACCCAGTTAAGACTGAAATATACGAATTTCAATACAATTTGTTACTCAGTCTAGACTGAAATATATGAATTTCAATACAATTTGTAACCCAGTTAAGACTGAAATATACGTATTTCAATACAATTTTTAACTCAGTAAAGACTGAAATATATGAACTGCAATACAACTCAGTTAAGACTGAAATATATGAATTTAAATACAAATTTAACTCAGTTAAGACTGAAATACATGAATTTCAATACAATTTGTTACTCAATTAACACTAAATTATATAAATATCAATAAAATTTTTAAATCCGTTAACACTGAAATATATGAATTCAATACAAACTTAAGAGAGAATTTTTATAAACAGTTTAAAAAGTTTACAAAAAAAAATATATTTTTCAACAAAATTATTATTTAAAAAAAATTTCATAAGTATTAAAGATTTAATTTTTCTTGCCAAACTTTATCAGTAGTAATCAATAATACAAAATATTGTTGTTGTTTTATTTTAAATGAGATGTTCAACATTTCTTTAAATAAAATTTGTATGGTGAGTTTAACAAATAACAAACACCAATATATAATCAATTTTTTAACTTCACCACTTTTACTTTTCGAAATTACGATTTGTGATAATGAAATGTTGCCGATACATAAATTTACTATTCTGCGCAATCTTCACTAATATATAATATATAATACTTGGACATTTTAAATATTAGTTTATTTCCCAAAACTTGCATTAAATGAGTCAGATTTATTTGTTAAAAAAAGAGGTTAGGTAGAGTCCCTCTGTGTAAATTTAAGGGATTACCGTCTCACTACAACAGGAACACCCTGTATTGTATCCTAATAACTTGTTCACAGCATCTGATGTTCATCTCTCTTGCTTTAGTAAAACCCTTTTTAATTGGATCATCCATATTCATTTGTTTTAAAATACAATAATGAACTTTGTATTTTATACACGTGCTTTATAATTGAGTGGTAGAAGGATATCAAGCAAAAGAGTAAAAACGCTCCTACAAAACTCATTTATTCTAGTTTAAATATTATTTTTTACGAACTTCCGTAATAACAAGCTCGTTAAAAACACACTCGTGTCTTTCGATCCGTGTCATTATGTCTTGCTAAATGTAAACTCTTAGTGTACATTTCCCTTGTGCAAACGTAGCAAGCAATCTAAACTTCCAAGAGTTTGTATCAATTGTTGTATCAAAGTGATTGCTGGTTTTCATTTTACAAGGTACCACTTAGTACACAATTTTCTGTTTACTTACAGATTTATAAACTATATTAAAGTAATACTTTACCTTCTGAAAAACTTAGAATGTAATAAAGTTATATTTATATATACAAATTGTATATGTACATTTTATCTGAAATATTTGATTTGATTAATAATTATCCTACGATACAAAAAAGTAGACTTTTATGACTTCAGGTTGTCTTTTATATCTTTCAATTTGAGAGGAACTTCAAGAGATTTAAATTATATCTGTATTATTAATTTAAGAAAAAATACTTATAATAATATTTAATTATTTTTAATTTTATTCTCTTTAAAAATATCTGTCATTTGTTTTTATGTTAATAGCAGTACTAACAAACTGTCTTCTTTGTCTTTAACCTTACTATTTTAATTTAAATTATTAATTATTGTTTGTAATATTCAGTTACTTTCTTGTGATTCCTTTGTTCCATTTATTGTTCTTAGCTTCTGTTCAACGAATAAGTTTAGTTCTTCTTTTTGAAAATTAGAATATATCAGTTTATATATATATTCTCAAAGTTTTATCTACTTTCTTCAACAGCAAAGAGGAAAAATTCTGCTCATTCAATGTTTTATATATTAAACACGAATTGAAGTAAAATACTTATAACAAACACAAAAATAGATAATACTGTGACGTTTGAGTCAGACCGACAGTGGAAGTATTTAGTGATAATGTGATTATACATTTTAACGATTCAGAAATGGTGATAATTTTATATTGTTGTACATGAAATTTTATGTGATTTTGTTTAAGTGTACTGTGGTATAAGTGTGTAGTGTAAAAAAAAAACCTTCTTGTCTTCGACAATGAAAGTATGATGTCAAAACTGCAGTCAGAAGTAGCTGAAAATAAGTGATTGTTTGAAGGTTTGTATATAATACAAATATTAATAATTTAACAAACCAGGAAGTAGGAACAAATAAAAACATGAACGATTTACAAATGTCTTCTGGTAATAAAAATTACTTTCTGGCAATTGTGATATTTTTACCTGTCCCCCAAAAATGGCGTTTTTATATTTTAAGTTTTAGGACTTATTTAGTAAAAAACAACTGTCAAAATAGAGACCGATAATTTGCTCCTATCTAAAATGGCGACTGTTGAAATATTTTAAACGGCTATTTTACTTTATTTATTTCAATCACAATTAGATGACAAATGCGGGATCAATATGTATTACAAACGGAAGCGTAAATGACATATTCATTCTATAATATGATGTCCTGAGATATACACAATAAATAATGCATTTTTTGTATTCCTTGTGCGTGGAGCCGAAGTTAAATTATGGAATTACACAGAGACTAATTTCAACGCTTGCCGTATCACGGACAAAGCTAGTGATAAATAATTTACATAAGTAGACAATTTCACGTGGTTTACAATTTGTTATTATAATCATTTTCAGATGTTTCCAAAATATCACCAGTCATTCTTATAACTTACAAACGAAAAAAATGGAGAAATTTTCAAGTATCTCAATTTGTACAAAATAACTAACTTTTTGTATAATTAAAGTAAAAAATATGAACTAATATATTTTATTGTGGATGTTGATATACACTTTAATTCTAATAACATTATTTTTGGCTTGTTCTATAAAATATGAGGTTACAAATGTTCGTACACACTTTAAATAGTCAAATATTGTCAATATAAATTGTACTTTTATTGTAAATTCTACTAATGTCAGTTGACTTTTATTCAATTTTACAATATTTCAGAGAAAATTGAGTTTTAAGGCGAGTATTTTAAACATTTTTGTTAAATAGCCACCAGTAAATAACAACTTATTCAGTTACAACTTTAACTATATGGGAGAATTGCCCAATAAATGAATTGGATTATCCTGAGTATTGTGAAGTGTGTGATTTTCAATATTATGTATTGTTATTTTTTTACTCAAGTTATGACAAGTAAAAACATATGCGATCAATTACTGTCTTTAAGTAGAGAAAATTAAAATCATGGTTCTCTTAATTGTCTTTTTAAAAACTTTAGTTGTGTCCAGATCTGATGATGGTGGCCTAAACCGCTGAAACCAGTTATCTGAAATTTCAAAAAAAAGTTGGACGGCAAATATAAGGTAATTTTTATAATTGTATTAAAATATGTATGTATTATTTCCTAAAACTTTACTTAATTTTTTAAGTTCAAACTTAAAATTGGTATTATTCCATTAAATAATTTTAAGTACCAACTGTCCGCACTCCCCCTGAAAGGTTCTGGGGGATGTACCCTAACAAGTTTTTTTTGAAGATATGTGCGTTATAACAGAAAAATTGGGATTTCTAAATTAGTAAATAATCATATTAATCACTAGATCATTGTTGTGAATATTCAATGAAGGGGGGAACCCCTTACTGCAGTAGCAATTGTAGTTATTAAGATTAGTGTGTATTGTACCTCTGAAGAAGATTGCAGTTGTATTAATTGAAATGTGCATAAGGTAGAATGAACATAAATATACAGTAATTTTGTTGTTAGTGTTTTATTTTGGTTTTGGAGAATTTTCTTTCAAAGTAAATGTTCTAATTTGTTATTATGAAAGGTCGGTAAATAGTATTAGCCGATCCTTACTACTGAAGCACTTCATTGTAATATATTTATAAATCTTATTTTTACTTAGGAAAACAATCAGCGTCGAAAAAGACATGTTTAATACAACTACTAGTATAGATGTTTTATGAGTTCGATATTTTTTAAATTCTGTCTCACTGTCTCCTTAGACTCAGTTGATACTTTGTGACAAGAATTGAATTTATACTTGCTATGTTACACCAATATTTCTCATTTATAGTATAACTAGTAATTTTTAAGAATAAATTTTCATTTATTCTAGTCCTCAAATAAACTAATACTATTATTCATAGCCGTTTTTATAGGTAACATTTGTTTGTGTTTTTCTTTATTTACTAATATAACTCACAAATGTTTCTATATTAAATTTTATTTAATTGAATACTTATAAAAAAAATCTTTGTTTTAAACATAATTCTTGTCAAATTTAAATTATTCAGAACTATATAAAATAATAAGTTTATTAGATTTCCTGAAATATCTTTGTAGTTGTAAGAAAAGTAAGAAAAACGGTTTTTATTAGAAACGTGGACCGATTTGAGTGAAATCTCAGTTAATTAATGTTAACAGACAAATAACCGTCAGGTGTAATGTTTCTAAATCTTAAGTGTTCAGGAAATAACTTAACAATTTACTGTTAAATCCTGTCATGTAAGGAGATGAAACAAAGCTCGGTAGGTTATTACTGTCACAAGGTATAAAAGACAAGTGTCAGGTGGATATACACAGTGTGCATATTTCTAAACGCTTTAACTGTTATAATAATATATCTAGGATTGACTTAAACTGTCAAAAAAATTTTTAAAGCAATTCAAACGTGTAAGATGTTTCAAATACAATGTAAAAGGCATATTGTCTAATGTCATTGATAGAAATTGTTGTGGTTAAATTTAAACTTTACCCATACGAAGTTTGTTTTAACGTTAAATGTAGTGGGGTTCATTTACCCTAACCTAACCTATACTTTCCTATCACATAATTTCATAACAAAACAATGATATAGAAAAAAATGATACTTATATTTTTATGTCAATATTTCTATAAAAAACCAATATAAATTGTTTAAGTAAAAGTTTTATAATTAAAATATAATTATATACCGATTTAATTTAACGTTATTTATCTATTTATTTTTTTCCGTGTGTTCTCTATATTTTTACAACAATATAAACAAAATTAGATTATTTTTTAAACTTAGTTTACAGAATATCTCATTAGCATAAAAATGACAGCCTTTTTTCTTATTTTTAAATTCTGTAGAATTCATCTGTTATTTCCAATTAAAATAAACTTCATTTTGTTTAAACAGTATTCTCAAATGTTCATGCTTACATCTTTATATGGAACCTAACCTGAGATAGAGCAGCTTAGTTAAATCCTTGGCTGCGATATTGTTCATGAATCTCATTAGATGCTCCACTTTAAACTGCAATCGTATCTTTATTCTATTAAGAATTCTTTAAAGAAACCTTCTAAAATGTTTAACAAATTTTAAATACTAATTAACAAGACACAAGTTAATGTTTAAAATTATATAACAATTCCGAGAGCTCAAAATATTTCTAGATTTTGACACTAGTATTATTTTTTTTAAAATAAATCATTCAAGTATGTGTGGCTTATTTGAAATTATTTTCTGTAAAAGACCATTTATCGTGACGTTTTCTTAGTACTATATTTGTTTGTCACGTTTCAGTGTCATTCTTTTTTTGTCACGCCCAATATTTTATAGAATTGATCTAAGCAAGTTTTTAAAATTGAATTTATCCTAACACCTTCAACTTTATATATGGTTAAGGTAAAACTATAGGAGTGGTAGAAAATTATAGTTACATGTGTACCAGTAGAAATAAAGTAAAAAATAATAAATGAAAGATTAATTTTAGTCTTAAGAGTTGGTTTTTAAAACAAAACGAAATGTTTTTAATGATACCCATTTGGCTTCCAAGTAGACACATTAAATCATGTATGTTTATTTATATTTTTTAAATATTTTTTACTTCTGAAAAATTATATTATTCTACAAATGTTTCAACATTACTTATGTTTCTTAGAATTAAATATAAACCAACAATAGAGTTATTATTAATTATAACTATGTGCCTATAGGTACCAGTTAATTAATGTATAAAATATATTATTTAATTATGTTTCTAATCATTAACATTGATGTAGGTCTTTACTCCTTGCTTATTTTGAGTAAGCGACCTAATTTAGCGCTTCAAAAAAGAAATTTGTTTCACGAAAACAAACTTTCGAATTTGTCTTCTAGTTCAATTGCATAAAACTTTGATTAATTTTGATTTGTCATTAATTAATCTGAGTGTATTCTTATATGGGTTTTTCACATAGCTTTGCCAAGATAGATCAATTCAACCCCATTTAGTCCACTGACACTAATACATTCACTCTGTTTTCAATCTTGCTTTGATTATACATTAAAAAAAAATATCCTCAATTATATTACTTTCATTACTTAGACAATATTTTGAGGCAAATATTAACTTCGATTTAATTCAAACCGATAAAACCATATTTTATAATGACATTTTATTTCCAACATATATTTCTGAAAATAATTGAAATTATAACCTCTACATAATTTTGTCTGAAATTCAATTATTTACCTTAAAGTTTATAACCTTAAATTGTAGTAACTTGTAAACCTACTAATTTTCTCAAACTCTTTGTTGTACTTATTTTTCGTTTGAATTTTGAAATTTATCAGAAGAAATTAATTTGATACAATATTTTATCATTTTGATCCTGTTAATCCAAGACTAATTAGTTATGTTTGAACTGTTTGGAATAACTTAATGTATGTATGAATATACACGTTTAAGGTTATTGTTTATAAACTTTGCTTGCGTAAAGTAAATTTTTTAATAGTTTGTGTTAAAAAAAAATTACATTTAAAATGAGTCTCACGTCATAAGAAAATTAGATGAATACTGAATATTTAAGATTAATTAGTATACAAAAATGTCAGCTTTTTTAAATGTTTTTACTGATTGCCGTACAATTTTTCACCTCTTCTGATTCATATAAATTATGTTGATCATAATCCTTCCAAAAATATCCGTCGAATAAAGGTCATAAAATTATAAATGAAAAATGGACACATTTTTAATAAGGCGACTTCATAAAAAATTTGTTAAAATATGAAAACTAAACCAAGTTTAAACACTGGACATTAAAGACATTGTTGTTTTCTGAAACAATAATGATTTACTGATTGAAGTTTTGTCCTATTTGGTTTTTGTACAAACGCCTACTGATATGTTCCTATAAAGACACTGTGATATGTTAACTCCTTCAGAGATTCTGAATTTACATTCCGAAATGTACATATACAGAAGCACTACAGGTGGTTGTGTTTAGCTGAAGCCTGTCCCCAGTACGTAATATCTTAGTACGAGATTTGTGTTTAACTGGACCCGTCATTTTGAGGGGAGAAATGGTTGATTGTTTACTACATGCAGGATATTCTGGGTTCATTAGGAGATATATTTACAATGCATTGTTGTTAATAAACTGACTAATTTGTTCATGTTTGTGTTTTGTTATACAATTTAATTTCTGAATATATCAATTTGATTTCCTGAACTGTAATTCCTAACTTAATATTTATCTTAACAGGGTTTTTAAAAATTTCAAAAGAAATAATTTATCATACAACTAATTCTAGAAATTTTATATATTTAAAATTCGTTACATATGTTATCAGAGTTTTAGATAATTAGTACCTTTTTATATAATATGTATACAATAATATAAACAATACAGAATTTTCAAAAGTTATAATTTGAAATGTTTACCGTTGTTTTTCATTAGCTTATTGAAAAACTAAATAGATAAGCTTCTTTAACAATAACTGGGATTAAATATCTACCTTTTGTAGAAAAGTAAAACGAATCTAAGTAGGTTCTTAAAACAGGTATTAAATGTGACATTTTTCTCGTCTTGTACAATCAACTAATGAGTTTCTTAAATCTGTAAGAGTTTTGAGATTCATTGCAATTACGTTTTGAGCGATGGGCTCTTTCAACTTTCCCGTAATTACAGTTGTTAAAAGATACACATTTTTCTATAATTATCTCCAGAGCCAATCTTAAGACTAGATCAAGACACATTTGCTTCCGTCAGATTCAAAATGTTTAAAACAAAAATGTTTTCTTGAATAATTATGCATACTTGGAGACGCTCCATGTATATGGACCTAATGTTTTCTACTCTCTTGTAAAGTTTGAATAATAATATCAAGTTCAAATGTTGGTAGCCCGTAATTGCAACGTTTGTAATCATTTTAATATATAAAGTATTGTAGTACTAAGTAATTACATAGTAATTATGAATGTCGTACCTTTCAATTTCTAAAGCCAACATTCACCAACTATTTGACATGTGAAACACAGTATAATGCATTTTGTGAAGTTATTAAAATCTAACCTAGTTTCATTGGTTAAATACTTAATAGAAATTTGAAAAAACTTTCGTAAAATAAAGAAAAAAAGTGCGCAATCCTTAGGTTCATTTTGTTTTTGTTGAATTGTTAACGAATAAATATGTTTGTTATAGTTCAATAACTGTATGGGTGTATGCAATAACTGAGCATTTAAAAGTAGTCTTTTATTATATTGCAGATAGATTTATTTCCACCATTTGTATTCTAAATCTCAATAATTTGTTACGTTAAAAAGTACAATTGTGGTAGTTCCTTTAAATAAATCCTATGTTCTATGAAGAATATCCTTACAAGATTTTCATTGCATTAGATGTTCAAATCCTTCACCCATTGAAAACAAATTGAACCAAATAAAGAGATTTTTCTATTATTATTATTTTTTTTTTTTACACTGAAATGTAGTTTGTATTAGGTATCCTACCCATTTAGTAAGAAACTACTTTTCAATGTCAATGAGTTGATATAAATATTTGGTCAAGATATCTTGGATGATTTGAAATATCTGACATGTATACTTTAAAAAATTCATTTCCGGAAAAATGTGTGTTTACACTAAACCTCTTAAACCGCATTTCTAATGGATTCCTCAAAAAGATTTGCAATTTTATATTTTTTTCGCGAAGAGCTTGTATTTTTTGATTCCTTATGTGTGTCCTTTCTGTGCAACTCTTACACCATACGATAATCTTGAAAAGGCTATTGGCCGATTTTATTAAAATTTAAATTTTTAATGTATAAATATGTTTTATGAGTGAATTTGAATGCTTTTAAATGGTATATTAATAAGATTGATTTCATAGTGTAATATATCTACAAAAATAAAACTAACACAATAGGTCTGTTATAAGCAGCTGAACACTAACCAATCATTTCAACTTCCATTCAAGCCAACCACCGTTTATGTATAGAGGGCCCACCCTCCACCAAACTACAAGTTGGGGATGAACTAAATTGTACATAATAAACTTTTTAATCAGGGTGGGTTTTAACACATGATCTCAAGTGCCTCTGTTGATCTAAGAGCGACCATTTAGTTATGAAAACACTCAACAATAGTGAGAAGCTACGCATAATTTTGTTTTAAAAGTTGTCTAAATTTTAAGCTGAATTTTATGATGTTAAAACCTAAAAGTCGTAAAAAATATTTGTATGCCTTTTCGACTTACTTTAATAACGTTTTCCACTATAAGTTATTTTAAGTTTGAATTTATATATGAAAGTATTTTGTAACAATGTGAAAATTTCTTACAGTATTCACATAAATAGATTTTTTTTTTTTTAATTCTGGTGTTTC
The DNA here is from genome assembly GCA_963513935.1 of Aphrophora alni. Classification (NCBI taxonomy): domain Eukaryota; kingdom Metazoa; phylum Arthropoda; class Insecta; order Hemiptera; family Aphrophoridae; genus Aphrophora; species Aphrophora alni. The sequence goes on along the minus strand of OY740767.1, from coordinate 9,666,066 downwards.
TCATTTAAAGCGGTTTTATTGCCCACAATAAAACACAACATTCCGAGGAATAGCATGTGTTCACATAGCAGCTATTCTTAATGTAATAACAGAAGAGTATATATGTGACACTTTGGCTGATGCGCAGCAATTCTGTTATCTGTAATAGCCAACGAATCAAAATGATTCATTTAGTTTTCACATGTAGGAAGCGAAGATATACATATATATTTAATATATATATATATATATATATATATATATATATATATATATATATATTTAAAAACGATGAAGGTAGAAATTAGTTAGTTGTAGTACAGTGCTAATAATGCTTGAGTGTATGTAATATCTGAGGATGGTAACATCATTTAAAAGTAGTATTTTATTCTATTTTACATCCATTCACCACCATTCATCCCATTTATCTTAATTTTAATGTTAAAAAATAGATTTGGAGAATTTTTTTTACTTAATTTTAATTGAATATTGTCCCCCACCCAGCCTGGAACGCTTAGAGTGTGTACTTAAAAGGTTTTCATCACATCGGATATTCATCCACAATCATTAATACAAAATGTATAACGTGCCTACAAAATTAAATATTTAAAACCTCTATTCTACATGTGTTTTATATTTCAATTGATAGATAGTGTATGGTCCTTTGAAATCACTTGAGTGTTGTGATTCTAAATTTATGTTGTTTTTTTTTTTTAACGATATTTCCCTATAAAAAGTCGTGAAAACACCATTGTTGTCTTCTAATTCTTACTGAAGTTACTCTTCTTTATCTCTATATAAACTTATTTTACGAAATGTAACAACTAGTTTAATAAATTTACAAGAGTTGATAACAGATGACACATTATTTTAATACTTGCATGAGAAAAGCTAAAGCACAAAATGTTTCCCATTTCAAATTAGCCTGTTTTTAAATAAATAACAATTTAATAAAAAGGTATATACAAATAATTTCTCATATATTCTTAATGTATAAAGATAGTTTTGTTTACGTACAAACAATCAGTGTCAAAATGTTAAGGAAATACACATCTTGATGTTGCTTGAGTCGAGAAAGTGGTCCATTTGTCAGTCAGTTTTAAAAAGAAATAATACTAGTGTTCATAGCTATTCTTATTGGAAAATGATTGTTAAAAATTTGGCTGATTTCTTATATTTTTCTTCTTTATTATGCTGAAGTGGTGGATAAACTTTCTGTCACGTAAATCTGATTATGTTTATTAAATTAAATTTTTAATTATTATTTATTTTTACATAACTCCTTTCTTATTTTACTATCATCACCTATTTGTTAAATTATGTTTAGTTCTTTTTATGAGAATACACCTTACTTTTTGACAAACTATATATGATGTAGTATATAAAATATTCACTTTATATCTGCTAGTTTTTTGCGGTAGTTGATTGAAATTTATTTTTATAATGGTTCAGTATACTATTTATTCATCTCTTGCCATTCATTTTACAACACTCAAGTTCAAAATCAAATTACAAATTTCGATAAAATCATTTCTTTGTTATGGTACAGTAAATGAAATGAAAAACTTAAACGTATTTGTGTGACACTTCAGAGAATAAATGTTAGATTAACATAAATTATAAGTGAATTGTAACGTTTATAAATCGTACTTTTAAAGGGAAGTATTTTAACAATTTACTGTTAAATCCTGCCATGTAAGAAGATAAGATAAAACTGTCACAAAGCTGGTGGGATATCGCTGTCATAAAAGATATATAACACGAGTCTGTGGTGGATGTATACCGTGCATAGAAAGTTTTGATAATGAATATACTTTTAAATTAAACAAACGGTGGTATAGTTAGAAGTTACAAACTGTTAACTTGAAAATAAAAGAACTTTTCAAAGCAGTTGTTTCAATTACATTATATATGTAACATTAATGGCAAGAATTTATTGGGTATAAAATTAATCCCTGAATAATGTTTCGTTTTAAAGAAACGATTCAGTGTGAATTCATAATGCCTTACGACTTTTTATAATAATATATCTGTATAATAGTACTTAGGTCAAGCAGTCTCTGTTGTTTATATTTAATGTGTCGTTACTGTTTCAGTATTACCAACAAAATCATCAGATGACAAAACACACACACACAAACACTAATATACAATGTTCAAAATTAAATTAACATAAAAGATTAGTATTATAGTATAAGTCAAAGTTAAAACAATGTTCATTGGATTATGTAACCACATCCTGCACTTACTGAAGCAGTATTCTTGGTTAACATTTTATTAACTTGTACTATAGTACTTACCTTTCGTGTTAATTTATTTTTGTACATTGTATATTAGTGTATGTGTGTGAGTGTTTTGTCATCTGATGATAATATCAAACAACTGTAATGACACAATAAATATCAACAACAAAGACTGCTTGTTGCTATAATAGAAATATTAATCAATATACTCTGATATCAAATAATTTGATAATGTAACTATGAAATATAAAAATATATATATTTAAAAAAAAATTAAAATTCTTAAAAAAATCAAGAATGATTATTTTTGTCCAAATTTTTGAATATAAGATTACGTATTTATTTAAATTATTAGTTATATATGTTCAATACTTTTGATAACAATTTTTTTTGTCAACGGTCCTTCTCTAGTCATAACCATTTTTTTGTAATGCCTAACCTAAATGTAACAGTTCGGTTACAGGCTTCAGTGCTGTTCTTGCATCTCCTTAGATTCTCCACTTTTATTTGTAATCGTAAAATGATACATTACTACCTTTATTTTAGTAAACAATATTATGAGAAATCTTTTTAAGATTTTTAACAAATTTTATATATAAATAACCAGTTTCAAAGTAAATTTAGCAGAATCGAAATAAAAATTTCGAGATCACAGTTATCGTCTTTGACGAGAAACAATCTATAGTCTATGATCTGGGGATTTTTTTTCAATCTCTAAAAGCTTTGAATGGATTTTATTATATAATTTGAAAGATCAATTCTCGCCACACTTTCCTAAGTATTTAAAGGTACAACTACTCTTTTGATGAGGCGGATTACAAACCTTTGTACTAAAACATATTACCAATGATTACTTAGAAGTATTCCACCCAGTATGAATATGGTGATTTTCATCTTAAGTTTTTACAGATTTGGTACAAAATATAGCTCAATTATTTTTGTAATAATAATACTATAAATCAATTATAGAGTAGTTAAATCATATGGAATAAATATCTGAATAATAACATGAATTTATGAAATCCTGTTCATTGACTTCGTGAGTGTTTGATTTGATGAAACATTATAGTACATTTTTGTGAGACCCTTATAATTGACTTTCCTTTGCCGGTCGAAAAGATATGGTGGTCACTTTTTATAAATTTAATTTTAACTAATGACAACGTATCAAAATAAAGTAATTTTGGGCTTTCCAATATAAATTTTATTAGTGTATTTTCTATTGCTTTAACAGTATAATAGTGCACCGATTCTCACATTGTATATTACAAATTTCTTTACACTGAATCAATCACGAACATTATTATTCTTTTAAAACATAAGCAAAAACAATACTGTTTTTTTCATACACAAAAACATATTTCACCTTTTCCTCTAGTTCCTGACAGATTTACAGTTTTGTACATTTTGTAACAGCTTTCGTTTGGTAAACAACCAGCACACGTAGTAACAGACACGATAATGTATGGAGCTTCTGTGACCTTCCTGGTATACTTCTAGTAGCACTGAACACAATCAATGCAAGTTTGTAATCAAATATTACGACGCAAATAGTATCTTTTAAGAGAAGTCGCAGAACTAAGTTTCAATACGCCAATGAATCAAGTTGGTAATGATAGTAGTTATATGTTCAACTAACGGCTGACTTGTAACAGCTGGCATTTAATAAATTCCATTAATCAGCATTGTGTTCGTTTATAAAATTGCATCATAAATAGCTAAACATTGATCATGTCAAATTACAACTGACTTTTGGACTGCATGTTACTCTAGTTACTCCATCACTTTATATTAATGAATAAGAGTCAAACATGAATGTATTAACCTGCTTTCAACATACCTGACGTTGTAGCTAATATAAACTTTAATCCCACGTTATTTTAGTTATGGTGAACCTTTGAGGTTAGGTTTGGACATTGTGTTCTAAACACAAATCTTTGAACTCGACATATTCTCTCATTTAGGATTTCCTACTATCTCCTTGTGGGCCGTCCCCCTGGAAAGAAAGCGATCCATTAAATAAGTTTTTATTTTCCATAACAATATACAAAACCTTGTAGGTTTATCTGTAATGGTTAAAAAATTATTAAGCCATCCCTGAACATATTGAACATGCTGTATTTATGATCAGTAAAATCCAGGTTAAGTAACAGCGATAACTTTACCAATTCAGAGAGTTCATTATTATATATAAAATAAGTCAAAAAATGGTGCATATTATCCTTATGGAAAGGATACTCCATAGCCTAAGTGTCGTTCTTTATACGAACAACACAATAGCTGGAATGTCTGTGGTAGACATTGTCCATTAGGAGTACATATAATTAATCAACAAACTAAGCTTATTATTTCCCCCAAAACAATCTGTTTTTCCCGTGATTCCACGTTATCCGTTAATTTAAATCACAAAGCCATGTCCAGTACACTCAACCCTTCTCCCGCCTGATTGTGATAGAGAGTCAGTGAATTTGACATTTGTCTCCTCATTAGTGTTTTTATTATATCTGTCCTGACATGGTTATTTAGAGAAGTAGATCATTCCCATTTGTTGATCCAGATCATACATCTGGTTCTACTTAAATCATTGATCATACTGATGTAGTATTTATAATATAATTTTAACTTTTAATTAAAATCTATTAAGGTTAAATAGATATTTTATTCCATCAGGATTATTTGAATATTCCCTGGGATGCGACGGAAAATAATTCCCTTCTAATAATTACTAAAACGTAAGTTATATATTAAATTTGATTTTAATTAAATTTCCTACACAAACTGTATATAAACATAAGGCGGCCCAAAATGTTGGGAAATTATTTCCTTGGATAAGCTCAGTGCATTTTAAAGCTTCGTTGGTTGTGTCTCTAAAGTGAGACCACGACGGTTGGAATTATTTTACTGAAAATTCACTAATACTAATAAAAGCCTTACGGAATGAGAAATGGTTTCAATATCGTTGGAACATGTAAAACCATGTCCTAACGACCCGGTTTCTATTCCAGAGGCTGATATGCAAATGCTTATTCGCTGTACTATTTTGATTTCGGTAGTGTTTTATAACTTTAGCTTCTCTAGTAAGCTTTTCAGATTTAATTAAAATTTGTCGTGACAAATAAAAAAAAATAAACAAAAATAATAAATGTTTTAAAGAATTATTATAACTACGTGTCATTAAAATTGGTATTAAACACAATTTTAGAATTTCCCTTTAGTATTTACAGCAATAATCATAGAATCAAATCTGTTATCTTGTCATTTTGAGGAATTATTTCTATTCCATTGATATAAAAAAGGGTATTATATATAATATTTTGTTTTGTTACGTTAAGTTTGATAATACCTGTTAATCCAATTCATGGAAATCATACATTAAAAATACTATATGGTATATATATTCTCCATTTCAATAATTTTGTAGCGATATTTTCAAATGTAAAGTGAAGATACTCACTAGCACGGTGTGAGTTTGACTTAACTGTTTTATTATGTGAAATGGAAACAAAGAGAACCAAACAACAACTGATCTAACTCGAAAAATTCGTTTTCATTCGTATACAATAAAACAAATTAGATCTTTGTATATTCACATTATTCGGACATACTTTATTTCGGTAATAATAGAAATGATTAAATGATTTTAAATTTAAATAAAAATAATAATCATTAACCACGTTTTTAAAACGAGCTAGAAATTATAAAACAATTTATTTAGCACCGTACAGATTGTACTGAAAATTTCTGATTGTGAATTTTTAATAACTATGAAAATACTTGTAAGATTTATAACGAAAAACGCGGGGCGTATGAAAGAGATAATAGAATCCATATCCTAAATTAAGGGGCTACTTGACCTCCATTAGGAATTTTGAGTTTTCTCAACGACAACGACAGCTGCTCCCTACACTCCTTACTACTATCTATTGCATGCGCCCCATGTTTTTCGTTTTAAATCTTAGAAGTATTTTCATAGATGTTATAAATTCACAATCAGGATTTTCAGGACAATCTGTATGGGGATATAAATCTATATGGGGCTAAGTGAAATTATTTTATACTTTTTATTACTTTAAAAAAATTTTAAATACATAATTATTTTCTGCTTTTTTAAGTCTCTTTGTGTGTGAAATTTAAAATCGATTTTAAACATCTTGATAAGACTAATAAAAATCATAATGTTGATCCCACAGAATGATTCATTTTTCCTTTTTTTCGGTTTGCGGAATCTGGAATGTGTCATGCGAATCATTTTGTTTGGAACCATGAATATCTCATCAATGAACCTTGGAATTCGATGTCCTTCCACTGATTTCACAAGACATTTAAATAGTTATCAGTGAGTGGTCCCAAATTTCCTACCATTTCTTTTTCCATCCTTCTCAACCGGTAGTTTTAAAATGATGTGTTCAACGTTTTCCACCAACAACTCGTGCCGCTACACCGGTCAGTCCGCCAACTATAACTGTTTTCTTACCATAGCAATATTAGTTTGACGGACATACAAGAATGGGAGTTCATATTCCATTGTCAGTTCTGAGCTATGTCTAAAGTTTCAAGTCTCTAACTCATTGGAAAGTGAAATCGATTCCAAAATTTGTACCAGACACACAAGAAGCCGAGTTAATAAAAACATGTTATAATCTATGGATGAAGTAAATTAAATGAAAGAAGTTTAAACTATTATTAATTTTAAAAAGCAAAGTCATAACGTCAGTAATGTCTGTGTTGTGAGGTAATATTGAACAAATAAATAACGATAATACACGATATAAACGAGCCGTTATATGTTATTACAGAACAGTTATTGAGCAATATTGTTTTACTTTATGAAATTTGTTTTAAATATATTTTAAGGACAAGTGTTTACAGACAGAAATTTTTCTATATAGCAAATTTGCAGATATTGTTGTAGCCTAATACATATTGAGTACCCTAAGTTGCCTACAGCGGGGTTATAAGGCGCAAAGCGTTTTGATATCAAAACAAGAGATATAAACGGTGGGGAAGAAAACGTCCCCTCCACTCGAAGAGAAGGAACTCGAAGAGTGTGTGACCAACAGTGAATATGGTTGTGTTTTAGCCGTTTGATATTTATTAATTAACTGTAGGCTCGAAAACTCATCATGTACAATTAAGTCCGAATAATGGGTCTTAAACCAAAATGAGTTTGAGACGACGCGCATTCCTTGTTAATTTTGAGTTGTATTAATTAACATTCGCGTCCAATTTAAGTGAAATAGTTGATATTAGGCCGAATCACATTGGCCTGGTGCAATGTTAATATAAGTGTAGTCCCTAATTACGTAAGTTACAATTAGTATTAACATACATTAAGTTTAGCGTATAATTAGGTTGCATAATAATAAGGCTTAGTCAGGTGAGACAAATCAAAAAGATTTGGGAAATTAAATCGTTGATTCGCATTCCTCTGGGCAAGTCTTCTCACGCTTCCTTCATACTATTAGTGTAGTGTTGATATAACCTCTTATAAGTGGCTAAATGATACAGTTTTCAGTCAAGGGCGACCTACCCCCTGCGGTGTGATGTAGTCTTTCAACTCAAAACTTAACAAATAGAAAAGATGTGTTGGATGCGCTATACGGTCTGAATACATTTAACGAAAATTTGTAAATAACCATGAAATTTTGTAGTTTGAAAATTGTAAGGTTGTTTACGTTAGAGGTTGTGCTAAACACAATCCAAGAGAAATTTGACAAGAAAACGTAAATCTACGGATAAACCAATATCTCAATGGAAACAGCAAATCCAGCTTTGGCATATCATTGCTTATAATGTTAACAATCACGACATCTTCTATAGTTGTTGAGGCTAAATTTCCAAATCGAGCACATTATAGTTTGTAACTAAAGTTATTTTCAGTGGTATAGTGTTATACTAACTCAGAAACCAGATCGAAACATTGATTAAAAAACAAAATTATTTCATATCAACCCAAAACAAGTTTTTGTTTTAAGCCTATTCTGTCATCTTTGAAACGCAGAAACATAAAATTATGCTACACACATCTGTTACGGAGAATATTTTGATTGTCATTACAGCTTTTTTTAACGATTTCTGTTAAACAAAATGTAATGAAAACTCTCTAACAAGCTAAATAACATTTATTTTATTATATTCGTATTTTATAAATAATTATTGTAGTAAAACTGTAAAAGTAAATAAATAAAAGGAAAAAAAATAACTAAGTTCAGAATGCCAACCGCATAGATTTCCGGATGTACATATTTGTGTTACAAACTACAGGAAAATAAAATTGAAATCTCTAATCTGTATATCAACAACTTTGTTTCATTCAGCTCAAAGGATATAGTGCAAGGCCTTCATTTATTTTTCAATAGCTTTAGGCAATCTAAAATCATCAACCGCTAGATTCAAAATTCTCGTTTGGTTTGATCGTTTCTTTAAAAGTATAATATAATTCTAGAGAAAAATACAAGCAGTACAGATTGGATTCTCTCCAAAACATATTGAACGGTTTAAACCCTGCGACTACACCCAGAGATTGCAAAGTTGTGTTTACCTCCAGGCCCATTTTATTGATTGTATATTTATGGGAGACGTTTTTTCCAATTCATTTTTTTATAAAATTTATCACAAAAACAAATTATTAATTCACTATTTGTTACATTAGAAGGTAAAAACCACTATTATCCTAACAAGAATGATAATACGAAATATAATCAATAAGAAGTAGCATAAGAGAGTTAAAAAATGTTTTAGCATTAGAGAAAATGTATAATTGCCTTCATTAGTACCAAGTTATCTTAAGAAAACTGTTGATTATTGTAATTAAATTATTGTTAAGAAATTGTAAATTATGTTAACAATAAATTAGAAATTTACTCAAAGTCTCAAAGCAGTATAAAGAGAGTATTGTTATAAAAGAATTCGAAAAGTGAAAAATAGGTGAAAATGCAGTCAATATTGTTAAGTCAATGGACCATACCAATGGTCGTAACTATAAAAATTCATAAAGACCTATTAACTAGACCATTCGTGATTGAACAGACCGGCACTGTAGACGGAGGTTCTAATCAGAAACAACGGCTATTCGTAATAGATAAAACAGGAAGCTTTATACGAAATTGAAGAGACCGGCAGGGTAGCCAGAGGCTCTACTTGGCAACTAGCAGGGTGCCAGCTGGACTTGTTAGAAGATAACTCATAAAATAGGAAGTTTCCTGTATCTCCGATAGTAAGAGCGAGCAAACATTTTGTGTATCCTTATTGAATATATAACACGTAAAATAGTAGAGTTATTTTTGGCATTTTTACAAAAACATTAGTCTCGTTTTAAATTGTATTATTTTGGGAACAAACTATAATGCATTTTCCATATTTACAAAATATGCAATAACGGAATTATGTTATTTTGGCGGAAATTATTAATTTTAAGATTTAATCAAGTCGTGAAATACTGAGCCACTGATTGCTTTTTAATTTAATCTCCTATTTATAATAGATGGTGCGGACTATCTATTTTAAACCCGAAATTAGGATTAGGAAAGCCTAAACCTAACAAATGGTGCATCGGTCTTTTGAACCCAACAAAACTCAAGTCACATGTGATAGAAAATTGTGTTACACTATGGCATTGACATTCTGCGTTTATTTATTGCAGTAGTAGGTCTAATAAATGAAAAAATATATACAATTCATTGATTTGCATACATTATAATTTTTCGGGTTGAACGAAATTCAAAGTTATGACTATCGTAGACATATTCTTATAGAACCGTTAGAAAAATTATATTTGTACGTGTTTTATTTTATTTTAGCTAGCACTCATTTATAATAAACCAATGTGTTCGAAATGTGTAACATTTAAAAATAATTGTTTTTATTTATTGGTTGTTCTATTGTACTCGCCATAAAATTTAAAAATATATATTTTAAAAACTTAGTTGAAATATAAACGTTAACAGTTCGTATTTAACGCTGATCTGAATCTCGAAATCGACTATTTCAATGAAACTGTATGGAAATGCATGACCTAACGCAATGTGCGGTATTTAAAATAAAACAAGAGGATGGGTAAAACAATAAATAAACCTGAACAAACCGTAAATTGAACTCTCACTGGAAACAAAAATCAATTTCTTCTCTAAAATTGTTATATTTAATAACGATTAGTATTTCTGTGTATAAGGTCGTACGAGAGTGTGTCTACATTGTAAAAATATTCTGCTTGAATTTCATGTAATGCACAGTAAACATGTTTTCTTCTGATAAACAATATTTCACAAAGAAGAAGATTGTTCAAAAGTATGGAATATATACAAAATCTTTAAAACGTCTGAACATAAAATTTTCCAATTGTTTTTAAGACAACGTTTACGTCCAGTTTTACTAGTTTAAAATTTATACGGAAATCTTGGTTCTGCTAACTTGAAATTAAGTTTAATTTGTTTATAAGATTGGGGTCATGTTTATGTAATACATGTTTTATTATTCTCGGTTCAATGGTTGAAAAAAAAATCTTATTTCCTTAAAAAGTTATCAACTAATATAACTACAGAACATATTATAAAACCATAATTTACATGTGGACAAATGTACTTACAGGGTACATACCTTTAAACATGTACATGCCGTTGGTTTTCCAGACACTTGATTACTTCCTATTTGCATATTTAAAAAGTAAGAAGTATTTCAACCAAACAGAAAACCAGAATGGACTATAATATATGATACGAACAGATATTACTGATCATGATATTTTTTTAGAGTAGTTGGTGAATTTTACAACAGTTGAAGATTCAGTCAAATAGTTCTAGAGCATCAATTTGAGCAGCTTTGAAAATTACAAGTTCAAAACTTCAGCATGCACGTGTTTAAAAGATAAGTAACCAACTCATTTGTCCACTTGTAAATTAAGATTTTAAATGATCTGTATGAGTTTTGAAGGAAATGAGATACAAAAAGCGGATTCCACCTTTGAACCTAGAATAACAAAACAAAGTAAAATAATAAGTTAAAAGATCCAGTAACTATTTGAAAAATTTAACCTAACATAAACACGTCCGATACAAGATAGCTGCCAAATATTAAAACTATCAAAAATGGAAGTAAATATTGTTATAAAAATATACAAATAAACTAACTTTTAATGTTCATGTCGATATAGATGATTTTATTTTTATATGTTTCATACTATATGAACTCTCTGTGTATGTAAACGTGAAAGTGATGTGGTTGTTACATAATTGTAACTTTTACATCTTATGACTAACATTATACTTTTTAACATTGACTCTGTATCTCTTTTGCTTTATGTACATCAATAATAAAAGGAAATCAGATAAAATAAATAGGCTGACTTTTACGAGGATAATAAAATACTTAAATAGTTTAACCATTCAACTTGGTTTATGATTCATATATATTGACACTTAATCTTAATAAAATGTATTCTGAAGCTAATATCGGTTTTTTTATTACATTTTTGATTACCGATTGATATTATCTGTTAATTTGTACAGAAAATTAGTTTTGAACTGTTTTATTAGTAAAATAAATTTGCAAATATTCATTTAAAGTGTTATAGTAACGAATTTGTTATAAAGGAAAATAGAAAAAAGAAAGTAGTTGAAATGATGTTAATCTCCTTTGGTATATATATGCTTAAATTATTGGGACATATCAAAATAAAGTACTGAGGGGCATTGTTAATGCCCCATGGTACATACGCAATGATGATCTCCATAAGGATTTACAAATTGCTACAGTTTATGAAGAGGTTCGGCGATTTGCTAGGAAGCATGAAGAAAGACTGCATAAGCACCGTAGCATCTCGATGCTACAAGTTCTCGACGATTCAGTTCAAGTTCGGCGGTTGGACAGGATAAAACCGTTTGATTTGGCCTAAGACAAGACTAATAATGTGAATGACACAAGAACAAGTGATTTTGTGTATTGGAGTGCGTCGTAGGATGTGCAGCCAACAAACGCTTTCATTTTATAGAAATATTGATAGATGGACTAAGTTCAGTTTCAATTATTAAAAGAGAGAGGGAAAAAAATTATTGGGAAATTAAAAAGCAGTAACGGAGTTTAAACTTTTTATTTATATTGCTTTCAACTTAAAACAATAAATCAGCAATAATTTCTATCAAAAATATATTACAAAAGTTTGGTTTTTCATTTTTGAAAAGGAATGGTACTCATTTGGTTCTCTCTCTCTCTCTCTCTCTCTCTCTCTCTCTCTCTCTCTCTCTCTCTCTCTCTCTCTCTCTCTCTCTCTCTCTCTCTCTCTCTCTCTCTCTCTCTCTCTCTCTCTCTCTCTCTCTCTCTCTCTCTCTCTCTCTCTCTCTCTCTCTCTCTCTCTCTCATACATACATATATACAGTAACTGTATTTAGTGACCACAAATACCGACATCACACTTACAGTCTATCCAAAATTATTAGAGTGTTATCAATTATTTCTTAAATACAAACTAAATAACTGTATCAGTTTATTTTTAAGATTTAAAACAATAATAAAAGTTCAATAAATATTTGTTTATTGTTTAATATTTTTTATTGATCTGTTTTTTGTGGAAGTAAATATTATTAAACATTAAACCAAGGTGTATTTTGTTATAATTCAAAGAAAATATAGAAATAACTGTCACTTAGCGCCAGCAATCCTATTTGAAGTTTTCTTCAAACTAAATTCCTAATCACCTGACGATGGACGAATAATGTCCGAAACACGTGTTGTAAAATTAAGAATTTAATTTGAAGAAAACTTTAAACGGATTGCTGGCGATAGGTGACATAAAAACAGTTATTTGAAAATCAAAACCAGTTTCGTCTAGATTACCAATTGTAATATATAAATGTCTGACATTTAGAAGGAAAACAGATTCAAGATACAATAAAGTCTTCGTTTCTGTTGATTGCAGTCATCAGAGAGATTATCTACCTGTGGAGAGATTGTTTCAGACTTAGCGATTATAATTGTCTTTGTAAACGCTTAACTGGTGTATCGGTTTCAATTATTTATAGATTTCCTCAGCGTTTTGGGTACGTGATATTCAATATCCAATTCTAAATGTGTGATATTAGTTGTTAATATTAATGAACAATCATTTCCATCGCAAAACATGCTTGCAATTTTACTCTTTATAATCCATTATTATTTTTTAAATTTGTTCAGTATTTATAGTAATTGCAAACACATTCAAAATATTTTAAATGTTGTATACAAACAATAGAAGCTAGAGCTAAAATGTATTTCTCGTAACTAAAATACAACCAATATCAGAATATTAGTTGAACTCCACTGAAATTTATCAAGGATAATCTGTTTTTCCACCTAAATTTGAACAGGTTGTAACTAAGAAATACAGTAAAATTTGTTATCTGTAGAAATTGCAAATGACAATCTGCATAAAGGATATCAAGAACAAGATTGGAAATATCAGATAGAATAATAAAACAGGTAAACCTAGATGTTCAGCAAACTATGTGAGTTTATCTTTTGTAAGTTAGAATACCAAAAAATGGAGACCACATATCGAGTTCTGAAAATGAGTGAAGTTATTTGGCGTAATTATAAGAGGAATTCATATAAAACATAGTAAGCGTACTAAAACGGCAAGAAGAATTCCTTTTCTAAACTGAAATTCAAATGCACGAGCTGTAAATAATGTTGTCATGTAAGGAAAGCAAAAATATTAATTACAATTACACATATTATTTAATTTTCTTCAACTACTAATTGGTTTAAATCATTTCTTTTTAGAATTATTTATATTATATTAAACAAGAGCGTAAAAACAATTTTTTTAATTTCATATCTTGCATATCTTTGAAACGCTATGAAGTAAAACAAAACGCATAGTATAGAATAGAAGTATTCTAACATGAAGTGGCTTCCGTTTTATTTTTAACAATTTTGAATTCCTTCTTCAAAATAACCGATACTCTTTAGTTAATTTAACAACGGTTTAAAAATACTTTTTTTAGACTATTAAAGTTTTCATACCTAGCACAAACACAGGTTAATAAATGGGGTTTTACATTTAGGCTACAAATTGTTGATAAATAAAATTAAAACAGTATTGTAGAATTGATAATTTGTATTACAGATCTTCTATCCAAAGTTATATAACATTCAAACTCTGATAAGCAAAAATGTAAGATCTTAAATCGTGTACATAAGTAAACGTGTGGTAAACGTTTTTGTGGTTTATTGTTTAATACAGGTCAAACAACTGTTATAAGTTCATTTTAAAGATTAAAACAAACAATATAAATTTAATAAATGTATTCTTAAATTTGTTATTATTGATCTAGTTTTTTAGACGGAGAGTATTATGGTGCAATTTACTTCCATAATTTGAAAGATATAATAGAAATGATTTTCATTTAGTGGGGAAGTAGATTCTAGATAGCACCATAATGGCTTGGTTTCTGTTGATTGCAATTAAAACAAAACAGAGCTTGATAGATTAACTGGGACTGTTTCAAGAGTGGAGAGATTGTTTCTGGGTTACTGATTGCAATTCGTCCTTGTAATTGCTTATCTGATTCTTCGGGAGCAATTATTTGTGGATGCCTTCAGGATTCAGGATTATCTGCTTTTCAGTACTCAATTCTAAATCAAATTATAATATTAGATGTTTTACAATATATATATATATATATATATATATATATATATATATATATAAAGACAAAGCGCCATTAATTTTGCAACAAAATAATTCTATTTATGAATAACACAATAAAAACTAACTTTATTTCCTTTTCAAAAAAAGCATTAAAAATTGATCCATTATATGATCCAAATTTTTTTAAACTTTTTCAAGTTTCTATGTTAATTGCAGATATATTCTAATTATTATAAGTATAGTATGAAAACCTTGAAAGAAAAAAACTCAATTATATATCTCACATCTCACAAATATAACCTCAAATCAATAATAATCTGTATATATAAAACTATTATAGTTTAACTCTGTTAAAATTAGTCACATAAAATCTGTTTTTGTAGTGGTTGTTATTAAACGAAGAAGTAAAATTCCTTGTATCTATAATTTGAACGATTCTGGGAATCTTTATAAAAGGTTGACTACAAAGGACGAGGTTGGAAAACAAGCAGAGCGAGTAAATAGATCACGTACACCGAGGTGTTCAGTGAAACATGCCACTTCGCTCTTTTATACATTTGAATACAACGACAACATGATAATTTCTGAAAATGTGAGAATTAATTTTGTTTATTCTGAATAGAATTCGTGTCATAGATAGAAAGAGTACCAACAGCGAAACACCATGAGATAAGTACCAAAGCTATGAGAAAAATAAAAACAAAATGGATTAAAATTGTATCCTACAATTCAAATATATCCTTGGTTTATTTTTAGAAATATTTAGACTTTAAAACTTAGGACAAATGCTGATTTCGATGTTTATGTACACCTAACCTAACCTAACCTAACCTAACCTAAAATAACCTAACCTAACCTAACCTAACCTAACCTAACCTAACCTAACCTAACCTAACCTAACCTAACCTAACCCAACCTAACCTAACCTATGAAACGAATCTGTAAATTATAGGATAATGTAAATATCCAAACTTGTCTATTTAATTTTAATGTTATATTGGTTCAAAAATTATCCTAGTATTTAATACAAATAATTCCTTCGAACACAGACAATTAACGTACATCAGCTTATTGTTATTAATTTATTAATGTCATACCATATTAACATTATATAATATACAGGTTCTAAAAAACTAACTGGATTAAATAACTTTTAACAATGAAAAGGCAGAAAGCTGACTAAATTACTATTTTTACGTAATCTAAGGTAAATTCAACTCACCCACAAAAATGGGGTTTTTGGAGGGTAACTCTAAATTTTCAAATATGAGGCTCCCACATCTCATTTTAAAGTTATTATTTAATATAAAGTAACAGGGAAAACTTGATGTCGGTATCTTACTCCAATCCAAAATGGCCCCCAATCAAATATTCAAAAATCGAATTATAATTCAAAATCTGCAAGGGAAATAATAAGGAAATACAATTAATTATTTCAGAAAACATTTTACTGCTATTTTATTCCACGTTGACCATGAAATTGCTCTTAATTTTAATTATAACTTGAAAATGTAATTTTTAGGTTTTAAGTTAAAAATTTGATAACGTACACATTTCATGACCGGTTGCTGATCCGTCTGGCTTTTTACTCATGGTTTCCTGGCTATGGGAATGTCTTCTCTATTAAGTCAAACATCAATTTGTATTCATATTGATTTTGTTCGTTCAATACAATACTATTAGTCTTACAATCTGAAACAGCTGTCAACAAATATTGACACAAGATTGCTCAAGCCAATAGAAATTACATAAATATATTAATATATGAGCAATCTTAAAGCTATTACTACAATAAACAATGAGTTCTAAGTTCTTTATCTAAAAAAATACTAGTTTGGAACCACCCAAATGTTTAGGTTCAATGTTATCTCAACCAACGCTTTACTATAGCCCGTCTCAAGGTAAGTTGAGGCAGGGTACCTGGCTGGAGGGTTAGGACGATGAATAGCTGGGGTGGCCCGGCCAGTAAATCCCATTAGTCACGCCTCACCGAATACTCCACTTAAGAGCGGAAATGTAATAAATAATCATTATTTAAGAAAATACTTGATACTGTATTGTTAGTTATCATAATACAAACAATTGTGTGTTTGTCCCGTGCTAATCGGCCGACTTAAAGTATTGTAACATACTGTTTTGTTATATATTTTATTTATGTATATTTTGATTGCGTTATTAACACAACATAATAATAATAAATAACTCGACAAGCTGAAGTGATGTAAGCGTTTATAATCTTAATCCAGATTTGAAATATTATTTTAGCATGTACACGTAATATGCCAAATTCCATGAAAATCGGTAAAAAACTATGTTTAGTTTTTTTTAATATGTGAAGGTTAAACTTTCTCTCTGCGTTTCTGAGCTCATTTAATTATTAAATAGCTCTTTTTGCAAGCTTGAGACTGCCAGAGGCCGCATTAAAAGTTTTGGTCTGTAAGACCTTCATCAATATATATATATATATTTTATAATGTTTTTAATTAAAAATTTTTTTATTTATTACCATTTTTACACATAGTTAGTTGTACATATTTTTCTTCGTCAATCAGTTATACATAAAAATTCATTCAAAATATTTACAGTGTTACGTACGTTTGTCTTAATCGTTGGACTCTGTAGGAAGCTCCTCGGCTAAGATTTCATCTTCTTCCAATTCACTGTTGCTGTCTGTGTCTTCCGAATCACTTGAGTTGTTGAGGTTACAATACTTTAAGTCGGCCGATTAGCACGGGACAAACACACAATCGTTTGTATTATGATAACTAACAATACAGTATCAAGTATTTTCTTAAATAATGATTATTTATTACATTTCCGCTCTTAAGTGGAGTATTCGGTGAGGCATGACTAATGGAATTTACTGGCCGGGCCACCCCAGCTATTTTTCGCCCTAACCCTCCAGCCAGGTACCCTGCCTCAGCTTATTTTGAGACGGGCTACAATACTTATTTAGCAGACGTGTTTTTGTACTCACCTGTTACCAACATAACGGAGAACTGTCAAATTCTGTTCTTATAGTTTCCGAATATTTGATTTTTCAGTAAATGTGAGATCTTGATAACTGTAAAAAAAAAATCGGGTTCAAATTGAGGTCGTTTTATATTTAATGTCAAATCTTCGTTTATACTTTTTAAACTGAAAACTCCTACAGTAAGTGGGCGTGTACATGGTATGGAACTATACATGGAGAATAGGACAACCTCAGCACAATTTAGTTCCATAAATTGATTTATTTATTCACGTATAATATACGTTAAGTAATTGAAATTGTACTCTGTGCTAACGTTTATATAGGGTCCACGATGGAAAACATAAGTATTACAATATAAAAAGTAAAAGTAAACAGAAATTTTAACAAGTTAGAAAGTGGATAAGACAGAGACATGCAAGAAAATAAAGGGAAAAAAGTAAAAAGTAAACATGGGGTTGGGAATCAAGGGTAGTTTAGGGAATAGGATTAAGAAAGGGGGATACCTTGAACATTGTTTGTTGCAGTAAGGCGGGGTGATGTTTATTTATTTAAAAACAAACCAAATGTTTTAAAAACTTTCTGTTTTATATTACCCGTTTGTAGTATTTATACTCTTTGATTTGAATAAAATTCATATTGGGTTTATAAGTGGTTAACAAAATTAAACGCATATTTTTAACTTTGAAAATGTTTTAAAATCAGATGTAAATTGATTTTTCAAATTGTGGTATGAATATAAAATAACCACAGACAAACAATATTTTCCATTTCTCTTCTCTTATCTCTGTTTAAAAAAATTAATTACACAATATTAAGTTAAGTGTAAAATACAAGGTCTAAGGGTTTATTAGAATAACATATAAAACCCCCACCAATTTCAAAAGTCAATTAATTATCTATCAGTTTTTTTCTACGTTGTCTTACTGAAGTAAACACAAACATAAAACAGATAACAGCAAGTCAAAAATTGCTTTTTAAAAACTCAGTTAAAATAAAAACTATTATATTTTCGTTACCACATTTACTCAGAACTAAATTTTCTGGATGTAAAAGTTCAGTACATCATTTCTTAAAATTAATATGAAATTGTCGATAACTAAATTCACAATACTGCTGTAATACACGACAGAATTAGTCTGTAATAAGTAAAAGCAATTCTTATGAAAGTAAAACAAAGATAAATTGTATAAAAATATTGTTTCCATCTACAGAACACAGAAACACAACAGATAAATGTATGCTGATGTTGAAACAATTTGAGCTATCAACAGACTTCTAAAGAGAAACAGCTATTTTAAACATCTCAGAGTCTGGATTGAACGAACAGTTTCCTAAACCATCATTCCTTATAACACTTTACTGTGTGAACGAAATACATGCAGATTACGTAATTGTTACCTTTGACCAATATAAAATTGTTCTGTGCTTTACAAAATTGTATAGCATTTTATGTGCAATTAGAATATATCAATCTATACAAAACTGCAAATATTCTAACTGATGAGGCTTCAATTCTAATAATGTATCTCAATTGAATTTTTTCGAAACTCAATAATGAAAAATAGTAGGTCACAGTTTTTTCTTACAAATATCTCATCAATAATCATATTTTACCGTTTATTTTCTTCTGACACCAAATTGAAATTATACAAAGTTTAACGTTAATATTTTAAAAAAACATTTTTTATTCATTGCTATAGTAGCTACCAAGTTTACCTAAATTAAAATACCTCGAGTTTTTTTCCATCCGTCTACAATCATCTTTATTTCAATAAAAATTACTGGTTTCGACAGATTACTGTCCTCATCATATTTTTATACTTTTTGAATGAAAACGTATATAAATGTACACGGTTTATATAAAAAAACGTTTTAATGGAATTAATTCACATCAAAGTCGACAAATGTAAACTCACACAAAAACATATCATCACAGACACGACAAGTAAATAAAACCTTGTTAAATATAATGTTAGTGAGAGACCGCACTGATTGACGAAATCAATAATCAACTGTGTTGAACCTAGATAGTCAACCGTATTATTTGTGTGTCCTTGTTTATCTGATCTTGAATTAGTATGATATTGGAGAGAGATTACATAATTGAAAATTTTGTTTGATGAGTAATTTAATTTGTCAATTAATGCGTTATCTCCATTGAACTTGGTTGTCTGTAATGATATGTTTTTATGTGACTATTTGGTGCTTTACGTGTGTATTTAGAGGTAAATTAATTTAATTGAATAGTTTTATATATAAACCTTGTACTTTTATAAATGTTTTCAATACAAATGTGTAAAAATCTGATGATGACATTGAACTGTCGAAACCGGTAATTTTTAATGAAATAAAGAAGATTGTAGACGGAAGGAAAAAAACTCAAGGTAATTTGAAAAACTATGACTAGCTCAACTCATATACGAAAAAGAAGATTACATTAAATTTTCAAAAAGTTATATAGTTGTAGAATCTGAGACAATATCTTTGAGAGAATGCAACAAAGTGTACAAATTTGTTTACAGAATTATAAGAGAATGGGTTTAGCAAGATAAAAGGACTACGTATTTACATAAATTGAGGTAATTAAAAAAAAATTGTTTATTGATAAATATTGAAGATGATTACTTTTCTCTATCATTTATGGACAAACTTTAAAAGTTGAGTTTAATGTGTGTTTTCATCCCTGGGAAATTTAAAATGTAAAATATATTTTGAAGGAATATCATTTACACATATCATTTGATTTTTTAACCCCATATATAGAAAAGATTATATATTTTTTTAATTCAATGAGTTTTTATTTAAGAATGTATTAAATTATAAATTCGTGTTCAAGGAAATGCGTAGTTTTAAACATGTAAGTAATTGTAAAATTATGGTCATAATTATTTTACGAAACTTCTTTGACATAATTTTGTGTAATAACAAAATAAATTTCATACTGTAAACTATCATCGAATTTTCAGTTATTTTTTTTATTTATTAGATTTGTAAATAATCACAACTTACCTATTGTACTTAGTATGACCATATTGGTATCTGCTATATTAAAATTGAATTAACAATTTTTTTTGAGTTTGTAATTAGGATAAAATAATAGTGTAGACATTAATATTTAAAATTAATGTTTGGTGTTGCCTCCTGGATTGTTTATTCAATGAATATATTATAGGATAAATACAATACTTTTTCCGTCAGGCAATACAAATACCATCCTTGTGGATAACCGGTTTCGACAGTTAAAACGTCATCGTCATCTCTAAAAGTCATGCAGTCGTTCAGCCATATGAAATTGTCGTCCCGTAGAAAATGGTAATTATTATTGAGTATTAATAATACTTGAAAAAACACTATTAAAATAAAATGTCGTTAACACGTAAAACACACTTTTTAAAACTGTTAAAAATTTTATTAGAGTTTTTCAAGTATTATGAGTACTCAATTTTAAAATTTCCAGTTTTAATTTGACGATTCTTCCATTTCACGATATTTTGGATCTGACGATGACGTTTTAACTGTCGAAACCGATTATTCATACAGTAATAGTTTTGATGCATATAAAACTCAATTATTTGTATTTTTGTTCTATTTCTTTCTCTTTATAAATTCGAATGGCTTTAATTTACACATCACTAATTATCCCACTTCTTAAAAAGACAGAAGTCTGAATTTATGTTCCTCAAATTTATGTTACAAACTGTTCTCATAAAACTATTAAATCAACTAACATATGTTTGTACTAAACAGCTGTTAGCAACTTGTAATTGAGTTTATGTTTATTATTCTGCCTCTAGCATTTTCAGTCAGTCAGTAATTAATTTCGTATAAATTGTTTGTTTAAAAATTCGTAGACAGAGCGGTAGACGTCAAAGAACGTTTTTCCGAGCATATGTTTACTTAGTGTGAAATAGCATTTCTTTTTTTTATCTTGCAATGAAGTTGGGACAAAAATAAATATTTAATTAACAAAGGGCCGTTCACTCCGCTCTGTTTAGTTTTCGTCTTGTTATATTGAAACTGTTTATTTACTTCAATTCTATCACTGACTTGTCAAATTAGAAAGCTTTAACAAAATGTTTTTATACAAAGGAAAAACATCCGGTTTGGTTGGTTTGTTCTTTGTGTTATTTTGATTCCAATTGATAGCTGTTTTTAAATACTAATTAGTTTATATTCAAATAATACATATGTTTTAATCGAAGTAGCAAAATCAAATCTAAAAAGTTTAAACAATTTTCTTTTACAATATTGCTAAATATTGCCAATTTTGTGAAACAAATTGAATATGTCCTTGACTGGTTTCCATTTTCAGTTCTATTATATTCAGGTAACTCTCTAAACTATCCAAAATTTGAAGGATATTTATATTAATAATTGAGAGAACAATTTAATTATTTTGGGAGCAATTTGAAAAAGTAAACTTCATGACATTATTATTTTTTAATCTGAAGAAACAACTTTTATAAAGTCCAAGTTTATATTGATAACCGTTCTTCAAATACTAATTTGAGAGTTATTATTTTCACAGTTTGAGGAATTTGTTTTTATTTTATCTAAAATTAGACAATTTTGTTACGTAGGTTAAAACCAAAAACCCAATACCACAATTTAATGTAACAAGATTTCTTTCCTTATGTACATTTCAGAAACATAGTTACCATCCTCAGATGATGAATTTTAAACAAAAAACTAATTCTATAAATATGTTAAACAATTATAAAAGTGAGGTTCTTTCCTTACTCCTTCCTGAACCAAGTTCAATCAATGGCATTGAGCCAAATCATTGACCTTGTCAATGACCTAGATTAGTGTTTGTTTAATACTCAATCACTGATGATGTTAAATATATTACTGAAATGTACATAAGGAAATAAACCTTGTTTATTGAATTATGATATCCGATGATTGTTTTCAATCTTTAAGTTCACCACAGTTTCCTCAAGTGTTGTACTTTTAACGTTTATTACTGAAATATTTACTTTTGTTATATCTATGGTAAACATATGTTTACCTATATTTAATTAATATTACATGAAAAGGGCAATGCTAATAAAAGTGATAACAATATAAAGTTCAATTTGTAGTTAAATAAATTTTCTTAATATGACAAAGAATAACACCAAATTGCAAACATTTTCATTGTTTAGGAAATGGATTTAGATATTTTATCAATCCCTGTTTCCATCAAATCTACTGAAATGTCCGTTGCAAGGAAACATTCTTTTTTCTATGAAACTCTATTTTCCATTCTTCTCTTGATTTTCTTGCGAGTACTTACGCCCATTGTGCTGACCCCGATGCGTTCGTCCTTTTCAAAAGACCATCTTTGTTAAACTGATTAAATTCTGTCAATAGATTTAGTTCAGTAGATAGTTTTTTAAATGGCTTTGTCATTACGGTAATTTAAATTTTGACTCATAAATTGTTTTCGGTTTCTGTCAAAAAAAAACTACTACAGCAGCTTATGAATTTTCTTATGGAAACTTTTCTCTTTTTTTAATGTTTGATTCAAGAGTTCCATTTTTCGTAATTACAAACTCCATCTACTTTTATGTTATAATGTGTATTAGATTTTGTTTAAAGTATTTTATTATAAAGTATTAATATAGGATTATCAATGTAGCTTATTCCGACAATTTGTTTTTTATTGAATAATTTTCTTCAATTCACTTGAGAATGGACATAGAGTTAACTGAAATATAACCTTTACATTTTGTGAAGATTATAGCCTAATTTCCTTTTAAGAACCCAGTGTAACGGCAATTATTGTGACAGACCTAAAAATCTGATAAAATCGCTTACTTTGCAAGTATGAGGGACATCATTAAGGTTACAGTTGTAAAATAAACGCTAATCTGAGAGAGAACTACGTCAATTGATCAAGTGGAGGTTTTTTTGGCGAGAAAGAGTTTTCGGGGAGATCGGACCTCGATACAAAAATCTGTGATAGTTGCAAGAGGGGTGGGATAACTTCATGTATAAAAGAACTAAGTGTCAGTTTATTAAATTATTAACCTAGAATCAGGTCAATCAGTCGTATAGTTAGAATCATTCTCGATTTTTAGTGGTAATAATATTACGATTTTTGTATTAGTATAAGACGAATCTGAGAGATAAGGTTATAATAAATAATAAAAAAGCTTTAATTGTATAACTAAAACACTAATATATTTAGTTTAAAGTGAAAGAACCCAAACAAAAATCCTAGTAAAATTAATGAAATTAACAGATACCTGGTGTATATTGCAGACTATAATAGCTAGAGAGCATTATTGTAACCCCAATTTAATCTTCAACACTGAATTGTTAATTATTGATACCTTTTAATAATCTACTATTCGATTTCACTTGCAGATGTAAATTAATTAAAACTGAACACACACTTTTCCAACGGTTAATGGGTTGTAGTTTACATGAAAATCCCCTCATGTAAGAATCCTTCAATATCAAAGTCTAATTGCCAGGAGGGAGAGGGAATGAAATCTGATAATTTTAGCACAGCTGATAATTTTATTGTAGCAGTAGATTAATTTTTAAAGGATTTTTTTAGAATTTAATTTTTCTTTACTTGTATAGACAAATATTTTTATATAATTAAATCAAAACTAATAAAAAATCTCTTTTGATATTTGGTAATTGTTCAGTATTTGAAGTATTTTGAGATGTATAGCTTTCATATTGTCTCAAAATTTTAAACCTACAAACTCCCTAATCAAACTGGTTCTGCAATCAGCATCATCGATTGCATTGAAGTCAGTACTTCCACGAATGGGCTCCTATCTCAATCAAGTGATTGGTCCAGTACTATTCTGAAGCCTTTTATAAACGTCAAGATTAATTCAGTCTCCAAACTAAACTCAAAAGAACAGTAAGTTAAAAGAGTAATCATGGTGGAGGTTCATTTTTCTGCCGGTTATTTTCTTTATTTTACCATAAAAAGTCCTCTAGAATAATAAGTTCTCCTAGAACTTGGAAAAAAGAGGAGAGTTCTTTTGTGTCTTTCGAAAACGTTTGTCATCTTGTCTTGCACTGCGACCTAGTTTTCTACTTACCAGGTAAAGTTTTCTTCCTCTCTAATTTAATTTAAATAAATAAAATGATAAACTTGCTAAATGATATATATATATATATATATATATATATATATATATATATATATATATATATATATATATATATATATATATATAGGTTAGGTAAAGAATAATTTTATATTGTACTAGAATGAATGATGAGTAGGTAGTTAATAGTCATGTAAGCATGTCTATTGTGTTAAGGAATGAGCTTTGTTTTAGCCAGCGTTAGACGAGGCTTCTCTCTGTGAAAATCAGAGTACATGAGTGTTGTTTTATGAAAGTTGTTATAATTAAATTTAAAAGTATATTAAATAAATTTGTAACTAAATATTATTTTTTAAGCAATTACCTCGAACTATAAACATAATAACTAATATATTTATATATAGGCTATATATATATATATATATATAACAAAATTAAAATGTGTTTTTTAGAAATAAATACTCGCATTTAGATAATAAATATATCTAGGCAGACTATTTGCGTTAATATTTATTTGTTTATAAACCTGATACGTTGGCACAATTTTTTTTTTTTTTTTTTTTTTTTTTTATTTTAACTAAACTGATTTGCACTATAAATTAGAAGTAAGGTAAGCTACAGTTGTAATTTACATGTGCTAAATTTTCTTTTTCTTTCGTTTTTAGTAATTTTTTTTTTTTTTTAATATGAAAGCCCCTCTTTCGTTTTAGGTTTTTTTTTTGGTAGGTTTCCAAGCTCGTTGTACATCCGTTCCCTAAGAGGGAGTCACAAATATAAGTAAATTGAATAAAAGTAATTTCCCGTCCCGTCAACCTGTCACATTGTTGACGCGAACTTGACTATAGGAATATCAACATTTGTTTAGGTCTCCGGATTTCATAATTTTATTCTTTAAGGAATTTTTTTTTTTTTTTTATTATTGAAGAGTTTTGATATTGCTTGTAATTGATGCAAAAGTGTAAATCTAGAAATCTTTGTTTATTGAATAATAAAAATTTTAAACTTACAGAAACACGAAACGGACACACAAAGCTGTAAAATCTGTAAACACTTTTATTTTTTACGCTACAATGTTTGCTCAAAGACAACTATAATTATAAACACAGGTCAAAGTTTATTTACAATTCCACAGCTTATAAATCTTTGAATATTAATTTCAAAATCTAAGGTCCTTGTTTTAACTTACCAATTTACAGTATATAATGCTTAAAGAACATAATGTTCTGTCCTTCAATATGAATCACAGTTTGTAGACGTACACAATAAAATCTTCTAAATCTGCAAAGCTAAACAAAAAGTTTATTTTTAAACGTTTTGTGTTAATAGAACGTTACTAAAGAGTCTGCACACGTAAGTGATTTAGTTTGTTGTTACATTTTTTTGCTTTTTTACATTTATTAATACCACACTACTGAGACTAATGTAATCAAATTAAAAAAAAAAAAACATAGATAAAATATACACATTATTTTTACAAACGCATGATCATTACAATAAACAGCAATGTACTTAGCTTAAACTAATACCCATTTTCGTACGTAGAAAAACAACACTTTTATTAATTTAGTACCAAATCCCCTTCTATCTGACCCTAAAATCTAGTAGATTATCATAACATTTTTAGTTTTTAAGCATTTTAATAATTTGATAATGACTGTTTTTTTCTATAATCATTGTCAAGTGTTAAAGAAGAATATTCCCTATATTTACGGTTGAATTATTTATATATAAAAACTTACTTAAAGAGATACTTTTTGATTTCAGAAAACTTTGTTTTATCATCGTTTTAACACAACAAAAAACCAACTAATTTAAATACACATTTTAATTACATACAAAATTGAATTTAGACCATCTAAATTTTTAAATATTAAGACTATTTTCTAAAGAAAAACTAAATCACATTCAATTACAATTTTTGTTAATGACAAACTAAACACTCACACCTTTACACAGACGTGAACAATTAAAGAAAATAAATGGTAGCTTTACAAAACAGGAAACAGATATTTTTTTAAATATTGATTGTTCTCCGGAAAACTTTAAACTGGATTTATACGAAACATATATTAGTTTATCATTTAACCGTAAATGCATTCCTTCTATTCAATTAACTTCTACTGAAATTTTTAAAAAAGTGGTGCTCGATTACTAATTGCGGTAATTTATTACAAACTAAATGCACCATTTGCCCTTCCGCCATCTAAATAAGTGTTAGCAAAACTAATCACTGGATGGGGTAGTAAATCCACTTAAGGTTCCAATTAAAAATATGTTGACCGATCTCTTCTTCTTCTAGAGTGATTAATCAATTTTATTACTCTTTTTATTCCCCTTCTTCCTAAACGTAACTCAATATTGGTGGGTATCTATCTATCTATATAATTTATATATATATATTCTTTTAAAGTCATGATAAGCAATTTTTTTAATTGAATATTTTAAACTAGTACTATTTTATAAACTATTAATATCTACTAATTTATCTTAATTCAATATGTATGAATGAGAGAAAACTTTATTTATTTATTTTTAATAGGCGGTATTTTTGATAATTTTTTTTGAATACTTTATAATAATCCATAGCCAATAAGGGTTACATAAGAGTCTTAAATTTCAAGTTAATTTGTGTGTACGGTTTCAAGACAAACGCAGACGGACTAGATCTCAAAGTCACTTTTTTAGCTTCTAATGGTCAAGCGTTTGCATAGATCAGTTAAACAACAGGTCTAAGTTTTGTTATTGTTCTACTTAACGTGTAATGTTGTATGTTTATGCTGTTATTGTACAACTTTGTCAAGATTTTAAGGAAAACGTTCTGCATAAAGGTTCTGTAAAGCAGCTGAGTAATTTTGAAAACATCAATAATATCTCAAATTATGAAATGCATAACAAGGTTTTGCTAACTTCATGGCGAAGTGCAAAGATCTTAGCAAAACATAAAAGTGAGTAACATATAATATCATAAAGCAATAAACTTGGAACACAAGAGATTACGTTTTATAAATTATTTGGGTAATTTGGAAATGGGTTACGCAATAGAAATATTAATATTGTCGTCATTGGCTTTCACTTGGATAAGAAATGTAATTACATTCGTTTAAAAAGATAGCTGTATGTGTCTCTCTAATTTTTGTTTAACTGTCTCTCTCAGATTTTTTGGCATTATTTCATAAATAATGGTTTAATGTGTTAAGTAAATAATTATGGATTACAACTGCAAACAATTTATAACTGTGATCAGATCCACTTTAGAAAATAAACTAAAACGTTGTTGTATTTTAAATATTTTTTTCCAACAAATAATCTTTAGGGATTTACTTTAAAACTTCTAAACTAATGATATGGTTATTTAAACGACAACTATTTTGATGAAACAAAATTCTCCAAAAGCACCTTAAAACACTAACAACACACAGACTGTATAGTTATAATAAAATATAATATCTTTCCTTGTTTCTGTTAATTAAGTGACCTCTTTTTTGTATTAGTGACGCGTTTCGGAACTTTTATCCCATCTTCAGACACAATATAAATAAATTACTCAACCGAGGTCGTCAAACACTAAAATTATTTACACAAAACACACATATCACATTAAAAATACGTTTAGGTGTACACCTTCTGGCTACCAGACGTCAACTGAGAGTCTGTTATCTCACCTACTCGGAACCTTTTCTTACCGCGGGCTTCTTGAATTCTTATCGCCGTGTCGTACAAGGTATTTGAGTCGAAATTTAGTTGGTCGTTCAATAGTCGATGTTCGCCATTTGCCTCTCTTGATTTTAACGCCTTAATAATCTCATACTCCTCGACTGCATTCATATATCTACCTTTAGAACATATTTTAATTGGTTTCAGATTATTTTGTAGCATCGTGCAACCATGGTCCTCGTCTATTAGATGGCTTGCAAAATAATACAAAAAAGAGGTCAATTGACGGAAACAAGTTAAGAAATTCTATTTTATTTTAACTAATAGTGACCTGGATACTGAAAATGAATTCATTATGTATAGTTATGTTTATTCTACCTTATGTGTATTTCAATAGCACTACAATTATCTTCAGAGGTATAATACACACTAACCATAATAACTACAATTACTACTGCAGCGATGTGTTCCTCCCGCCCGTCACCTGATCCCCTCGGCCTGTTGATCCTGAAGATTTAGCTCTGTTGACAGTAAAACCATTTAGATCATATTCACCGCAGTACTCTAGTGATTCATATGACAACCATTTTGTAAAAGTAAATATAATTAGGAGATCAAGCAATGTTGTGGGGCAAATTTAAGGTTTAAGATTAAAATTTAAGACTATATTATGGAAACTACTGTTGACTTTTGAGAAAGGCAAATTTAAGAAACCTATAATTAGAATATTTACTAATTATCAACTTGGTGCAACAGTATACTTCTTTAGAATCATAAGTTGTATGGGTGTTTATTTAAGTTTGTGAAAGCGTAATATAAAAATATCAATGAATGAGGGATTTGCTTCTTTTACGATTTGGTTTGATGACCATTTTGAAACTTTTGAACGAGAGTTGCTGTTTAACTAACTTAATTACTTATAACTTTTAATTACCTTATTTGGTCTGTCACTTGACTTTTTAGTTAAGATTTGACATGTTTCGGAGGCGTAACTCCATCATCAGGAAAATGATAACCTATTCCTTATGATGGAGTTACGTCTTCGAAACATGTAGAATCTTGACTAAAAAGTCACGTGTCAGACGAAATAAGGTAATTAAAAGTTAATAATAATTTTAAAAAGTGACTTCCATGCATCACAGTGCAAATTAAGTTTTCCTACATTTATATACGTAGATAAATAATGTATATTTTTATTCCTGAAACCAAATGATCAGATTTCTCTTAAATTCTGTTATTTAGAACATCTTGTTGCATATTATATATTGTAGGGCAATTGCATTATTTATCCAAGGAGTAATACGCAGAAGAGAATTACAATTAAGATCCATAGATTTATACAGAGTGTTCGACGAACTAGTCGATGGGATGGTGGATGACGCCTTAGGGTAATACATTCCCCCTCTGTGAAGTAATGTTGCAAGATGATTCCGCAGGGGAGGAAAAGAGGATGGAGGGTTGAGTGGTTTTACCGGGGTATGGAGGCCGCCCACCACCTTCAGTCCCGGGACAAAGTCATAAAGATTCAAAATCAGGTTATTTTGATAGGTAGAACAAACAGGAGTAAAAATATCAGATATGTAACAACTTTCAAGAACCATTTGGAAGTTTAAATTCATGTTTTAGAAACAATAACAATTCTAACGATACACAGTCCCAATGACGTCAATGCGAAATGTAATTCGCTGTTATTTTTAAAAAACTAAATATAAATTGTCAGTAATTTATTTATATATCAAGCATTAAAAAGTTTTGTATGTTTTCGTTTCTAATTTAATCCAAAGAGAAGGTTGTGTAAATTTAAAAATCTTATTAAGTAATGTTACTATATCGGAATTGTTTATTATCTCTGGTTTTAATTTAGTTGGATTATTAAACATCCTAAGTTTTGTACCAATCGTCCTATTCTAAGTACGAATTAATACAAAAAGTTAGGTATTATATTATAAACATGATGTCCAAAAATGCATTTAATATGATTTGTTCAGCTTTTTCTTACGGAATCAATCTTGTAAATAGTTTTTTTTTTGTTTACTTAAAATAGAGTTAAAAATACATTGTATATGTTTAAAACAAATTTGAATTATATTCCGCCCCAGATTTGTAGAGGTTAAAGTTAAGCATTTTATTGAACAATAACGTTGTTTGTTATGTGATAAATGCATGAACTGTTTCCCTTCTACAGCTTAAAATATAGAAAATATCAGTGAAAGGTTGTGCATCAATTTTGTTGTGCAAGTTGTCCAAATTTTCGGATATATTTTACTATTTGAATTCTGTCAGAGAACATTTTTAAGTGTTACATATAGTTGTAAACAATAATAATAGTTTAAAACATAAACTATATTTGTATGACTGTTTAACTGTATCACAAGTGACGTAAGTATACAAAAATGTTGTTGAAACATAAATGTAACTTTTATGATTAAGATCTCAAATCCACACACTTACCCTGAGTTTCATGGGTTTTATATACGTCAATAATAAAATAAACAGGATTAGTTTACCCTCATCTTAGTTTTAAGAGGGCAATAAAATAATGAAATATGTATACAATCAACCTGTTTTATGACACATATACACTGACAGATAATCTTAATGTGAAGTATTGTGAAGCCAAGTTTGGTTTTGTTATTTTATATTAAAAGTTATGAATAAATTTTACTTAGGAAGTTAAAACCGGATACATGATCCACCTAAATCCGTATAGAATATAGTAATAAAACAATGAATTTGAGATACAATTTATTTAAAAAACGCAGCTTATGTTTAAACACTCTTGTGGAATTGAGATTATTTTGAAAGTTTTTCATTGAGTCGTCATTAATATATTATACATAAAATTTATATGGACTTATTAAGTGGTAAAAGTATTAAATTGTTCACACTTTTATATATTTATATTAATTTGAAAACAAAATTTAATAATTTACAAAATTAAAAATTGATAAAATGTGACAGATTAAAATAATTTTGACTTATCCGTATTTTGGTGGTAAAAGTTCAAATGAACTGTTGTTTTTGACAATCATATGGACTCGTAAAAATCTAAGAAAAATTGCAAACTCATCAAAACTATTTATTCTATCGTGTTTCGTTGCAAATAAATAGTTTTGATGAGGTTGCAATTTTTTCTTAGTTTTTTACGTGTGTATGATTATACTATACTATACTATACTATACTATACTATACTATACTATACTATACTATACTATACTATACTATACTATACTATACTATACTATACTATACTATAATATACTATACTATACTATACTATACTATACTATACTATACTATACTATACTATACTATACTATACTATACTATACTATACTATACTATACTATACTATACTATACTATAATATACTATACTATACTATACTATAATATACTATACTATACTATACTATACTATCTCTATAAGTATTCTACACAAATCTCTTAATGCAAGGGCTTGTAATCAGTAGCCTCTACACTAGTTTCAAATCAAAGCAATTTTGAAAATAAGATTTTTTTTTATTTTCACTTTAAATGTACCTCAAACCATATCTATACTTAAAATTGTGTAAAGTTTATTTTTCATTGTTGGACAGCAGTTTGGAATATGGTGTGGGGGGGAGGGGGTAAGACATTACAATTCTTAATACGTTGATTATTGCACGCAAAAGAGTTCTATTAATAATGAACAAACACAGTCGGGATTCGTCCTTGCCATTATTCAAACACCTGTCTATATTACCAATTAGGTCATTATATCTACAAGGTTCTTAAAATATTTTATATCAGAAGTGAGAGTTTACAGTTTTCCAAAAATTATTCGTTTAGTGGTAAAACCAAAGTTTTTGTTCACAGAGCCAAATTGACTATTTACCTTACTTTTTACCCTGTCGTCACGCCTAAAATCTATAATAAACTACCTGACAATATAAAGAATTGTAAAATTGTATTAAGATTTTGAAAGGGTCCTAAACTCTGGCTGTTGGACATTGATGATATAGAAGTTTTGTTGGGAGTGATTGTGTTGTGTTCTAATGTAAGTGTGTGTGTGTAAAGTCTAGAATTGTTACTTAACATAGATGTGTATATGTATTATGTTGCTATGAATATATGAGTGTATGTTATAGTAGTGTCTGTGTATTAGTATAATAAATCTGTTTTAAATTAGTTTATAATTAGTCTATTTCCTAGACAAGTTTAGTCTGTTGTATATCCCGGCTTTTTGTTTGTTTGTTTCAGAAATTGTTTTGTTAATAGTTTAACTGCTCCCTGAACTACTTTCAGTATTCTATTTGTTTTGTGATTATTATTGAATGCAGCTTCAAAACGGGGCAACCCTAGAGGTTGTAATATTTATTTTATTTTCTACATAAATTAGTTCTTATGTTTTGTCTGTTTTCTCTCTCTCTCTTTTTTATTCTTTTTCATTTATCTTCTAAAGTCAATATGTTAAATTATAAAAAATGTTTGATTATAAATTTAGTTTTGTAAGAATTTTATTTATTTATTTTTTTGCTATCAAAGGAGAAAATTAATTAATTAATTATTTTTTTAATAAATAAACATGGTACAAACGTTTGCTAAATCCAAAACTCAAATTTTAATTTTCTCTAAATTAAACGGCTAAACATTGTAATTGATTGTAGTGGGTGTTTATTCTGTTCCAATTAACTTCAAAACAGCGAAGCGATAATTTTCTATATTTTGTTGTTGATATATATAATATGTAGGAGTAGTATATTATAAATACAACATATATTTGCATCGAACATTTGATACTATGACTGCTGCTAAACTATACTAATCTCACCTTTTATAACAAGCAAGTTGTGGTGTGTATACCAGTTGTTTAGCTCATAACCTACTAAACCAATTTGAACAAAACTAGATACACATTCCTCTGAGTAAAATTGAGTAACGGTATAAATTTGTACCACAGTTTCAAGACGAAGACAATTATTTGGTGGTTAAAAAGTAGGAATAATATTTTCTATGGATAAAAAATACAAGAATCCATTAAAACTTTAAAAATATATAATTACTATATAATACAGTTTATCGAAAAGTACTGAATTGCATAATAATTTATAAACACAGTAATTCAAGAAAATCAAAATTTCAGTGCAAAAATTTAATTTTTTTTTTGTGTTCTTTATTGATATTAAATAAACTCAGTTACTAATTGTTTCAAAAAACATTGAATTTGACGTATTATATTAAGGTTTGTATTTTAAAAGGCAATAAATGGTTGATGATTTAAATATTGATCAATGTTCTCTATCAAGGAGTTTATTATTATGGTAGGTTAGCAAAATTTAGTTGCTAACTAAAGTGCTGACTTAAGTTTGAAACTGTAGTAAAGATTATGTTCATATTGTAGATCACTTAATAACATCAAACGATTTAGACTCTCATAACGTCGTTTCATAGCTCAGATATAGTCAAATAAGAGAATAATCATGATTAATAACAATCATCCACTCTCTGTTTTGTTTTCTCAGAAAAACTGTAACTATTTTTACTTCATTTTACATAAAATAATAGTAGATAATTTATAGTCTTTGCAGATATTCTGCCTAATATTTAGTTTACGGTACAGAAGAAGAAATAATAATCTTTAGCTAAGCTAATTTTTTCGTCGATATATTCTTAAGAAATTGATTTTTAAAATTTGTATGTAATGATTTATTCCACTGATCTCTTTAAGTTATTAAGGGAAGTATAAGGTAATAAATCTAAGGGGATAGGAATGTGTACACTATGTTTTTTTCTAAATAATTATGCCAGAGTTATATAAGTAGATATTTAAGTATAAACGTACAATGACATGTAAAATAAATTGAAATTACTTGTTTAGTATTTGAAACATTTACGAATTGAAATATCTTGTTTACTATATCAAACATTTACAAATTGAAATTTCATGTTTACTTTATGAAACATTTACAAATTGAAATATCTTGTTTACTATATGAATTATTTCCAAATTATAATTTTTCGTTTACTATATAAAACATGTACAAATTGAAATTTATTGTTTACTATATGAAACATTTACAAATTGAAATATCTTGTTTACTATATGAATTATTTCCAAATTATAATTTTTCGTTTACTATATAAAACATGTACAAATTGAAATTTATTGTTTACTATATGA
The DNA here is from genome assembly GCA_963513935.1 of Aphrophora alni. NCBI lineage: Eukaryota > Metazoa > Arthropoda > Insecta > Hemiptera > Aphrophoridae > Aphrophora > Aphrophora alni. The sequence goes on along the minus strand of OY740767.1, from coordinate 9,631,370 downwards.
AACATTTACAAATTGAAACTAAAATATTAAGATATCCGAAATTCGCAAATTATCACTATTTCCCCAAGAACAGCAAAATCACATTCAATAGAAGTTTTGGGTTATGCCCAACTCAACCCAGCATCACACCATTAAATAAACGTGGACAATTAAAGGAGATAAATGCCAACATTACAATAAATTATCTTCTCTATTCACTGACCTCTACTGAAAAGCAAGCAGAATTGGTATTGCATTAATATTTATTATATAACTGAATTGTTCCGTTTGCTTCTTCCCTCTTTAAGTGATTTACACAAAACCAATCACAAAGTGGGTTACTTGCCCCACTTAACGTTCCAGTTGGAAATATTTAGTTAAATCTCTCCTTAAATTGCTAGTCCTTAGATCACTTTTATTTTTCTCTTATTCCCTTATTAAATGTAACTCTAATTTCGAGAGGCTCATATTTATTGAAACATAAATTTTCCTTCAAAGGTTAAGGTAAGCATCTACAATTTTTTGAAAACTACTATATTTAACTCATGTATATATACAGTGTGTCTCAAGAAATGAATACTTGCGTTATTTTCCAACCGATTATTTGAAACTAAATGTAGTAGGGGAACACTATTATTGTTATAATTTTAGTCAGTATGAAATGACTCTCTCGGATACAACTCTACCTCCCGGACTATAAGAACATCGTTGTTTTTTCAATATTTACGAAAAAATAGAGATCAAATATTAAGAAATTACTTTAGAACTTCTAAACTAAGGATATAGTTATTTAAACGCCAACTATTTTATAAATGTAAATAGAATTAGGACATCAAGCAACGTTATGAGGCATCATTTAAATTTAAGAAAATGAGGAACTACTGCAACTTTATGGCAAGAAAAAATTAAGAAACAATTTGAATATTTAATAATTATCAACTTGGTACAAGAGTATACTTCATTAAAATGATAAATTGTATCTGTATTTAAATTTGTGCAAACGTAATTTTAAAATACCAATGAAATAATGATTAGGATCTTTTACGTTTTGGACTGATAACCATTTTGAAACTTGTGAAAGGAATATGCTCTTAAAACTAACTTTATTTCCCCTACATTTATATACCTAGATAAATAATGCAATTTTACAGTTCTTAAACCAAATTATCACAATTTTTTGAATTACTACATTATTTTTACTGATGTAGATATATACAGCGCGTCCCAATAAGAAGTTTACGTTATTAGTTATCAATATCTGTGTTATTTTCCAACCGATTTATTTGGAATTTTGCATATGGCCTAACTTTATAGTAAAAAATATTTGTTAACATATTATCTTTTTTGGCTGAATGAAAACATAATGTTGGGCTTTCAAGTAAAATACAAGTGTGGTTAATTACTATAATATCCAGGTAAACCTAATACATTGAGAAAAGTTTCTTTAGGTATTGGTATACCACAACTAATTGTACAGAGAATTGCAAAAAAAACATCAAATTAATATGTTTTAAAAGCCACCTGGTTCATAAACTTACTGAACATGACCCGGATAGAAGAGTCGAGTATTGTTCGCGTACAATTAAGCACCATGAAATTGATTCCGAGTGGCATAAACGTGTTATTTTCACAGAAAATTTTACTTTCTACCATAATTCCATGATAAGCAGGTACAACTATAATTATTACAACACCGGCAATCCTCGTATTCTTGAGTATAATCAGATTAAAGCAAAAGGTGTTACTGTCTGGGCAGCTATAACTGTCAACAGTGTATTATAATACAATACAATGACTAGAAAACTAGAAGCGTTAAAGCAATACTCAATGTCTCATTTTGATATTTTAGAAATGAGAGATGCTTGGAGCCACACCTCATTTTGCAAACCCTGTTAAACTGCTATAAAATAATCACCTTCAGCATCATTGCATTGGTTGTGGAAGTGAATTTTTGGACTGCCAACCGAGGGAGTCAAGCCTTACCTTCTGTGATTTATTCTTGTAGGAGTTATTTAAGCATGTGCACACCCATAGCCTTAAAACTTGTGGAAAATTGAAGAAGAAATTATTGTGTTTGGAGGAGTCATTTTGTAACAAATGCATCCACAGCATTTATTGAACGATGTTACAAGTGTCTCGCTGTGGATGGATTTCAGTTTAGGTAAAGTTAATTATTTTCTTAATTAAATGTATTTTTATGAGTAGTTTTCATTTTGAGATTTGTTAAAAAAAATAATTGAATAACTTCAGATACCACCACATATTTTCTAATCAATAAAAAATCTAAAGTTAAACAGAAATAATGTTTTATTTGAAAATTGGCCATTTTGTTTTCATTCAGCCAAAGAAGATAATATTTTAACGAAAATATTCAAAGCAATCAATTTAAATATATAGTAAATATTGATAATCAAAAGTGTATACCTCTTTGTGGCACACATTGTATGTATATAGGAATTAGTACTATTTTATGAAAAATTAACGTCTGCCAATTTGACTCAATCTTTTGAAATGTAATATATATATATATATATATATATATATATATATATATATATATATATATATATATATATATAACCTTTAAAATGGACACTGTTATGAAATATTTTGTTTGGTATGTTCCTTTTAGTTTACAGCGTCTTATGTACTATTATGGGTACAGGAGCTTTATAAATTTATAATCAGATTGTCCACTTTGTGTATCGTTCAGTTGACAAAGACAGACATGGAGACGTCATCTTAAGCTCACTTTTTCCTTTTACAGGGAAAATTAGGCAGTGAATCAAAAAATCTGTGTCATAATTTTTGTTGAAATAACCGTTTTGAGGTCTACTATGTCAAAAATAGCGGCTTTTGAATTATATTTGTCCAAGTTTTAATCAATCATGGTATTTGGAGATATTTTATTATGTAGAGACATTTCAGATAGAATAAAACTCGAACACAAGATTTCACAAAAATACGTTTATATAATCAAACCCGTTTCAACGACAAAGTCGCAATCCTCAGTAATAAATGACCTACAATAACTAAACTATAACTAGTTTATAGCTTATAACAGTCAACAAAATTTCCTTTTTCATCCAGGTTGTACAGGGCGATTTAATTATTACAATTCCCTAGGCGGTTTTTTTAAAAAATTCGTATGAAATAATTTCTTCTTTTTTTATAAATATTATGAAATTGTCGTTAAAAATATTTTTTGTTCTTATTTTTATCGATTTTGTAGAAGTGTAAGTTGGAAGGCTTGTGAAATAAATTTAAGGCTCCCCACCATTTACAGTTTTCTGATTTCTTTTTATCAGGCGTTTAAGTAAATCTGTTGAATACTTATCCTGTACTAAATATGGTGGATAAGGCTAACTGAATGCTACTCACACAGATAGAATTATTTATTCTGAAATATTTAACATATTGAAGAAGCCACACAGAATTGTAAACATTCTTAACCAGGTTGTGTTTGTCTTAATGAAAAATCTCAGGAAACAAAACTAATACGTAATCCAAGCAATAAATTATCTGCTTACAAAGCAATATACTCTGGACAGCGTTTTATAATTTATGTGGGACAATTTGAAAAGGAATACGGGGGTTGATATTGTTGTCAACTGGCGTTAGAGATAATCCTACCTTGTATTATTCAGGAAGTTTTTCCCTTTTATAATATTTGTACAGAACTGAAACTTCTTATTTATTGAATGTTTCTTACACAAACTTGGCATTATTGCAAATATAAGTTTATATTAATGTAAAAGCACATGGATCTTGATTAGGGCTGATAACAGTTTATATCTGCTCTCGTAACCGCTATAAAAAAATTAATGAACAGTTGTTTTTCAAACATTAAAAGTCACTTTAGACATTTTATTTAAAACTGTATGATCACGCGTTTAAACGGCAACCATGTAACGTTGTTTCCTTTTACATTCCTAAGAAGTATTTAAAATTTATTTGATGAACGCTCTTTGTTCCAGATGCACAGTTTTAAAGTGAGTTATATTATTATTTAAAATATTTTGCGTTTCCTTATTATTTTTAAAGAAATATTAAACATGTATCCCAGTTATAAAAATACTAAACTACAACCTCTTCGAGTCAACTAAACCTTTAAAATTTGTAATATCAGTGTTAATGATTGGACGTGTATGGTCAGTTTTGTTTTCGTAGTTAAATTTAAGTAATTTTGTAGACATCATATCCAATGTGAAGGAGGAATGCAACAAAAAGAAGGAAAAGAGAGATTAATTCAATTGTGAAAGAGAGATTTGGGCAATAAGATTAATTTTCTTTCAATACAAAGTCAAATTGCTTTAGATAAATAACTTTTTATAATTTTATTAATTTTAGTTCATAAATAGTGAAAGGAAAATTTCATAACTAAACATTAAAAATATTGTAATTGAAAATAAGTTTTTAACAGATTTGATCTTGATTTTTTCTGTAATAACATCTAATATAAAGTATGAAATGAGTGTAAACGATATTACTTTTGACGTAGGAAAATACTAAAATCAAGTTGGTTTTTTAGACAGTATTCAACATTACTTAGAATTTTGATAAATTATCTCGTACGTTGAAAAGTCAAAAAATCTAATTCCAAAAGAGTTTCAATTCTGCTGTTCTAACTATCTTAATATAATGGAGAACTGTAAGAGAATGTATATTTTTCTTTATATCTCGTACAATATACTATCACATATCTTTCACTCTAGGACAATGGAGTATTTTTATAATGTCGTAAAATTCATGAAATGGTATCAGTTTAACTTTTTATAATTCTATAACTTTTTATAAAATTCCTTTTAAAGTATAATGTAAACAATATAATAGTGTAAATATTGATCTCACATTACTTTTAAATAAAATATTTTAGTTTGTGTTACAATGTTTAATTGTATAAATATACAGGTTGTTTAAAATTATTATATATAAATATAAGAATTATTTTTCTTCAGGTAGTTTCTGCTGTTTAATATAACTATAGTGTGGTAGTAAGTACAACACTTAGGGTAACTGTTGGGTGACGTTACATAGTGAAAGTTGCTGAATTTTTAGGCAGATAGAAAACAACTATTCGAAATTTATTAATGAGTAATATTTTTTTTTTAATTTACACAAAACGTACTAGTTTTAAAGGATATACATATATTTACATAAAAAAGCTTTGAATATTTTTTTATGAGATAAATTCCCTAACGATAAGACAACAGAAAAGTCAACGTTTCAATGACTAAATCGCCATCCTCAGTTTCAATCTCCATACAAAACCGATCAGCTGTGTAACGCTTGCGCAACTGAGGATTACGACGAAATAATAGAAACCTTATTTTGGTATTTTTGTGTACAATGATACTTTTCACTATTTAACAATATAACATATATCGGTAGGATTTCAGACTATGACGAACTGAAATAAAATATATTCAAAAATTATCATTTATTTGTATGATATTCTAAATGGAGGTTCATATAAGGAAAGTATAATTTATGTAGATATCATTAACACTTTCTACCCTGTTGATTAAAAAACAAATTGCGACAAGCAGGGTTGACAGGTGTAGCCAGGGATTGGTTCTGGGTGATTGATTACATTGTGTTTGTATTAAAGGCTGTAATCGTTCTTAGTTTCCAATTATTCCTTTATTCCCACAGAGTTGAGAATTTAGTTTAATTCATTTCATTACAATGTATTTATATTATCTAATTGATTATTGGTTATTTCAATCATGTCACCAAATTTATTTGTAGACAATCTTTGTGTATGATCGAGTTTGTATATTATTTATGCACAGTTTTATTTAATATGATTCTGATTTTTTGGAATTCCTGTAATGTTATCGTAAATAAGGCAGATGTAATAAATCAGATATAATAAAATGAAATCAGATAAAATAAATGCAATTGGTTTCACCTTTACTTAGTTTTATATGTGGTTAATAAAATACTTAAACATTTAGCCACTCAAGTTAGTTTATGATAGTTATATATTGAGGGTTATTATAACTTTTAAGTTGACTGAAAGCTAGTTCAGTTTCAATAGTTGATGATTTTCGCCAGGAATTTGTTTTGAACTCTTTTCTCAGGACTTTATATAAAGTTATTATTGTCTTAACCAGTACAGAATATGTTTATAATGTATCAAAGCAATGAATTTGACGTAAGTGTAATTAGAAGAACTTAGCTTGTGTGTAAACGTTTTTGAAAATTATGTTTTTGTTTTTTTTTTAGTTGAGAATAAAACAATATATAGTAATAATGGTAGTTCACATATTTACATTCCTTTGAAAACAAATTTAATTTAATAATTTTCAAAATAAAATATGTATGTTGGTCAGGTCAAAAATTCTTTCTGATTTATTGTGGGGGGGGGGGGTTTAGAGCTCAACTAAAACGTTGTATTTTACAATCGTGTTGTTCAAATTAGTACGATTATGACCAAATTGTGACTTATTGACTGTAAAAACATGACAAAACATATAACTTGCTTGACACGAAACTACGTAGAGCCATTTTGTAAATCAATGTTTTTATTCTTAATCGCCGTGAAAGAATGACAGCCCATTATTAATAATATAATGTATTCATTTTATAAACTAAATCTCCAGGGAGTTCTACATCCATAAGTTTGTGTTTTCAAAGAAGAAAATGAAATATAGACGCCGAAATAAAAGATCAAAAATCTTAAAAGTAAAACAATGGATTTAAATACAAATTTGATGAAACGTGAAAAGTTATAATACAAGCCAATGCACACGTACTTGTAAGTTTTAAGTTTAAGAACTTAAGTACCTCCGAGGAGTTAGGAGGGCCGGTGCACTTTAGGCACAATAACAGACCTCCACTAATTAAGATAGGTGCTGGGAGCAATCTACCATTATTACTTCACTACCACCACGAAACCTATCCTCATCAGATGCTCCCAGAAGCCGAGACAACTGGGTACGTTATATCCTCCGATGGTACTCATGTCGGCAAGGTTTCCATGCTACGTTTGACGGATCACCGTCGTGTAGCTCACCGATAACCTCCCCAACAATACATCACCTACCCCTCGAAGCAGGAAGCTGGTATGGCATGCCAGATAGCTTTCCCACAGTTTTCTTCGGTCGACACCGTGGAGTTTAGTGTACGACCCGATTTCAAGACGGCTCCCTTCTCTTAAAACTCATGTCAGCACAGTTCCCCAAACTACGAGTGACGAGTAGCCGTCAATGTACAAACAGAAAGTAGTACAATAAACTGGTAGCAATATGAAAGAACACGTGCTAGGTTTATTACCGCCAAATCTGGATTATAGGAGGGAGGAAACTATTTTGTAAATTTTGAAGTTATTAAAAATATTATCAATGTGTTTTATTTAATACCATATTGTGCATACCGAGATCGGATATTGTTTAAATCAGGTTTGGTTAGGTTAGCTTATTTAATATGGTTGATAATCTATACTTTGAAATTACTAAAATTATATTTTATTTGTAAGGGTACAGAACTTTTAGACAGAAATTTTAAATTGGTTCAAAAGTTTCTGATAAATTAGTGCTGAATATGACAGATATTTTGAAAGGAGACTTTATCTCTAACCTCAAATTAAAATTTATCCAATAAATTCACGACATGATTTAATTTTCATTTCACAAAACTTTGTTTCAATTATTTATGATTAACCAAACCACATGTATGTAAGATTTATTCCTATTCATTTGTTCACTCACCATTTTGCTACAGTTTTTCGTATTTAATATCACACAATTTTACTTCACAGCTTCCACTTCATTAAATTGTTTTGCAATGTTCCACGTTTGTTTCAACAAAACTGTTACTGTTTGTTTTTATATTTTACAGAAGGGCGTATTATAGTTAACAAATAAAGATATTTTAATAGTTGGTTTGAATTCATAGTGGTTCAAATCAAGTTTTAAAATATTTATGTGCCGTGTTCAAAACAACCACTAGCAGTGAGAGAGTCGGGATAATTAACATAAGGCAATTAATTACTTTTCACTTTAAAACACTTTATTTAAATTTGTTGAAACAGGAGCCGCCATTGGTAAAAGCTACAATTTGCGTTACATTATTTTATTCCAAGACTTTGTTAATGAAAAATCTTTGATTCATTTATATTTAAAATGATTTACTGTATATTGTTTATACAGGTAGACGCTTATGACAAATAATTAGCGCGTACCTATGTGTTATCTGGGCTGAAAAACAGGTTGGAAAATGGAAAACGAAATTCGTAAACCTCTCCATTAGGTAGAAATGAAATTTAGTTGTAACTTCAAATCACTCCGAATTTACAGGTTGTATATTATTACAAAATAGAGAATTTAAGTGTTATATCGAACATTAAATAAAAAATATAAATATCTAGCTATGCAAATACATACTAGATATTTACTATTAAAAGTCTATTCTCGTTTTTATTTAACTCGAATAACTAATAACAACTACAAGCTCTAAGTTCATCGAGCAAAATGTCAACTACTTCTAAACTTCAATTGGTTTCTATATAAAAGTATAAATTAAATTAAAACTTCTTTGCAATGTAGTATAGTTTTATAGCTTCTTCATTAATACAAACTAGGAATATCCCTAATGAAAGTTAAGTGTTCTTGGAAACTTAACAATTAGTTCAGTAATTCATTACAAAATACTTTATGTAACAACATAGCTTGTTATGCATAACTTTTCAACAGTTTTAAATACTTGGAACACAAGATATGCAGTTTTCTAATTTATGTGGTTAATTATAAAATGGTTTGAATAATTTAAACACTGAGATTGTTGACAATGGTTTCTAAGAAATAATCCTTGTGTGTATTAAAAGGAAGCTGCAACACTAACGTATAAAACTACACTCTCACGTTATTTTCCTCACAAATTTGGCGTTGTTACTTAAATAACCTTTTAGTTTGATATTCACCCTTAGTTAATTTTACATTAGTTATTACAATTGTATTAAAATTAAAATTATTCCCATAAACATTTAAAATTTATTGATTATTCTTATACATAATTTATATTAAAAATTTAATTAAATCCTTTGATTTTTTGAATGGCTATATTTGTTACCAATAAAGTGTCGTTAACACATGTAATAACCTCAAAAGATTTTTTCTCTTTAAAATTTTGATGACGATTCGAAACTACTGTAGACTTTTAAGAAGGGGGATTATAATTACAATACATTAATGGTTTATAACAACTGTATTGCAATTTGTAAGAGGTACAAAATTTCTGGAAGTGCAACAACTGAAGACTAAATCGTGAAAAGTTGTTTTTATAATGTTTTACCCTCTCTCATGTACTTGATAGTAATAATGATGGGTGAAAAATTTTATATCAATTTACTGGCTGATATACCCAATCAGAGGTCCCCTGAATACCAAAAAGGGTTTTTTAAAAAAAATTACGTGTGTATCTGACGTTTATCTGATGTGTAGTGCTCCTACAAAAAAGGACGGATTTTAATCACATTTGATTTATGGGAAAATTTATTTCATATCTCAGGACAAATTTTTTCTCAATTATAAGATAAATCAAAATTTAGGATGATATAAGTAAAAACACAAAAGCACAATTTTATCAAATTTGACCATAACGAGTTATTAAATATCAAGTTATTGAATTTAAGGATTCAGATAACACATATTCGTCGACTTCTCTCCACAAATAACTGTTTATGATTTATCGGTTAAAATTTAAAAATCGGTCATCAGTTCTTATAAAAAATATAATTTCTCAAAATCAGCTGTCACGATTCAGTTAAAATTTTAGTGAATTATGAATGTTAATGCCTGAAAACCTTGCGTAAAATTTGAAATAATTTATCACAATAATAATTAGCAAAAAGACAAAAATGAAACTGGGTCACCGTGATTAAAAATTCAATTTTAATGAAATAGAATTTATGATGGGAATATATTCATGACAAAAGCAAAGTAACTTTAAGGCCCATTTTAATGTTTTCACATAAGAGGTTCATTTTTACTATTTTACTAGCAACTACAGATCTAAACATTTTGGTAACAATTAGTTTAGATTAATTTTTATAAATGGGTGAGTCAAAATGTTATGCATTGTTTTTGCACCGAACAATTTGTTTTGTTTTTGTAGAAATAAAGGCATTCTGTTGATTACAAGTTTCGAATTTTTCACAAGCTTTAAATTATCAATTAAATGATTTTATTTTAATTATTCATACACTTTCTTTAAAACTAAACAAAATTAGTTATATAAGAACTAACCAAAACAGTATACCCCAACTTCAAAATTGATTTATATTTGTACTTATTTCTTTTTCTAATTATAACGTATTGATTTATTAAGTACCAAAAAATAACAAATAAAAATTGTTTATAATAAATTGGAACAAGCATGTTTCTGAAATTAAGAATCAGATGTTGATGTTATAAAACAATATGCAAACAATTTAACTTGGATACGCTAAGTTATATAAATATACAATTCCGAACATATGTTCTTTTTATATTCCATGGCAGAAGGATGACATATTATTCCAGACAAAGGATGACATATCCAGCGCAAGGCTGGATGTTTTATTTTATTGGAAATCACATTATCTTGTTTTCTATTTGAAAATTTACTGGCTGCTGTTTTGATATTCTCTAATGGAAAAAAAAAATCTGATTTTAATGGTACTCCGATGTTTTTCTTTTAAACACAGATGCAGCACCATAAACTTTAATGACACTATTGCATGTTTTGATTTAAAGCTCAGTGCAGTTGTAATTGAAACCAAGCTTAATAATATAATACTTAACAGATGTCTTACAAATAGATAATAAATCTACAGAAGTAAATTAGAAACAATTTTTAAAAATAAATAAATAATACAAGTTAAAATTTATTAATTTAAAGAGAAGAAGATATTACAAACATCACAAAACCTAGATTGATTCTAACTTTATGAAATTATATTCTTTGTGTGATAGAAATACCCCATGTGCTTATTTTCTGTGACCAATATGAGTAGCCAACATTTGCTTACAAATATGGACAAAATGAAATCATGTTCCATATTTATTTGTGTTACCCTAACTGGATTGTTTTTAAAGATATATTACCTTAGTTTTTTTCTGTCAAACGAAACAGCCGTCATGGAATAAATAAATGACGAAAAACAAAGATTGTTTGACAGAACAAACTAAGGTAAAATACATGATAGTTTTAATGTGTATGGAACTCAAGCAAACCTAACTGATACAACGTTAATTTTATAATTTAACTTTAATTTATTTAATCTACTGAACAATCTACTTCAATCAATTGATACAATCTACTGAACAATCTACTTCAATCAATTGATACAATCCACTTTGGAGAACTCACTGTTAGAGTTAGATCACTTAAATTAGTTTTTTAAATTTCATTTCTTACAAAATACATTTTAGAGATAACCATATTTTGATAAATTTTATAATTGTACAACGTGCTAAACATTATGGGAGAAAATATGGGTCGGTTCTACAATCTCCTAAATACGTTATCGATAGGGCAATGCTTTCCATTTACATAAAACATGTGTTTACAATCTCTCAAAATAACTTTTATTAAAGTTAAACTGCTCTATCAATACAGATATCAGATACTTGAAGGATAGTCAAGAGAAAATACTCTCTTGATAGAAGAAGTACAAAGATGTTAATAAAGGCCCGAAATGCCTCAATTATAAGGAAGAAAGATAATCATATTCCCTCAATGGACGATCTGGAGGGATAAACCGATTGAAAAGAAGTCTGAGGGGTAGGAGTAAGAAGGTAGCTATAATCATTAACTCTGGGTAAGTCACCAGAGGATAACACGGAACATGTATTAGAGCAAAAGAAGCCCCAAGGGAACAAAAGTGTACACTGACATAGTATCTATCGGGATACTGTTGCTTCAGGAAACATTTAAGAAGGTTCGGAAAAGAAAATGGTGAGACCTGCAAATTCTACCAAGAGGCCATCTTTATGGACTACAGTAATAAAAAGTTATGGGAGGGTTCTAGATTGATTTATTAAAGATACCTAACCTTGACCTGCTTTATGTACTGCACTTACTAAAGGAGTTGGCAATTGTGGGGTTTCTATAAACGGAAGTCTCCTCCTTTGAAGAAGTATGGGGGCACAATAAATCACCCTCCAGTGGATTTCAACCCTACTACTATGCACTTTAAAAAGTAAGTTTCATTAGGTAAATTATTGGTTTTAATAAACAATGTTATTGAAGAGCAACCAAGTTGAGTTGATTTTTAATGAAACTTTGATGAAAAAATCAAACCAACTATATAAAAATGTTGTGTACATTAGTCATAAAAATCTTTCCATTTCCTGACCCGTAGAGTGGGATGGATGAACACATGATCATTGCCTAAACATCCCCTTGTCCCTTAAGTGCTTAAAACGACAAAGCAGCATAAAACTGATGGAGTTTGTGAAATGTACGCTAGGCCCATTAACTCAGAATGAAAACAAAGTGAATATTACAGTGAAATGTATTTTTGCTATTTGAAATTGTAAGTTCTGTTGCCTGGTCTTCTATTCGCGTATAAATGTCTTTAATAACTTGAGCCTCCCTGCAGAATAATCTTTAAAATTTTAGTTTGCGGTTCCAATTGCGTCACATGATAACGCCAGTTGTTCGATATTCATCATAATTGCTGTGTTATATTATGTACACATGAGAGACAAGTACTAATAATTAATGTTCCATACATTACGTTTTGTTTTCTAAGAAAACCTGAAGATATATTTGTTTTTCATCACTTAAACAATAGGGACTACACCCAATATTCTACAGAACATGTTTTATTATTTATAAACAAACACTTATGTATACCCTCCGCTTATTGGGTTGTGGCTATGTTTGTATTTTACTGATTAATTGTTTTAAAAAAATTTAATTTCAATTCTTTATTATAAGCACAATTACGTAGGGTAAAAAAGTAGGCATAATAACACATTCAATTTAAATTTACTTATCTACATAATAAAATTGTTCACATATTTAATTATGAACATTTAAAATTGATTACATAATACATTGTTTTTAAAAATATAAAACATACTATATCGGAGTTTTAACAATTACCAAAATTTTGAAAAAAAAAAAAAAAAAAACTTAATTAAGAACAGGTTTTTTTAAAGCCATACATTTTACGACATTCACATCTTTGTATCCACTTGTAGTACACTAAAATAAAACAAGACAAATGCTAAGAGTGTAATAAAATAGAAGGAAACAGATAAAAGAAATACTCTCTCTTGTTAATGGTAATGGGAGAAAGTAAAATCGGATTCACAGGAATTATAAATAGGAATTAATTTAGCTTTTAGCAGTAGAACTTTATATTCTCGATAATTAAAGTTTACTCAAATTATAAGAAAACTTGTACAACGAGACTAATTGTTTTAATTTATTATTAAATAAATACTCCCTTTTTATTTATGTAGAAAATCTAAGCACATTGTGGAGAAATAGATCTACTTAATTACCAATTCAACGTTTGGTCAAACTGCTTAAGTATCTATTATGTGATCAATTGCTTTTCCACTTCTTTTATTTCCATTCCCTTAGTGGAACTATTTCCCTGCCTAAATGATCAAGTAAATCAAACTTACTGTTCTTTTACATGGTTGAATCGAATGTTTGCCATCAAAACACATTGTAAAAGAACTTTGGTAACCTAACCTTTCCCTTAAGGAAACTATTTCCCTCCATAAATGATCAAGTAAATCAAACTATCTGTTCTTTTACATGATTTAATCGAATGTTAACCATCAAAACTCATTGTCAAAAAACTTTAAAGCTAGAATTTTCAGCTCAATTGAACTCTTTTGAGTAGCAATTCTACATAATTTCTGCCCAGTTTCTTTATATGCGTATTTTGTGTAGATAAGCAAACTTGGTATATACAATAAGTATACTATGTTTTATATTTACTCAACAAATAATAAAAAAAAGTAATAGTTTTAACCATTTAAAAAAATATAATATCTTTCAGGAATATTACAAATATATATATAAATGTTTTCAAGAATATGTATTATAAATAAAAAGAAAAAATATCTAACTTATTTTCGTAGAACTAACACTATTGGAAACAAATTATGTAGGTACTAATTAATATCTAGATTTTTTTTTGTAATTGTATAGATAAATTTTATAGTTTCAATAAATGAACACTTTTAAACAAAATAAAGTTTATATCCTAATCGTATGTCAAAATGAATTTTATCCACAATGCTCCCAACTCAATATTATTTCGTGCTGTAAATACTTTTTTTTTAAATTTACAATGAACATCTACCAAAGTACTGCTTCGGATTGTGTTAATAGTTTCCTCCTACAGTTTTATCTAAAGCTATTCTACTAAAATTCAAGTATTAAGTCATTTGGCAATATTATACCATTAATCACAGAAATATAGAAATAAGTCGTTCACTTTAAGTGTACAAATAGATCTACAACATTATTGTGGATAAATATAAGTTTTAGAATGAAAATTTGAAGAAGATGATGAATTATTCTGCTATTTTTTAAACTCTAAATGGAAAGAAGTGTTTTTGACTCTCTTTGTTAAATGAAGTGTTGTGGTTTTACACTCTAAACATCGTATTACGAATTTCAAAAATCATAATTATCCTAATAACCGTTGAATACCTCTGCAATACATGATTTTTGCTTATACAGCTTTGATACTCAGTTCACTGGGAGCTTCTTCAGGTGTAATACACTTAAATTTTAATCATTACATTTAATAAATTTACACTAAAACTATCTTTAAGATTTCAAAAACATTTAAAATACACACAATAAACTGTAAAAACATATCTGACTAGAGTTTATCCTTAAAATGTATTGATTTTGTTTTGTTTTTTGGTATTTAAAAAGTGCAAGTTTCAGTTCTCTAGCTAGATGAACCAGGTGATTCCCTCTTCATTTCCTGGGATTCGGCAATAGTGAGGAATTCACTCTAATTTGTAGTTTTTCTAGTAAAATATAAATTTCGTTTATTATAATGAATTTCCAAACTTTAGCTTTAGCAAAAATAATTTATTGTATATTTGTTGCAATTTATTACTTTCGAAAAGTGAAATTTTAAATTCCATTAACAATAGATTTAGCTTATATATTCGAGTTATAAACTTTTGTAGTATATAGTAACTATTAATTTGTTGCATTATGGTAATTTTTCAGTCATATCAAACAAACGCATCCAATACAGAGTTACTTAAATTCGTAGTTATTCGGCATGACTGACAACTATGTCAAATTAAATGTTCTTTAGTAATACAGAGTCATATTTTTAAAATATATGTTGATTTAATTCTAGAGAAATGAGATTGGCATCACTAAATGCTGAATTAAAATTTTAAAATGTTGACCTAGATGTTTGTATTTTAGTTCAAACCAATAAAACAAAAAGTCAGATAAACTTTAACCATCATCAGCTGTTTCGTTGTGTCATACTGTACTACACCCTTATTATCAAACTCTATTCTCTAGAATAATTTGAAACTTTTTCTAACACCATTTCGTTCAAACTTTTTATTGAATATTTTAAAGTAAAATAATTAACATACAGACTAAGGAAAATTTTACTTAATATTATCAGCTGGTTACCATTGTAAAAGAACAACAAATTAATTTGTTTGTTTTGTATAAAATGTTTCTGTTTTACCACGACAACTTTAGTAAGCATTACGGTGAAATTTAGTTCCAAAATAAATCCATTCATATTCCGTTCACAGCGTAGAAACGCAACTTGTGCTTTACAACCCTAACCCGTCAGCTCGCAGAAAAAACGTCACAAGTTCTTACTAAAACATTGCATACTTATATGTAATAACACATTAATAAATTTTGATATCACCCTATTTCGCATTAAATTCGTTATCAGGGCAAATCTTAGTTAATTGAATGCATGTATGTGTGACAACAATACTGCAATATAATTTTATTAAATCATGGAGTACTGCATATTGCACATGTCACACATACCGCAAATCTCTTCATGCAAATAAATTAATTGGCAGCTTAGCCTAATTGTATAACAGCCTGTTTGCAGTATAGCTGTGATAAATCCCACATTTCTAAATTGTTATTTGTTATGCTTTATTCTACTTTATAGATTTAGAGTTTCGCATTGTTCAATTTAAACAAACGTTCAATAAACTCCAAAAGATATGTATTTATATAATTAGGTGAAACAACTCAGTTCTTTTTATAGTTTCCTTAATGTAAATGTCAAATTTGCTTTCCAGATGAATCAACATTTACTTTTTTCAAATGTAACCTACGATTAATTAACTTCCATTACAGATTAAAAACATTAATGTAATTAAATTTTTTTTCGCATTGGCAATTTTTTAAATATTTCCTGTAAATTGATTGATGATACCATGAATTCAACTCTATATTCTTTAAAATCACTCGTATATTTAACGTTATTTCTTGTTCCTCTTCTACTAAGGGGCTATAAAGGTAATCAATCTACCTCAAATTTGTTTTATATTATTCATTTTCACTGATAAACCTAACATTTAAATCTAACAAATACAAATCGTGTGCCAAAGATTAATTTGATTTAAAATAACGATGTGTCAAAAAGACTAGAGCTGGAAACATGGCTATAGAAACTCTAACTTTGCTAACCACCTTTTGGACTCGGGTCATAGTTTTAATCCAAAATTGAATGTTAAACTCTTACATATAGAAAATAAAAGCAATAGATTAAATAATTTAGAATGTTTAGAAATAAATAGATCTATTTCACTTAGGCCTATTCTCAACTTAAATGACCAAATTGTATTAAATTCGTCACCTCTTCTAAAACCCATCCGTAACATAGTTCATTAACCTTTATCTACCTGCTAGGTCATCCCCCTCCCTTTCCCGATTTTTCTATTGTATTTCAGTTTCCTGTACTTATGTTTAAATAGTTGTCTATACCTGTAAATTATCATTTGCCCGATGATGCCGCAAGGCGAAACAATTGTAGCTCATTTATACTATTAAACATTTGAAACTTTAACCTTTTGCTTTATTTTATCCTTGAAAAAGACTAGACTTTCTTAATTCAAAGTGATGTATAACAATATTATGATTATAAACAAATAATTAGTACGGCAGTAATTTACAAGTTAAAAATTACATTCTCTGTTCTAAATTTATGCTCAATAATTACATCCGAAAACAATTTTCAAATAAATGAGTTATCAGGTATCTTCGTAATATGATATTCCCTACTATCTGTACATCTATTTGTCCATATTATTTGAATAATATTTGCTTATTCCACAAAATGAGCTATTATGTTTTACAAAGCTTACTAGCGCGAATACACACACAAACACGCACACACACACACACACACACACACACACACACACACACACACACACACACACACACACACAGATAGACAGACAGACAAATACAGACAGACAGACTGCATTGTGTTGTAATCCTTTACGAGTCGATTCCAAATTAAATAACAAGTTTCAATACTCGTTACATGTCTGAATAAAAAGATTAAAAATTATAATTAAAATAAAACTCTTTTAAAACTGTGTTTAAAAAAACACTCCTCAATTTTTAAGAGGTAACCTAAAATATTGTGGAAATAACTAAATTATGATTTATGTGATTAGGTTAGGTTAATCAACATAAACTGTATAGTCTTGTCTGCTAAGTTTAAGATATATTGATTTAAAAGATATAATAAATTGTATAAAAATCACCTAAATAGATTGATCAAAATCGATATCTTTATAAGGCCATAGGATATTGTTATACATTATATAAATTCTAGATTTATTATTACAAATAAATTATCGATATATTTAATATCATTGTGAACTTTGAAAAGATTTAAAACACACAAAGTATGCTACTTTATAAGTGTCTTATATTTTTTGTGTCTGAATGTCACTTATTGAAATTAAAATGTGATATTATACGGGATGATCAGTTTAAATGAGACCCGGGTAATAAAATATATTGATAGACTAATAAAGAATAATTTTCATTGACGATTTTTATTTTATTTCAATTATCATCAAAACTTATAATAAACATTCAAAGAGATGTCCATTAAGATCCATACACTTGTCAACACACTTCACCATGCTGTTGGAAACCTTTCATACAGTGACCTCACTGATTTCTGCAATAACACGGTTGGTATTTATTTTAAACTGTTCTAAATAAAGTGTGTGGATTAGTCTTGAATACATGATTTTTCAAATACTGTAACACCATAAGAAGAAATCTAAACTAGACAGATCAGGAGATCTCATTGACCAAGATCTTTTGGAAATAATTCTAATACTAAAAATTCATGCAACATATTCATGGTATGACCAGTTGCACCGTCCTGTGCAACTAACTATGTTGCTTATCTTCTTCAATGAATTATTAAATATTTTCTTTACACGCCTCGGCATTCACAGGAGATCTACTGATAGAAACGTCAATGTCTTGTAACGTTTATTCTGTTAAAATAAATCAGTTCCCTTAACGTTTTTGTCCTTTACTGAGCCAGTTTACCGAAACTGCTTAATAAGTTTCTGAATAACACTTTTCACTGGAGATTCTTTACCAAATTTTACAAGAAATGCTTCTCTGCACTGTTTGTAAGACCATTTATTAAGGTTTTCGACAATAAACACCCACTCTTGTACTGTAGTACGCATTTTTAAATGTACAGTTCAATTATTGAGACCAAAACTACGCAAAATAATGTTCTGTAATTGAATAACAAAAATTGCATTAACAAGCTGAAGTAATGAAATAAAATCAGCTGATTCAGGCTAGCCAACACAAAATACTGTACAACAGTGGTTCAAATGATTTAAATCATTGTTAAATTTGAATCATTTAACTCATAACTTAATTTTAATACATTGTTAGAACCGGGCCTCTTTTAACTAATCACCTGGTATAAGTAGATAAATATTATAATATTAGTGACAAAATAAATATTGTAATGATTTAAAAAATATCGTTTTTATGGGATGAACCATAGAAAACATTAATTTGTGTTGACCTCTTACGCCAATAAATAATTGTTCTAACAAACAATTTGTTCCTATATTCATATTTATGGTATTAATAAAGTGGCAGTAAATATTGTAATAACCTTAACCCAAGACTAGTTAAAAATTAAATGAAAATATACAAGTCAAATATTTTTATATGAGTTAAATGTTTTTGGCGTTAAAAGTATTGGTTGCTTCTGAAAAAGTCGTTCAAATATAATGAAGTTTAGAGCAAACACAAATTTCCTCATAATGTTAAAACCAAAGAGATGCAGAAAAACTATGTTTACTATTGAACGGAAATATTACAAATAGTGTTTATCATTTAAATAGATTTCACTAGGATTTCAAATTTTTATTTATTTCCGAAATATATAATCTTAGAAAAGCACAACAAAAATTTAACGCATTAAAATGAATAATTTAGAAATTTAAATAGATTATTGTATTAGTTTTGTATAAAATGTAAAATCTACATGTGGGGCGAGAGTCTCTTATATAGAAACTTTACCTCTATATATAATCTACTTATTTTCAATGTATATATCCAAATACCTTTACACATTACAAATTCTAAAGGTTGGAGAGTTAAACTCGGACATCTATTCATGAAATGGTTTTTACAAACAGTTTTCAGTTTGAAACGATTACATGTTCATATCGTTAAGCATCGAGTTTTTTCAACAGTTTATCCATAATTAATTTAAATTAAATATGAAACATTCATATATTTGGTAGACATGTTTAACAATATTAACTAAACTTGTACAAACAATTTTAAATCTGTAGGAATATAGATAGTTTTGTGTCAATAACTAAAACAATTATAAAGTAACATATTTTAGAATTATATATCAGTTTTATGATAAGCTGTGTAATTATAGATTAACAAATATGCCACGTTATGTACAGTTAATATTTGTTTGTAACTACCATTGAAGTTAAACTCACAACATTGCAATTCCAGCTGGTTCAACGAGTCGATAATGAATTTGGTGGCGATATTTGGTTTAAATACTCGTTAAGTTACCCATAGACGTTAAAGAAAATGTTTTCCAATATATGTGTAACTATTGTAAGATATCACTTGTTTTATCTTGCAATAAAGTTAGGGGGAAATAAATATTAGATTAACAAAGGGTTGTTCGCTTCGTCCATTTTTATTTTGTGTTTTTCTGGTTATAGTGAAACCATTTTGTATTTAATTTCGTCTTAACACTGACTTGTCAAGTTACAAAGCTTTAACGTTAAAACACAAATTAAGACCGTTTGGTTTTGTTTGTTTCTTAATTTTGTTTATTTGTATTATTATTATATTATTTGTTTTATAATTGAACTGTCTTATATGTCGTGTCAAATATGAAATGAGTCTTTTATACTTAAAAACGTAGTATATTTTATCTCCAAGATTTCATAAAAGAAATTTTTTTATTGATTTTTTTTATATTACTGTATCTCATTTTTTCGAAAAAAAATTGAGCATGAATTAGGAGTTGCAAATACGCTTGACTGATTTCCATTTTAATTACTATCATAGAATAAAGAATTCTTCACGACAAACAGTATATTTTACTATGTGGCAAAACTTTAAATTATGAGTCAAATTAGCTCCAATGTAACATATATTACTTAAATGAAATACTGTTTCGTTGTTAATCAACCCAGGTTTGTTCTTTGAATGTGTTCAGGTAAACATGAATAGCTATAAAATATATATGATGTTGATTTTTCGGTTAGCTGATTATAAAGCCACCAACACTATTATATCAGACTTAAAAACGTAACCAATAAACTAAATACACACCCACTATAGTAATGAATCTGATAATAGCATTCAAATTTACGTACTTTTGTTGGTTTTGTTAGTACATTTTTAATTGAAGAATATTTACAAAATTATTGTTTTATTATGTTAATTTCTAGAAATAATTTGATGAAATAATTATATATTATTATTATTATTATTATTATTATTGTTGTTATATTATCACTACTACAATAAGTGACTGCCTTACATCCTAATTTAAATTATACCGAGCGAAATGTGTAAATGTAAAACCCGTCTCCTTTATGCAAATTTAAAGTTTACTTTGAAAGCCTTTCTTCAAAAATTCATTTGAGAGTTAACATTTGATCTTTGTAATACTAAGCATTACACAGTTTTGGATACATTATTTAACTTACAAATGAATTAACGCTATATGAGAACTTTGTTTGTAGTTTAATTATTGCAGCGAATTAAACACTTAAATATTATTTGTATTCATTATAACTTGTGGAACTCTTTTACAAAGAAAGTACTGACTTACTTAATGAAATTTGTATAATACGTGGAATAATTAATGTACAGAAATATATATTTTTATAATTTTAAGTATAAATTTTAAAAACTTTGCCAGCGAAAAAAAAAAGTTTAAAAAAAATTATTTTAAAGAAGAACAAATATATTCTATATCTTAGCATTGCATTATATCCTGACAGTTATTTGAATATCTAAGCAGGATATTATTAAATATTGAAAGAATAGTATTCATTACTTTCGTAGGAACTGTAAACAATGTATTTGTTGAGTAAACTTCGTTGTCATTAAGTTGCATCATAAAATAGATTCTATAAATAATAAAATCCAAATAAAAATATTTAAAGACATGGAAATAAGTAAAATTTCTTTTATCAAAGTCTAGTTTAAACAAAAATTAACTGACTGATTTTAGCTATTGCTCATAAACTTCCACAAGTTTGCTTGAATTTGTATTCAACAACGTCCACTAGTGGAAGTTTTATGAACAATCGCTAAACTCAGTCAGTTAGTTTTTGTTTAAACTAGACTTTGATAATATGTGAAAATCTAAATGACTTATTTTTGTGTATTACAAATAATGTATCTTTAACACTTGGTAGCCAAATTCTGGAACATTTTTTTTTTTTTCATTTTGCTATTTAAGTTATTTTAAATTTTATACACTTATTTCTTAAATTATGCATTATTTATTTATTTTAGTAAATGTATATATTTTTCTGTATTGTTTTAATTTAGAGTCACTTTGTAGTTTACTAAGTATTTACAAAAGATAAAAGTTCACAATTTACGTTTATAAGATTACCTTGCACTAAGGAATCCAATATTTGGTAAGTTTCAAGTTTCAACGCTGGATCATGCTCATTAAGACCAGCTAAACTTTTCTTTATTTAGCTATAGAATTCAGCTTAACCAGCAATAACTTTTCTAAATTCAGCGCTGTTCCGCTTCAATATCTTTTTAGGTCAATGGATTGCTGTTTTAAAACGGGATCTCCATAAATAGAACTGAAATCAGAATGGTTCTTCTGCTAATAAACGTAAGCAAAAGAGTAAGTATATTTGAACTCCGTAATTTTCCACCATTTAAAAATATTACAAATACATTTCATAAAGATTTTCATAAAAGATATACGTTTTAACGTTTAAAGTTATAAGTGAAGCAAATCATCAAAAGCGAAATTAACATGATAAATGTCCAATTGCATGGTAAAAGATCAGACAATTTATACCCTATGTTAAATAAGTCCCAGGACGTTTCATATTTTTTTAACCATTACAGATAGAGCTACAAAGCTTTGCACATTGTTAATGGAAACCAAAGCCTTGCGGTACATATTCAGTGGGCCGCTTCCTTTCCAGGGGGACGGCCCACAAGGACTAAGTAGGAAATTTTAAATGAGTGCATAGGTCGAGTTGTACATAGAATTACAGGCCTCAACACGACCTCAAAAGGTTCATCCTATATAAAATAGCGTGGGTTTAAAGTTCATATAAGCTACAACTTCTGGTATATTGAAAACAGCGTAATAATGCTATGAAATGAAAACGTTGCAATCTTGCAATCGGTAATCAATCATTGTCGTTTTGTTGAAATCTGCTGAGTTTAGCGGTCTCAGCAACTTGTCATTTGCATTTATGATTTAATTATCTAACTGTGCAATCCTATAGACCAAGAAATGTTAGATATAATTTAATATTATACTTAATCTATTAAAATTACAGTACTTATCTAATTATTTTTATCAAAATATAGGGTATAGCAGAAGGAAAATAAAAATAATAATCTCATAATAGACTGAACTGATTTTGATAATAATTAAACTAAATGTAATCATAAAGATTTATAACAAAAATGAACAGTCAATAATTCTACAAACAAACAAAATATTGGTGAATTTTAAAAACTGGAACATAATTTAATATAAAAATTGAATTCTAAGTCCAACTTGATGTACAACTTTGCTAGAGGAATAGATAAGAAACGCAAACACTAAGCGGTACTGCAGGTTAGGGATCAATATATAAACGTATTCGATGGTGTGCACACGCGTTGAAATTGTCTGTGTTAATGTGCGCGTGTATGTATATAAGTGTTGCGATATGTTGTGTAATAATTTTATTTAATGTTTGAACGACCTCAGCAGAGCGATATTCTGAAGATGGAGTTCCGAAATGCGTCATATAATTATAAAGTAAGTAACTACTTTATTATTAAAAAAAGTCACATAGACGGACATTATTGTTCTTTTATTATATAATTTAATAACCATTGCATATCGAGAATTCAATCAACCATTGTGAATCTAATTTTATTTTTGAAAGTATAAGGTGATTATCTCAAAACAATGTCTTACATGGAAAAAGAAATCAAAGTTCGGGAGTAATTTAAAGAAACCAAAATAACCCTCGACGGTCGTTCTTAAAATTGTTTCTTACAATTTAATCTTTGGACATTTCAGAAGAATCTCATTTTGGATATTTGTGTACTCTCCTTTTACGATTGTGTTAAGTAAATTATTGTCTGCTAAATTTGAGATATAACGAACCATCTGTATTTTTTTTAGCTCCATAAAAGTGTGTAATGGAAATTTAATACTACCGGGGGACAACAAGTCTGCAATAAACTAAATATATTTGTTGGTAAGCCACATCTGTTTTTTTTTTTTTTTTTTTTTTTTTTGCTCTTTAAAATATACGTAACAGAAATTGTAGGAGGAGAATGAGATACGTGTAATTCCAAAAACGACATTAGTAGATCTGCATTAGCTTAAAATGACGAGAACATACGGAATGAATATATAAAAAGTTCCAATTTCATATGTATTACTTTTTAGCGCTTGGTTAGGTTAAAGTTGGTAACACTTGTTACATATATTTGACACTTATTTTGTTCAGATGGGACGATGAACATAATGATGTTAAATTCGTAAATCACATCGTGACTTAAATGCCAAGGATTGTTTAGAGTATGACTAATATCATACATGAAGATATTTACAATGGAGGTTGGGTTTAAATATGTTCCTTGTGAACATGTAAAATATGTACTTTATTAGATTGTTATCAGCTGTTTAGAAGAAATTTGTTTTTGATAGTATAAATCTATCCAGTTGGTGCTACAAATATAAAGAACATACATAAGAGAACGTCCTGATTTAGGTAGACCTATATCGCCTCAGAGAAACCTACGCACCAAACTTTGTAAACAGTTATTTATTTGAAACATTAATAACAAGGGACGACAAAAATATCTAAACGAGTTTTTAAAGATAATTGTTCAAGTTTAAATGTGTTTGATTCAAATTTCTTACGTAATATTATTTTAATTACAATTATATATATGAATCAATGAGAATATTTATTACCTAGTTTTTAAATTCAGTTAATCACTTTTTATTGGCTTTAATTGTTGAATCACATTTAATAGAATTATCGCAATCGACACTTCTTCTTAGAGATGTACATATTAGATGAATTTTATCAAAATCAATTGAGTTGGTTTTGATAAAAACATATCTACAATATTGTTTAAAATATTATGTAGCACGTTAACAAAAATCCATCTTTTTCCGGACATAAGAGTTGGATAGATACATGGATGATCTGGATGATCAGATATGCTGTAACAAATCCTCTTATCCCTTAATCGTTTAAAATATTAAACTGTGACTTGTCAGATTAATAGGGAATTGAAGGCTTTTGAAATATTTACTAGGCTTATCCAATCAAATGAAAAAGTACATGAATATTACACGCATTTATTTTTCAATTATTTGCTTTTCCTCAGGCCGTTTATTTTTTATAACCTAGTTTATAACTTAGGCCTTGTTATTTTATCCTTAATTTTATGTTTCTTATTTGTTAAAAGTTTTTTTCTCTCAGGAAATATGAACACATATATAAAACGACATAAAATATCCTGCACAACATTTATTTTAAAATATAGAAAAGAACATTTAAATATGGTTTCCACTTGTGGGTTCCAAACATATTAATTTATTTTCATTCTTATATTAATTTACTTTTTTTTCCAACTACTCTTATATATAAATAGAGTATTAGAAAAATCTATTACGTGACTTATAGGGTAATAGAAGTAAGGACATATAACATTTAAACCTTTTTAAAGATTTTATTAATAAAACTATATAAAATTTTAAATGTTTTATATAAATTGAAGTAAGAACTTTTCAAATGTTATATTACTATTTTAAATATTTTAACTATACTATTATATTATTATTATGACAATAAATTAAAATTTGTAAAAAAAAAAAAAATAATAATAAGATTGCAAAAGATGTGTTGATAGCAAGACTCTATTTGACATTTATTCCTTGAAGTAAAATGTTTTAACAGAAAATTAAACAAGATGAATTCTAACAGTGGAAAAACAACATGGAAATATAAAAGAGATATTTTCCTTGTTAAGGTTAGTCTGCAAAGAAAGCCATTTTCATCCACACTAAATATAAATAACATTTATATTGTACTTTTACGTAGTAGGGCAATTCTTTCCAGAGAATAGATTTTTAATTAAAATAAAACAAGTGTTGATAATGAATAATAATTTAAAATAAATCCCTCCTTTTTATTCCTTTTCCTAAGCGATTTTGTACAAAATAAAATCTCTCTGTGGGGAAATAAATCTACTTAAAGTGGAAATTGAAAGTAAACATTTTATCAATCTCTCAATGACTATAGAAGTGGCAATCGGTTTCTGGCATTTCATTTCTATTAAATGGTTTTCAAAATTATTTTATGAAACAGTTTCCTTTCATTAATGAGTTAATTATCTTATAAATTACCAATTCTTGAAGCAATGTATAAATATTTCCTCCAAGTTGAAACGATTTTTATCAACATCAAATCATATGTCAATAAACTATTCACAAATTACTACTGAGCACATGATGCACATAATATTATATTACAATAACACCACAATAGTCTAAATACCAAATAAAGTAAAACACCTTTTATTCACCCATTTATCTTATAATAGATTACGTGGACAACAGAGAATTACCATTCAAAAATCCACTTATTTTTTAACTCAAAAGTTATAAAGACAAATATTTCATAGATTTTTTTGGTCTATTATAAAATGTATTATGTTACTTATAAAGTGTGTATTTAAAGTTTTTTTTTGCCTTCTATATTTTGATAAACTTAGTTTTTACTTTTTTATAATGTCAAACTGAAATATACTTTTACGTCTAAAGTATACAAGATTGGGAGTGTACAATAAAAGAGTAAAATTAATTCCTATCAAATAATGAAGAAACTATATCTCAACAAATTTTAAAGGTCGAAGTTATGTACTGAGATGTTTTATAATCACAGTTAAACCAGGAATAGATAATAAAAACAACTTACAACATTTCCTAGTCATCCATACACACAGAACCTTGATTTGACCAAATATACATTTTGCATGTTTACAATTCTCAAGTAAATCATCGGGATGGCAATAATTAATCTTAGATAGTTTAAAGAATATAAATTGTTCTATTGTTTTTAACTTTAACCTAATATAAAATAGAGAAATATTAATTAAATTTCACAACGATTCTCTTATCTGTCACAGTTTGGGCTTTTTGTGAGCTATTTAGTATGTTCACAAATTTATAACAAGGATGGGTTTGGTAATAATGGAGAAGTGTTAAGAACATTAACCACTATTTATTAAAGTAAACTATATTGAGGAAATAGTTCAAAATATATTTTAATTCTAGTTAATGGGAATATTTCACATCTTTGAATATATAAAACTTATATTTTATATATAGAATCGAGATTATATTTTATATAGAGAGAAATAATTATTGTTCCCCACAAGCCAGTGATGAAGAATTAAAACAGACATTTTGTAAAAAACAAATACTTAAAACTGTATGGGAACTTATAAACACTATTTAACGGTATGTCCTGAAAAGGATGATTGGAAATATCTTTATACTATGGTAATAACATTATAATATATAATTGATAAAAAAACATGAGCACAAATTCTCATAAACTGTTCTTTTATTTAGTCAAACGCGTTTCTACAACAAAGTCGACATCTTCAGTAATGCACGAGCTACAATAACTAAATTATAACTCAAATGTTTTTAGTTATAGTTTATATAATAGCGAAGAGTTATATTTTATTTATTTTTATTTATTTAATTATAGTTTAGTTATTGTAGTTAGTACATTCCTGAAGATGGGTACTTTGAGGATGAAACGCGTTTGAATACATGAAAGTATTATTTGTGCTAATGTCTTATTCTGTTAAGTATACCATCTTACAAGTCAAGCACAATATTTATTTAATAGTTTATATGGTTTATTTATTATACTGACAAAATTAAATCGAAACGGTTATGCCAATTTTGAAGAAATTAGAATGTTTTGTTATTTTTTATGCTTTTCGTTTTACTAATTTCAGTTCAATGTTATACGTATTAATCCATAAAACCCTACGAAATCGGTTTTCTGACAAATCGGCGCTGAGTGTATAAGAAAAATATTTGTAAAAAGTAAAAACAGATCTAAAAGTTTTACACTAAGGTAGAAACAAAGTCAATAAACTCACCAACACCATCGATTTCTGTTATCATCAGTATATACTGTGTTTAATAGAATGATAAAATACATTATAATAAAACATAAATTTAATGGCATAAAATATTTGTTCACCCCGATCGAGCTTCTAAGCGCCATTTTGTAACAGTTAGTCGTTCACACTAATTAATTAATATTATTTAATATCACACTATTTAACATATCAGTCTCCAGTGCTTTAAATTGTTCTGCAAAGAACGATTGCTTTTAGATTTTAAAGAAGGGCGTATTATGGTTAATATATAAAGATATTTGATTATTTGCATAAAATGTAAAGTAGTAAATTTTGTTTTGTAATATTTACAGATCGTATTCAAAATAAGCAGTAAAAGAAGGTTGGCTTATTTATTAGAAAGCAATTTCGCTTTCCCTTTAAAAAAACAAGCGTATTTACTTTGCAAATAAACAGAAGTAAGTTATCAACATCGTGTAAACGCTAAGTTGGCTAAAAAAAGTATTTAATATTGAGAGTTAATCTAAGTCCACACTCCGATAACTGACGAGACAATATTGAATTAATTTATAAACTGCTGATTCAAATTAGTATTTATGTAGTCATTGGTCATTGGTATTACTGACAATGTATATTTATTTTGATTGGACGGCTCATACAAGGTAAACCCTATTTATTTAGTCGTCCCATTGAAGTAAATAAAATTAATTAAACTATTTGTCGGTAATTCAAATTATAACGCTTTTCCTGTTAGAAATTACCTATAGGTTGGATTATTGAAAGTGTACAAATTTACCATAAATTTAGTTTTGCAAATAGTCAATTTCATATAAAACGTAATATTTTTTAATCAAGTTGTAGAGCATATTTTCAATTGTAAATTTCAATATTTATTGCATATTTTAATGTATGGTTTAATCATAACATAAACTTTTCAGACAAATTCAAATAAATTATACAATTTCATTTACAGTATATAAAATTAGTTGGTAGAGCGTTTTATCTCGCCCTGGCACAATCCCCTTCTTTGCATTCCATCTCCCAATTTCTTAGTATAGAAGTTGGTACTTAAGTAGGATTTTGTAAATGTTAGTTCATAGTTAGATGCTTAATTGCGAAAAAGATTTTAAAATATATGTTGATTTGTGAAATTTAACATGTGAATTATTGTTTACCTTAATATTCATTTTAATGCGATGGGTCTTTCATGATCTGTATGTATAAAAAGTAAGATTATCTCTAATGAAAGTTAACTCATTTTGGAAGAAATCTCAGTATGACTTTATGAAAAGCATTTTTATATCTACTATATTGTTAAACGACATCTCTTATCAGATAAATGGCCTTTTTTAATATATTGATCACACATTTTCATTTAAGAGTGTATCATTAACAACAATAATAGTTTTAAGAATATCATAAATAATAATTATTATAATAAACCTTTTACTTTTTCACAAGAAAATAAACTCCATTTCAAAAATACTACACTTTTGAAAACACTGTGGCGCACTTAAAAAATTAAAATTAAACCATCAATACAACCAATACAATAAAACAAGATTCAAAGTATTTGTTTAGTACTCAACTTCTAAGTATGGTTGAAACTGAAATGTACATAAGGGAATAAATTTTGTCTTATTGAATTGTAATATTGTGTACTTGTTTTTAGACACCATTTAATGACAGAAATTAAAAATACATCTTTATAAAGTAAACAATATACATACGGGAACACAAACACATTTCATATTGACGTAACAGAAATAATAATTTAAGTGTAAACACAACCCAATCATACAAATCTACACTTACACCAATTTATGCATTCTCATGCTACTTCATTTTGCTATTCTAATGAAGTAGGTGTATTGAGGTATTGATTCGTATGTTTTCCTTTAGAAATGATTAGAGTTAATTATTTCTATATATTGTTAAGAAATGTGTTACATGTGTTAAGAATTAGGATAGTTTTAGTTAGGAATATAGTCTAACTTCTTTTTAATAACATAGTATGACAACAATTATTGTGACAGACCTGGTAAAATTATGAAATTTCTTACCTTGCAAACAAGGCAGACGTCATTGATGCTACAAACATATACACCCTTGGGTGTGAGAAAACTTGGTCAGTGGCCATGATCGATCAAGGAAGGTGCTGCTGGAATTTTTTAAGATAGCCAGACGAACTTGGCGAACAAGAGCTTCCTGGGAGTATTGCGACTTCAGATGATCATCCATGAGTGGTAAGTAGGGTGAGCAAACTTCATGTATAAATCTTGTAATTATTTCAGAGACAATTAATTATAAAATATAACGTAGAATCAGATCTGTGAATCACAACAATTAAAGTCATTCTGGATTAATAGTAGTAATAAGGATATTGTAGTATTGTAATAAGATAGATGATAGTCATTCATAGTAATAATTGTTAATAAAGATTAATTAAGTACTGAAACACTGATTAGAGTAGATTGAAAATAAAGAACCAAGGCAGTTTAGAGGAGCCAATCCTACTACATGCACGAGTGAGGAAGTGTTCGCCGTTCCTTAAAATAGGTCTCTGAAACGTCTTATTTGATAAACAATATTTATCACTGATCTAGACGTGTATATAACCGTTAAATTGATGAGGCTGCTACATAAAAGTAACGTCATGTCTTATGACTATGATCATACTTCTTCACATTTACCTTGCTTCTCAACGGCTTTATATACATCAATAATAAAACGAAATGACAAAATAAATATGATTGGTTGTTACTCTCTCTCTGTTTTACGAGGATAATAAAATACGTAAATATTCAGCCATCTTGGTTTATAAGTCGTTTTATTTTAGTTAATCTTAATCTGAAGTGATTAAGCCAACTTTATTTTTAATGTTTGATATTAATTGAAAATTGGATTTATGATTGCTCTAATAATTAATTATTGTAAATATTTATAATGTATCATAGTAAAAAAATTTAATTCCAAAAAATAAAGTTATTAAATATTGCAAATATAAAGGTAATCTAGTTATAAAAGGGCTGTAATTAAAAAAAAATTACTTCTATTTCGATTAAAATATAAACAAATAGAGCAAAAGTTATATATATATATAGAAAACACCAAAATACCTCTTTCTGTAAATTTCGTCGCTTGTTGGACTAATTCCGCAATGCATTTCAACGTACCAGTGTGAATTTCTGAGTAAATTATTCTCAATTCAAGCATAAAAACCCAACTTCCGATTTTCAAATTGTAACAATGTAGGTAACACTGTTTAGAATCTTGATTACATTCACTGTGAAAAATTATAAATTTATTCATAATTAAAGTTAGCTATAATAAAATATGTAAACTGAAATAAGATATCTATTTACACTAATTGAAGTAGGTTCGATCAGATTTTTACAAGTCATTGATACTTTCTATCAATACTATAGTCAGGCTAGTAAATAAATAAGTTTAAGAAGGCAAATTTTTAGCAGTGGGTACAGATTGTAACAATTAGCTTAGTATTAATTATTTTTAATTAACGTATCCACATCTCATATTTTCTACCCTATAAAATAAATAATAACAACATTAGTGAAATCGTTAATACAATATTGAAAAGTGAAATTAATATTATTATTAATATAAAACAATAGCCTTAGAGTTCTTCAAAAATAAATGTACAACGTGTCAAACTATTGACAACTGTAACTCAGACTCCAACTTCTACTTTGCCCCTCACATATTGAGTCATCCTGTTCAGACAGTTACAGTAAAGACAGAACGACACAAAATATTTCTTTCAATACGTTTAACTTAAACTAGCCGGAGTTTCTCATGCTTTTTTGTGAAACATGTGACACTTTTCCCCCTAAATGTAGCAAAAATAGTCTTTAATATTTTGATTTACAAAAACTTAAACTCTGTTTAAAGTAAATTTATTTGCCCTCTATCTGTTACATTCTAGTATTTTACAGAACGATTTCATTGTGTCAAGATAATGCAAACAAATGTTGTAAAGCACATGTCTCCTCTGCACAGACAACAAAAGACGCTATTTATTTCACTCAAACAATGAATACATATTCATAAAAAGATTGATTAATCAAGTTTATTATTATTATAATCAATCCAGATTCTGAGATTTTAGAAATAACTAAAAGCCTCTTTTGTAAACACCCTTATAAATATCCGCTAATAAATTAAAGCGTGCGTTTCACAGGAACATAAATTTTCTTATTTTGTTTTCTCTGTAATGCAGATTTATGGCAGATTTACATTTACATGACCTATATTTATATCTTCCTATATTTGAATTGAAAAGCTGATATACTTCTGCAAGCCATATGGTGCATTTATTACTTTTCTAACTGACTTCTGCAGACACTATTATTAGAACGAACTTGTCCAGTCAGACTAGTACATATTTAAATTTGAAATATCAAAAACAACAGGACTCAAAAGCAGTTAAACAAATATTAGTATTTATTTCTTAGTTGTGTGGATTAAGTGTTTACAAATTCAAAAATTGGATGTTTGGTATTTATTGTTTTTCAAACATGTACCAAGTAAATTGAAATCCATACTTTTTTAAGTGAGCCATCCCGATAAGCTTGAGACCTATTTCTGTATGGTTGTAAGATTTTTGTTATTATCTTTTTCTTTATGGGGGACAAAGTTGATCGGGTCCGCAGCACACTTTAAGCTGTACGTGTCCCCTGGGTAGTGCTAAATGATCAACAGTGCTGGCAATAGGATGTTTCCAGGTAATGTGTCTGTAGCAAATTTCCGATTAGCTACTGGTCACGATTGTCTTGCCAAGCATTTATGCGGAATGACAACACTAACCTCTGACAAGTCACAATTTGCTCACAAGAATTGGACTCCATGTATGTTATGGACAAGGATCATCTACTGGTCTGCAGGGGTCTAGACGAAGAGAAGCAAGGACGAAGGGACTTTCCTGGACTTTATTGGGAGGCAAGAACCAAGATGGCGTGAGCCAGAAGGTGCCATTGGAAGAAGAAGAAGTCTTTTTCTTTATTACGTAATATTTTTCTTCTTCTTGATCATTAGGTAACCCGAGAAAACCCAGCTGTATCTACACTTCTTCGTGGAGTCTTTTGTTAGATCTCGATCTTTCATATTTCCTATTGCGTTTCTCTTAACCAACTCGTGTTCTTTTCTGACACAGACCCCATTCCAGAGCTAAGAACTTTTAGTTCTTGATTTTATATTACGTTTTTATAAGGCGACGATGATCAAGAGGTTATTTGATTTTTAAAAGAACAATAAAAATACGTATATATTCTGTTTTTAAGTTACGTTTTTTAAAATTATGAAAACCTTTTTTGGTAACTTAGAAGTTTTAACAATTTAGTCTGGTGAGTAGGAAAACGAATTTTGAGTTGGCAGAAAATTGTACGAAAAATATTATTACTGTTTAATATTTAATATTTTTCTCCTAACAATAGGTTTTTATAGATTGGGAAAAGAAATTAATGGACGAAACCAAGTTTATGAATATTAAAAAATAATAACAATCATATATAAATTATGAACTAATATCTGTGTTTAATTTCTTCTTTTTATTAATAGGTTAGTTACGGATTTGATTGTTGAACGTGTAAGTATTCAAAAGGAATTCAAAACGCAGTTAATACTTTACTCAGAGAGCAAATTTATATTTATAATATGTTTGTTTAACTTCAGTCTACGGCTTTTCATTTAGGCTTATTGAGTAATATCGGATTGTTTGAGTCTTGTTTAACTGAAACAAACCAGAGTATTAAGTCTGGAGATGAATTGTCTTCCTGGTAAAGTATAATCTTTCGATAGATAGGGGTGTACTCTAAGGTTCTGTACTTGGCCCATTGTTGTTTGTATTTACATTATTGATATATTTAACACGTCCAATTATTAAACGTTTTATTTATAACCTTATGATGAATTCAATTGAAAATATCACATTTAATTGAAGCTATCATTATTGGGCAATAAAAATGAAATAACTTTAAATCGTAATAGAAAATAGATGTGAGAGGAACGTACACACCTCAACGATTTTATATCTTCTAGATAAAACCATTTGACCTCACTCACTTCCACATGTCTAATTTTCTTACTTTAAAAAATATTTCAGGAATATATTTTAGTTCATTAAAATATAAATAGATTTTTTTTCATCTAGCAAAGAAGTTAAGAGAAAAG
This sequence comes from Aphrophora alni, assembly GCA_963513935.1. Taxonomy (NCBI): domain Eukaryota; kingdom Metazoa; phylum Arthropoda; class Insecta; order Hemiptera; family Aphrophoridae; genus Aphrophora; species Aphrophora alni. The sequence goes on along the minus strand of OY740767.1, from coordinate 9,597,284 downwards.
TAAATATTGTAGTTGAAAAGATTCTCGCTTCAACTCCTTGTAATTTTGTTTAATAATATGAAAACTATCTGTTTATTTTCATTAATGTCTTGTCACTGACTTGTGAAATTATGAAAGTTTTAAACTTTACAATTTAAAGTTTCTGATTTTGTTAGTGTATTCAACAGCGTCACTTCTGAAGCTAATAATAATTGATTTTTAACACCAATTAAAAAAATCATGTGTTTTGTTACTTTCGAGAACTGTTATATAATCAAAAATTATAACCATTTGTCCATTTGTTTTTTGCATGGTTACCTTACGTACAATAAATTTGTTTTTTAGCAGGTCAGAAATGTAGACTTGCAGAATTACAAAGTAAACAACTATGACGAACCAATTTAAGAGTGATTTTGTAATTCGTTCCACTAATATTTAACTACGAGTTTGTGAGAAATATTCTGAACTGTTTATTTAATACACAAAGGTAATCAAAATTATACAACGCTAAGGATACTAATTAGGAACCAAACTTTGCGTGGATAATAAACTTCATTATTATTATTACTTCAATTCAACATATTTCACATATAAATAAACATTTGACAAATTATTATTAACACAAGAAATACGACAAATTAACAGCTTAACAAATTATGAACATCTACCATTTTGATAAAATATTGAACCTGTCAACATAGTAAAATATATTAAACTGTATTTAATATTATCATCGCATATTTTATTTCTGTAAAACTTTAATAAATTTAGAGTAATTTCAAATCGACTTGCTACTTTATCTTATGAGGAAAGAATTTGTTATAACATGGATTGCGCATGCGTGAAACGGCCTTACGTCATGTTTCCAATAAACGGGGAAATATGTGTAAATGTACAATGTGTTAGGTTTTTAAGTACAAATTCTACTAAAATGTAAATTCAAAGTATACTTTTGTTGGTCCTACTTCAAATTTGATTAATCGGTTAAAATATTTATATTTTTGTAATATTAAATCTAACCAAGTTTTTTGTACATTACAAAATTATTTAACTTCAATCTAAAGTTATATATATATATATAGGTTTAATTTTAAAATAAATAACATCAAGAATAATTCTCAAACAATTGAAATTATATGGAATATGTTGCTTATATTTTAATTTTCATTTTGAGACCTAGGGTTAATGCATGTACACCGATCATGAGCTGTCTTAACAAGGTTAAACCGACTACATTTTAATGGCATATAGTTGTATCTGTTTTTATATAATACTAACGAAAATATTAAACAATAATACATGACGAGTTTGAAGTGTTATTTTCTTTCAGATACAGAATTATATACTTTAAAAAATATATTGTAATTTACAATGAACATTTCTAATATTTACTATTACTATTAGGCTGATAAATAATAGTAGGATATTTGTAAAGAGTGAATGGCCTCTTATTTAAGTTGAATGAATAAACGACATTGAAGTTAAAACAAAAACTTTAAGTTGTAGAGAATATAAATTACAATTTAAAATGCATTAAAAAGGATATACAATAATCACTTCAAATAAAATTGCAGGAATGTTTTCTACAAGGAAATATAATTTTCAATCTACTTTTTGTGGGGTCACATCTTTTCATTTCTCGCTGTCAAACATTTCCTCACTCTATCCACTATGGTGGAGCCAAGTTCCTTCAAAACCTCACTTTAAGATCCCCCCCCAGAAAGTATGTAATGAGAAAATAAATCCTTTTCTCCAGTAAATAGGCAACTCTGTATTCACCTTTCTTTATGATACGGATTTATTGTTTAAGTTTCATTTTTTATTAAAAATGAAAATCCAAAATTGCCAATAATAATGAAGACAAGAGTCAACACCGACTAACTGTTTAAATAGAGGTATAATTTTTGCAAGTTTTGAATGAACTTTTGTTACATTAATATAACGTGGAACTACAACCTATTTATCTTAAACAGATATAGATGTAGATTATAACATAAATTTGTATTATTTGTTTGTTTAGTCTGGTTGTAATTTTCTAACTAGTGAATTAGGTGTCGCGTTAAGTTTAATTAAGAAATATACTTTATTAAATGAAAGTTTAAAAAATAGGATTGAGTAAACTATATAAAATAAACTGAAAACTAAAAGAAAATGAATAAATTTTTTATGATTTTGTACTTTTAAAATATAGAAATATACTGTATATTTATAGGTTTTAAAAGTTCAAAATTATAAAAAAATTATGTATATAATATTCATTTATATATATATAATAACTTGTAAAATAGTTATATATATATATATATATATATATATATATATATATATATATATAATAACTTGTAAAATAGTTATATATAGTCCAGCAGTCTTTCAAAATTTATGATTATGTGAAAACGTTCATTATTGTTTTTCATTGATTAATTTCTACAGTAAAAATAGATTATTATATATGATAATAAATATAAAATATGCATAATGGTAGTTTTAGAAATTTGTGTCATAAAAAATATAAACATGTTGACTCTCAATAATAGATTTATTTATTATAGACGTAATTTTATTATTATTTGTTGTTGTCCTATTTTGTACTGTTTCCCTTATTTTCGAAAATTGCTTTACACTAGATTCACTATTTTACTAGTTTCTCTATTCATGAACTGTTAACCCTTCCTTTTTTAAAACTTTATACAGGATATACTGTTTTGATTTACGTATGGTGACAGAGGGACACTGAAAGTGTAATCTTTGAACTGTATTTTTTCAGATATTTAAATTCGAATTTTTAACTTTCAACTTAGTCGTCAATGGCGAACAAGTCATTGAGCAGAAGTGATTTGGGTACATTTTAAATTTAGAAAACTTTCAACTTTGTCGAAGCGTTCTCCTCAGAACAGAATTGTATAAAAATAAAGCAAATAAATTGAACATTGATATCATATAATTAGTTGTTACAAAAAAAATCAATATCCACCATATATTTTTAATATCAAGACCTCTTTGTTTATATCAGTTTAAAGTGTCCGTTTTTAGAAGTTAAAAACTATAACAGGAGGTAAAAATAATCTAAGAAAATGCATTATGAATCAAGTTTTACTGCGCTTTAAATGAAAAATTCTGTTTATAAATTGAAGACGACATAAACGTATTTAGATGTAATTAAACAGCTCAATTCTGACAAACTTCTTGCAAAGTTCTGTTATAAATATCAGCAAATGATTATAAAAAACTAGTTGTGATTAGTACAAATTGACTTTTCTACCTCACATAAATCAATCTGATAAGAATATGTTTTTGATTTGTTGCAACATTTTACTTACACGATTACTGACTCGGCAGATGATGTATTACTGAATTTTTTTTTTCAGTCAGGGTAGTTGACGCAGATAATGACTTCAACCCTTCCGTATCTTTTATAAAGCTACATGGTTGGAAATATATTACGTTTTATGACATGTATATACTATTGAATGCACGTTTCGAGGATTGATAGCCCTCAAATATACAAATTGCTGTGGTTTGTCTCGAAATTTTATCGTCGTAGAGAAATTTATGAAGGGTAATATTGACAAATGTAAAATTCTGTTGGTTTAAATATTTATCTATCGCTATTTATTATTTTTTTATTACGAACAAATACAGAAAAAAATAGATTAATATGCAGAACATACTATTATTAATTTTAATATAGTGGCATTCTCTAAATTAAGTTATTTAACTTAATCTAATCTCTTCTAACCTAACCTAACAAATAAATATATTGCCATTCCCTTAACATGGGCTTACCTAACATAACGTAACCTAACCTAATCTAACCTAACCTAACCTAAACGTACCTAAACTAACCTAATCTAATCTAACCTAACAAATGAAATATAGTAGCATTCATAATATGATTATATATTTTTTCTTTGCCAATCAAAAGTGTTCGGATCCTGTGCTATGTAATTTTGTGATTTATATAATATTTTTAATAGAAAATAGAGATTTTATGTATCTAGATATATCGATGTTACCAATATCAATTTATTAACATAATTTAAATCTAGCTAAATAAATATTAATTTTTTATATATGCGGATGACAGTAAAAGCGTTTAGAAGCTTATTTAGTTTCTATTTTAATGGTTCGGTCAAAATTTGTAAGCATTTCAAACTTAATTGCAAATAAATACAAGGTGAATTTTGTTGAGGGTAAAAGCTTTTTTTAATTATCTTAAAACTCTTAGTCGGAACGACTCAAAAGTGTCTTGTATGATTCTGAGTAGTTGTTGAAAATATATAGATTAGGTTAGTATTAGTTTTAGGAGCATGTATGGTAGGTAATTTTGGGGGTTTTTTTACGTAATTTTAAAATCTCTTGCTGGGCACCACGAATAATTATTATTTATTGTCCTACAAGCAAATGTTTCCTTTGTCGATTTTTGTACATATAAATTAAATGAACAAATTGAACACTAGTACAGGTGGTAAAGAGATAAAAAAAACACATTGAACACCAATATATCTAGAGAATACCACTGCAGCTTATAAGGGATACGATGATGTGCAATACAGTGTATGGACTTTAAAATCTCAGGGGAAATAATAGAGACTTCGAAGTGTTTGGTTATGTAAGTCTATAACGCGACCATGCAAAGGGTGTTGAAGTGGGGTAAAATTTACATTGTGTAATATTGTAAAGAATTTTACCGGAACAAAACAATATTTACTAGCTGTTCTTTGCACTAACAAAGAGTGGATTGGACAGGCTCTCTCATTATGTCAGTCTAAATTGTTTTGTTTTGAGGAAACTCGAAGCAATTGAGTTTCAGAAAATTCGTCTATTAGTTGATTATTTGACCTAATATTTAACAATTTTTTCTTATGGGAAAATGTACGAATTATACGAAATCAACCTTTGATGTTATAAAAAGGAAACTGTTCACAATGAAATATAAAATCTAATTAACAAAATTACTTTGAATGAGTTAAAAGCGTAGGCCATGCATATGTGACAAGAAGAGGAATCAATGCAGGACCAAGAGAATGCCGATAAATAGTAAAATGTTTTTAATTCTGAGAATAACTACAAAAATTCATTTGTTCGATGAAACATGAAAATCTTTCCTCCATTATTTGAATCGATATGTAAAGAACCAGAACGATCTTCACATATCTTCAGTATCTGATCATATTAGTCTAGGATAGAGAACGTATCTTCAAACCTAAATCGAATAATAAATATCGGTTTCACTAATACGTAATTTTGCTACCTAGAACTTACATTAAAAGTATTATACAGTTGAGGGTTTCTACAGGTAAACCAAATTTCTTCCCGCAATTATTTCTTAACATGTTTTGAAATAAATTTCAATGAATAACTTATAAAAAGTGCGATTTTTAAAGTTTTTTTATTCTTGACGGTGTTGATAATTGTACTTTATGATAAACTCCTTGAATACAATTAATGTTCAATTCTTGATATTGCAATCTATAAAAGATAATATTATATTTATTAATTAATTATCTTATACTAAACAATATGCCTTATGTGAATAATATGTGCGTTACTGACATATTAAACTGTAAATTATCTCTTCCGTTTCGCTTTAAATCTCAAAACTTATACGTAGAATGATATATATGTTTTGAAAAATTTATCACCTTAAACAATGTGAATAATTTAGCGTGCTTTTCCTGAATAGAAAATGTATAGATTTACTTACATCTTTCGACCAGAACACAAGTAAATGTCATTGTGAAATATGAAAAGACTAAATGAAAATATTTTCAAAAGAAAATCTAAAATAAACGTTCTCAAAGCTTGGGAATGTTGGAATCTGTCTCCAGATGTGGAGTGCTAAGCTTATTGTCCCCCCCCCTCCACAACCAATCAGATAACATTAAAGTGCTGACTTAATATTAGGGCAGAAAATAATAGAATTTACGAGTTAAGCTATGTAGAAATTGATTTCTTTAAAAGTCTTTTTGCCTAATACAAATATAAATCTGCAGCTTCTTTCGTAAACCTCGGTCTTTGGAGTCAGTTATTTCATTACTATAGAAGTATTGAAGTAGGAAGTATTTTCTTCTTCTTTTTTTTGTAAGTGATATAAGTAGTATTTTGCTATAATGGCTTTCATAATGAAACATTTATATTTTTGGTGTGTTTTGGATTCTAAAACGATCCGTATGGTTACAAACATAGGTAGGCCTATATGTAATTTTTTTTTTAATATTATATATAATATGTCACATAATAAATCTTTTTTATGTAACATATAATACATATTGTCAAATTTGTACAAATTAAAAAAAAATTTACCTTCAACAAAAATTTGGAAAATATTCGTTATGTAATTATTAACTCTATCACATTCCAATTCTTCAATAATTAATTTCAAAGGATAAAACCTTATCTGAGATTGCTAAAAGTCTTCTAAAGTTGAATTTCTCATTATTAAATTTCTGTCTACCGTTCCACTAATTAAATATCTCTAAAAACTTGCTTTATTTGACTCCAACAGTGGAACTGGTTGATTTCTTCTGTGTTTATTGTCGCACAAAGTCCCACCTTCAGATGCTTGTCAAAAGTTAAAATTAAAACACATTCCACTACAACAAGAATCTAAAACATGAACATGTACTAATGTTTTTGTATGTCATGTTAAGTATTTGTTTTAATTTTATCTTTTGACAATTATCTAATTATGATATTTTCCCCCGAAACAGCTGTTGTGCGACAATAATAATAGAAGCTGTACCAGTTCCACATTTAACGTCAAATAAAGTATGTGTTTTGCGGATATCTTTGTTAAGGTAGGTGATTTTTTTTTTTTATCTTTCGGGTATTTAAGATATGCTTCTAAATAAATCAAATAAAACAGTAGTAATAGAACTACTTCTCTAGAAGTGCTTTAGTTTACAAAAAAAGTAAGTTGAATTGTTCAGTTACAACTTTCTGCAGCAGTATTAAAAATTGTTCTTTCTTCTTTTTGTACGATCTGAACATAGTACACATAAGAGCTCTGTTCTAGTAAACTATTTTCTCTTCAGTTTTTTTAAAATTAATGGAGCACAAACCTTCTCAATTCACAAATTAAAAATAAAATACTTCAATTAATGAAATTAATTAATTTTTTTTTGTTTTTATAAATTAATTTAAAATTGTAAAGTTCCATTATTTCATTTGTTAATTTCTATCCACCGGAAATGTTTAGAGTTGATATTACTAAAAATAACAAATAGATCGAGTTATATTGGAAGCAGACAAGATAAAATTGTTGACAATTATTTGAAGTGTCGAGACCGCCCTCTATTGTTCTGAACCACTGAATTGAATAATTCAATTTATTGGAAGAGTTTTGAATTTTCGATCCGCCATTATTAACTGATAAATAAATAATAAAAGAAACAATATTGTCTCGGTACTATATTATGGAATTACAGTGTTTTGAACCTTCTCTATTTTATAGAAGACGTAATTGATTTACCACTTACCATAACAGACTTATCTCCATATTCTATAAAATAATAATTATATCTGTTTAAAACTTTACAGCGATGATTCAAATCTTGATATTATAAAATAACCTTGTCTTTTACTAATACGGTTTACAGTTCAAATTATTGGCCGGAGTATGTAGATCTGTAGGGAAAGATATATTGGTTAAAATTTATCCATAGATGTAATAGTTCGTATTTTGAACGGTATATGAACTTATGACAATTGTAGAAATCGCTGTATTATTCGCATTTTTAATTGCAATTTAGTCAAATTTTATTGTAGGATATTTGTTTTTTACGAGTTTGTTTTGATATTTCTTTTAAAATATAATTCTTAATTTCATTATGTACCTCAATCAAATATAAATAATGCTGCCCACTAATACATATATTTGGAAATAGACTTGGAAATCCAACTCATAGAAACAATTCAAACAATAATATATAGATTTTAATAATGAGAAATATATATATATAATATATTAATAAGTATTTTTAAATGAAAATTATATTTTGGTTTAACTTTATCTGTGCAATTGTGTAAAACTTATGAACTAATGGCCGTAAATAACTTTAACCTGATAACAATGGACTCGCAGTAGTAACAGCGTCTCCGATATTTCATTGTGATGTGTTTAAAAAATATATATGTTATCGGATTTTATCAATTTTACAACAATAGCTTCATTAAATATTAAATCCAATAAAATATTAATACGATAATGTCGAAACTGTCACATTATTTGACAAAGAGTTAAAAGATATTCCACAGGATAAAAACAACTCACCCATGACTTTATTGTTTTACAGAAAATGTTAAACTACCTTGAATGACAAAGTTCTACTGATTTTTAAAGAAATATCTGTTTTAAAAGTGTCCTGATTGATAAAAATAAATATGTTTGCAAAGCTGTTTGTCGTTTTGTCCACACTTATTTATTGGATCAATTTAAAACAAATTCAAAAATGAACCATGACTGGTTCAGTAAACTTCATAAACAAAAGCTTTATTCGCAAAAACGTGCACCATATTTGAAGTATATAAAATTCCGTTGACACTGTGTTCCAGTAATGTTAGATTTGGTACATTAGTTCCTACATAATTGTTCTTCAGAGCCCTTCCTATTTACTGTTACGTTTTCCATTACTTTACACAAAGTAAACATACGTTATTTAAAAGTTCAATAACATTCACCTTTCCAAACAACTACATTGCTAAAATTTTAGTTATGTTAAATTTAAAGACTTTGTATAAAGTAAAATTTGGAGATATAACAGGGGAGTGTTTTAACTTTAATATAGAGACAACTTCTCAATCTGTGAGAGTCCATGTCTAACATTTTGGTTTTTACCGATTTCAGTACTATTAAAATACAATTTATAGCCAAAAAATCGGTTTTACAGAATATTAACAAAGGAGATTTATTGTTTTGTGTCATTTAAACATATATAAGAAATGAAAAATTCTAGTACAAAACATAAAACTCAGCATGTTACTATGTTAAAATGTTGAGATTTTGGGTTGTTAAATGATTTTTCAATTGTCTAAAGAGGTTATATTTACTAAACACATCATATTACAAGTTTTATAAGAACTTGACAAGTGTAATTTGCAAAATTTATTATAGAATATGGGTTTTTGTTTTAAAATTTTTTCAAACTTTTAAATATATTTTTTTTAATGACCTATTCTAAAGTAAACACAACATTTTATATGTCTTGATAAAAATCACAAAACCTCATATTTTGGGAATATTTTCAACATTTTCAAAATATATTTTTTTAAATGTACTACAACGAAAAAACTCTACCTTTTTTAGAGTCAGACTAATTACGCCCCCTATCTTTATTAATACGTAATAGTCTCGAATCCTGAGATTTTTAGCCTACAGGATTCGTTCTCGCGTGACAAAAAGAATAAATTATCCAATCCACTGGAAGTTTTTGGCTTACTATCTTGCTGGCCTGGATTGAATAACTTCTTCGATAATTTGAGTTGCCCCAAATTACCGGTACCCCCCTTTTTATTTACGACTTCCAGTAAATGTATTTAAGATTACCCTATTTCTCAGGGAGAACACGAATTTACTTTTTTCTAATTTTAATCTCGTAGGTGTGTGTCCTTAGGAATACCTTTTTGATACCATATATTTTACCCTTTTTTATAATAACAAACCTGAAAATATAGCATATAATTGTGTGACCAATTCTAAATAAAACACAGTTTTAGAGAATATATAAAAAAATTAATTCTTTTAATTAATTGAAACAAAAACAACTGGAAATAATAATCTTGACACAAGTCAACAAAATAAAACTCAAAACAATTTCTCTAATAAAATTAATTGATAACAACTAAAATATTTTTTCTTTTGAGCAGAAGGCAATCACTCATAACTTTCTTAAAATTGATCTATATAAAGAATTCTATTTATCTCTGAATTTAAATTATTTAATTTATCAAATTTATTTATCGAAAAAGATTTTTATCCACACATGAGTTTGACATTATCTATTTTAATACATTTATTTAATTACACACAAAAAAAATTTATCTCAGGAAAATCAGTGATACTCTAAAATCGGGCCAATTTTGCCCTTTAAAAAATAAAATTTGGATTTTCTCAGACCTTGTCCGCCGTGTTGAAGATCCTGAGTCCTGGGATGCTGATGGTCCTCTGGTGTCTGGTTGGTTGTATTTAGCGATTAAAGTTGTCTTATTTCTTTTCCATGGAGTTTAGAAGGCTGGCTGGTTGGTTCGAATCTATCACCTCCTATCACTCTCGATGACATTTCTTAATATTTTGGCATAGTAACACTTAAGCTTCTTTACTGAGAATTTTGAGTCGGCAAACTGGCATAGCCACCCCTGGCACTTGTTCAAACTATTTTTTAAAAGAGACGTTCGGGCATAGTCACCCCTAGCACCTGTTCTGACAATTTTATAAGAGAGACCCGTCGGGCATAGTCACCCCTAGCACCTGTTCAGCAAATTTTTTACGAGAGACCTTCGGGCATAGTCACCCCTAGCACTTGTTCGACGAATTTTTTACGAGAGACCTTCGGGCATAGTCACCCCTAGCACTTGTTCGACGAATTTTTTACGAGAGACCTCCGGGCATAGTCACCCCTAGCACTTGTTCGACGAATTTTTTACGAGAGACCTCCGGGCATAGTCACCCCTAGCACTTGTTCTGCTAATTTTTTACGAGAGACCTCTATGAGATTCGTGCGGCTCTTTTTATAGCCAAAAACTATCGTATATCGATACCAATTTTTTTCCCTCACTGGACCGATACGATAGTTCCATTTATGGTGTATTTCCATGCAATTTCTTGATTATTTTTGGTGTAGGTGATTCAGTTATTTATTATTACTTTATTTATTACGTTTACCGTTTTTAAATTGTCCTTTTTAATCGCTTTGCTCTAATTAATCCTTTAATCTATTTTTGCTGTAAGTTGGTATTCTGGCTCCGCCTACGACTACTTCACTTATCCTTGAACATTTAAACCCTGCAACTTGTAACTGGCCGATGTAAAAATCTTCATTGTTTTCCTTTTAATTGTCTATAACACTTTTCCTAACAGTTTTTGCGTTTTTACGTAACCGGTGTCTTGTAGCTCTCGACCGCGGCAATTTCCCGCACTTCGAATGACATTTGTCGGACTATTCATTCGCCTTTAATCGCTTACGTAAGAATTTGCGTAATTTACAGTTTTTAATTCTTACACCTTTAAAGTTTTTGTTTTCAAACTTTGTCACTTTGTTTATTTCGTGATTTAAACGCACTAGCCGTGATAACATAACTCTGCGACTTCTGGTAGTGATGTAATCCAGTGCGTATTTTCACACCTTTGGGTTTGGGGTTTATTTATTGACTGATTTTCCTGAAATTTACACAACTCTTAGATATTAGGTTTTAACTTCTTTTTGCAAAATTTCCACTTCTTATCTTTTTTCGTTTTCATACTATAGCGTGAAAACCATAACTCTTTTGTTTTAATCAAATTTAAATTTTTAATCATTAGTTATGATATAACTTTATTTATTTAATTGCTTCTATACAATCCTTTTCTCAAAATTTATTTTTATTTACTTTTATTAGCTTTTATACTTAACCTTTTCTGCTAACTTTTTAAATATCATTTTTTTCCAAATTTTAGCAAGAATACTTTTATCTTAAAATTACATTTTTTTTTCAGAAATACCAAGGTTTTTTATTTTTTATTAATTTTGAAAATTTTTAAATTTTTCATTTAAATATGCCGTAACGTCTGTTAGTTAATATGAAATAACAGTACTAGATATGTATTGCATACAACTTGTATTACAACTACATATCCTTATACATTATTATTTCATATTTTCAAAATTCATAAAAAATGATTTTTCAATTCAAAATCCGCCGACATAGGAATTTACTGTTAGAACAAGCCGGCAAGAGTGGACCTTGGACCATTTCATAGTTCAATCTCACCGACCGGCTATAAGCAGTAAAAAGTTCTACAAAACATCCATACCTTGCATTGGGATTATTTTTTGATATTTTTCTTTTTTGACCAAAATATAACCCCATACAACGAATTTCCGTTGTAGTACATATTTAGCTTTTTTCCATGTATGCCTACTGTATCTTACATAAAATCTTAAGCACAAAAATTAATCTCCTGTGATGAAAACCGCTATTTTGTTACATTTAGCTAATAATAGGATTTTTATAGTTCAAGTAATAAATCAAAACCAACCTTTTTGTATTTAAGACTTATCCAAGGCAACTAGATGTACTGCGTCCACAGATATTTGATCTTGACGTCAACAAAAGTTTTACCTTTTGCAATGACTTTTAGAAGGAACCAAATTATTCATAATATCTCAATAGAATGTACAACTAAAACTAATCTTATGAGTGTCAAAATGCCTAAATACTCCATTTTGAGTTAATGTAGAACATTCAAAAACAATACGTTTCAGGTGTTAGCTCTGCAGCCACACAAAGAGTTCATTTTTTACAGTTTTTATACTCTCCTGAAAAGTTGGCATAGTGTGAATTACATTTGTCTGAATTTGATATTCTGATATTTGGTAAAGATATTAGATAGAATAAAACTAGAACACAAGACTTCACAAACATTTCGTTTACTTAATCAAACGCGTTTCAACGAAAAGTCACCATCCTCAGTGATACATGTTAAATAAATAAATTTGAAGTGAACCCATTATTTTAGTCACTTCATAAAATTAAAATTGACTATTTATTACACATAACTAAACAAATAATCAAAAACTGTGTAAAAATTATATTGTTTGTCACCTTTGTCACTAAAGGAGTTTCGATGTCGTTTTATGTTATTTAACATTATTGCATTACACTTGAATATAACTGAATAAAATATTACTAAAAAAGTTTACTTTTTGCCTGATTTAAATAATTATTTAATTTGTTTAAGTGGACAAAAATTTCAAACTAAAAAAACGAATCTGGTAAAAATCTAAATCAATATTTTGTTATACATCTGGTTTATGATATTGAACACTTATTTTTGAACACAATTTTTTTATTAAAAATTTGAAAAAAACATCAAAGAAAATTATTACCTCTAAATGTAAATATAACACAAGTGAAAATTTGATTGGTGAATATTCATATTCCAGGTTCATACCCTCGGAATGACCACTGGTTTACTGTATTGCTTATTAAATTTCCCAGATTTTAAAACCGGATATTGTATCTTAGCTGTAGGAGGAGACCTGATCAGAGATATTTCACAGCCTCACAAATCACAGTTCAATAATTACAGGAGCTGGGTTTTATTGATTAACAATTAGCGTTGACTCACTCAACCAAATAAAATGATGACTTAGTAATTAAAGTTTTAACCCGTTTAATCTGTCTGTATTTATGTCCTATTTTATAGATAATATATAATATGTATATAATATATACATTATTAATTGTTTAACACGTAAAATTGTGTAGATTACTGAATATGATGCGTCTCAATGTAAATTCTCATAGTAAATAACTGAGGTTGGTATCTCTAATGAATTGAAAAGTGTAGTTTACTTAATCTCCAATATGACTTCATAATGTGTATTAACAACATATTAACAGAAGTAATAACATTCCCTCTTCAAATTATAATTATTTCAATGTTACTGTTTTAAATCTGATCGTTACAACAATTCCATTTGAATTAAAACATCATTATTAATTAATAACATTATGTTGCACAATAAATGATAGCTGATAAATATATTACAGGCTTACACTAAATACATTATGCATGAGCTGACTTCATAACTAGCTGGATAATTACATTTACAATTTTGAATATTTATAATGTGTTTCCTTGTTCAAAATTGTATCATATTTGCAATTATTTTTTTAATTATATTTAAATGTATTATAAACAATGATTTTATATATGAATTTGTAATACACTAGATTTGTTAAAATGTAACATTCTAAATATTTATTTAAATAACTGAAAAATTATCATAACAAATTTACTGGTATTAAATGCACTAATGTATTACTTACGATATATATATAATACTTTTAAGAATGTATAACAGTAAATGTCAACTTTTTATTAAAATTTTAATTGTGTTTAAACAAATGTCAGAATCTTTTTATTTTTATTCCAAAAGAATCAAATTTGATCTAAATTGTAAAACCCAACTTTCATAAATAATATTTTTTTAGTTTACATTATGAATAACCATAATAATCCAATTTTGAAGAACTAACTTTAAATTTTGCTATCAAATTAGACGCCATCGTCGCAATCTCTTTACTTAGTAGGCAAGAGTACAAACTTCAATATATATATATATATATATATATATATATATATATATATATATATATATATATATAGGACCAAAAAACAGATATACCCGCAAAAACCTGGAAACCATTTTGTTTTAAGATCAGATAATTGTCAATATTAAAGAAAGTTGAATGTACTTGTTTTAAAACAATTAAACTAATTGAGATTGTTTCAAACATATGATCCTATCTACTCCCCCATCATTCCTTGAGTTTTCAGTGAAATAATAATTCAGTAAATTTAAAGTTAACTAACAAGCCCGATAAATTCTTTTAAAACAAAACTTTAATTTTAAAGCATTGTTAGTAAACCCTAATGATAAATTGTTTAACAAATAGTGTAGAAAAACATCTTTAAAAAATTCACAATACTATAATTATAAGAGTAAAGTTACTTCTTTTAAATGAAACATGATCTGGTATTTTTGGATGTGGAACACTCTCTTCCCTCCTCCCATTCCGGTAGTAATTTCAATTATTTATTTCAGGCTGAAACCTTCCTTGGATTGTACAGAATCTGGCATAAAATATTTCATTTCTAAATTCATTTAGCCGTTTAGAAATCAAATTTTCATTATGAATTTTAAATCCAAGACTATTAATTTTCCAACCACTAACAAATAACAATCATTAATTAATATTCACAGCTTTATACATCATTAGCTTCATTCAAGTTATTTTTAAATACTATATCATACCATCTATTTCTTAATTATTCAATGTAAAAAAAATTCTATATATTATTTCTTATCTTAACCTTCGATTTGGCCAAGTTGTCTAATGACATACTGATTCAAAATTGGACAAACTCAAAATTGTGTTTTTATCCGAATTGTTGTTTTTTTTGCAAATATTGTTCCAAGTAAAATTACTTAATCTAAAGCTACAAATACACAAATAATTAAACTGTTGGACTACAATATAATACATAATACACTCATTATGAAGTAATGGCAATTACAATATAATATTTCAAGTGAGAAATGTTGGTAGAGCATTGGCGAGTAAAGCCAAAAAGTCCTGGGTTCAATTCACAGTTTAATTTTTCAATTGAAATATTATCGAATTTTCAATACTAACTGGTAAAAACGTGTAAGTGTTAAAAATTAACAATTAAACTACAATACAGTAAGATGGTAGGGATGATAAAACATGTGATCTGTCACAAAATTAAGAACATTTTTCGTACGATGTACTTTCTATACCCCAGTTGGAATTTGAATTCGACTATAACATGTATTATTAATGGCGCAAAGTGACTGGGTATTTTCGATTACACCATTAGATTTATGTAAAGGATCTCACTTCCACTTTTAACATATGACAGCAGATTAATAACAAATAACGTCATTGGATACGTGTGATTTACAGAAGTGACATTTTTCAGGAAAACCTTTGCAATATTGGTTGATATAAAGCTCTTGGGGATATAAATATGAAAACTGTCTTCCCTTCTCTAAATCCGAAGTTGGATTAGTACAGATTTCTATTTGAATATGAGTGTTTGATGATTAAATTTTTAATTATTTAATTAAAATGGTAAGTCGAGTGGATCCTTGGCCTCAATTCTTGATTAGTGTGATTATTAGCTTATTTTTTTTTACCAGTCGGTTGGAAGAATAATTAATAGATCAAGGTTTAATGCTTTAAATGCTGTCAATAAGTGTGATTTCGTTGCTAAGAGTTTAATTAATTATTTAGGATAAGCTTCATCTAACACAGTAGAGTTAGATAGAGTTAAATAATCGTTTATTTTTCGAAGGGTGATGGAATCGGTAAAATCAACACCTGGAAATAATTTATAATATTGTAAGTCATTTTGCAATGGGTGAGAGGTGGAGGGCACATGCAGTGTTTAATTATCTATTCATCATTTTGTAATATTTAAGCCTTTTTAAGTTAATAAATATTACGAAATAGTTTTGTATAATTAATTTTTACTATTATATTGTGAAAGGAAATACTTAAAAAAATTATTTTTACTTAAATACAATATTCATAAACTTAAAACTTTATGAAAATGTGTTTTTTAGTATCTCAGAGTTTTATAATAAAGTCAGATGGTTGTATTGGGGGTTATATATTTACAACAAATATAAACAGTTACAGATTTCCGCTTTCCTTCCACAAGTACTCTTTATTTTATGCTTTTTCTTCTTTAGGTGATTATGACTGACAGAATTTTTGCTTTTACATGTCACGGAAATAATTAAGTAATAAAAATAAATATGTAATCAATAAATAATCAGTGCACTATTTAAAAGTAAAAAAAGGAAATAAGATTGCTACAAACATACAAAATCACCTCTTTTGGGGATAAAAGTGCATTTACAATATATTCTCTTCAGGAATCAACCCTTCAAGATCAGAATTTTTCAAAATTCTGAACTACAAATACCACTGAAGATTTTAAGCACAGATTAAATAAGTTATTTGGGATACAACGCACATCCACTATCTCTTATATTGTCACCAAGAACTGTACTATAGGCCTAATGGTGATTCTAGTGTTTAAAATTAATTGGTAGCTTTTTATTTACACTGAAGTCTGCTGAGTAGAACTTTAATGAGTACGACATAATTAACAGATTTTTATAACTAAAAATAATTTACCACAACCTGTGTCTTTTATTTGAAAATAAATATTCTTACTATGTAATATATAATACTTGAAAGTAAACTACAAATAAAATACAAATCATTATATTACCAAATTGGAATTACAATTATCATCACATTTGAGAAATGTTAAATATCTAATTTTAATTCTCTCTCTCTCTCTCTCTCTCTCTCTCTCTCTCTCTCTCTCTCTCTCTCTCTCTCTCTCTCTCTCTCTCTCTCTCTCTCTCTCTCTCCCCCTCTCTCTCTCTCTCTCTCTCTCTCTCTCTCTCTCTCTCTCTCTCTCTCTCTCTCTCTCTCTCTCTCTCTCTCTCTCTCTCTCTCTCTCTCTCTCTCTCTCTCTCTCTCTCTCTCTCTCTCTCTCTCTCTCTCTCTCTCTCTCTCTCTCTCTCTCTCTCTCTCTCTCTCTCTCTCTCTCTCTCTCTCTCTTAACTATATTTTTTTGTAGATACATTGCAAAAGCCAAAATATAATTAAAAAGTTTGTTTTCATTTTGTTATTTATGGTCTATTTTTGCCTTCATTTTTTGTTAAAATATATATAGAAAACATTTTTACCAATACATGGTAAAAGTCACAAATTATTGCAATATTCTTCATATTAAAAGATAGTAAATTATCATAAACATTATGATCTTCTTAACTCACCCCACCGTAAAACCAACTCTACCTTAAGATTACATACATGATGTGAATTTTGTCCCGACAAACCTTGAAGATCTAAAAGATGTCAATTAATAGCTCATATCAGTGTATTGTGTATATGTAAAGAAGCATCCTGCTGGTTATTGTAATTTTCATAATATGAAATTTATTGTGCAAGGTTACGATTTTAAAGTATCCTTAAATAATGTTTTTCCTTCTTTCCCACTTAAATTATGGGGTTGGTATCATTACATTCAGAATTACAGCTAACTTTAGTCCAGCTACACAATTTACTGGTTTGATAATTTCAAGTTCTAAAATAACATGGACGAAAACTTGTTTAAACAGACCTATATTTTAAAATTTCTCTTTAGAATTTACCAATATTTAACAAGTTTATATTTATGGGAACAGGTCCTACTAAATACAAAGGGACCACTTTCTACTTGTAGCTTCGTACAGATATAAACTGCCATAAGTAACAACGACAGACATACGGAAAATTAAAATAAATAATGAATTAATTTTTAATATTCAGGTCACTATTGAATAAGACAAAGTTTCTTATCTTATTTTGATTCACTCCGTCACGTAGCCTCTTTTTTTCTTTACCCATATCGGGATTTTTATCGCATCATCAGATATCTTACTTGCTCATCTAAGGTCGTCACTACATTAAAATAATTATGGGCAGTTTATAGGTGTGCACAATTTGGCTATCGAAAGGCAACTCCGAAGTTTATGCGCACCTACAAACTATCCCTAAATGTGTTTGTGTGTATTGTTTTTAATTTATTTTTATTTAGTGACGACCTCAGATTAGCACGTTAGATTTCTGATGATGGGATAAAAGTACCGAAACGCGTTAAAACAAAAAGAAAAAGAGGCCACGTGAAGGAATGAAAAATAAGAAACTTTGTCTTAAAAATAAATGTTTATCGGATTCATTTCGTCATTAAACATGAATATCAGTAATAAAATGGGTCAACTTTATTTGCAGTCAAGATATTTACCTTTTCTGCTTAAGTGACAAAGGCTGTGGAAACATTAATGCTTAGAATAAAATACAACGGAATGTTTTATCCGTCACCAAATAATATTCTCATAAATCAATAACAAAAGCTGTCCAAGAACACTCAAGTCCTAGTGGGTCACTGAAGTTAATGTCAGTTGTACAAACAACAGTAGGGTGGAGTACAAGGACAGCCCTGATGTATAAGGATACTGTTGTAAATCACACTGTCTTATCTTTAAGTCAATGCTTCTTCTATTCACATGTGGATTACCATGACCCTTTATTTCTTGAGAAACTGCTTGGAAAGCTTTTCAAAAACCTTTTTACACAATAGTTCTTACCATTATATGAAATATTTTATACATTAAGACAAAACAAAATAAATATTTATCAATTGTTTAGATTTTACATTGTTTTTTTTTTTAGTCATAACAGAATAAAACACAATATAAAAATCTATGAAACAAACATACATATTATCTACATAACAAATTATCTTATCTACTGTATGATAATGCTCATGCTCTATGAATACTTTTATTGTGCGCAACCTTATTATTAAACATATTTTGTAATTACTGTTATCCTAAATTTGGAACTCAGATAAAAAATTGTTTTTGTTTTTTAATAATAGTAACTCTCAATACAGGGTTTTTCTAGAGTACCTAATTTTTTCTTTGAGGTATTGTAACATTATGTAAGGTACCAAATAGCTTAGATTGCTGTAGGCTATATTAAACTATACATATTGAGACACTTATGAACAAGAAAAAACCTCTTCGGGTGTAGAGATGATAGCAGAGCTATTGAAATGTAAATAAGGTAATGTAAACGCATTATACAGTTTTGTGTAGTTGTGTTATTTTGTGGTTTGGGGTTCTTCCTTATTCATATACAATGCTCTAATGATTTATTTATAAAAATAGTATATCTTCTAAAACATCAACACTTATTTCTTCCACCTCCACAATGCTTTAACTCAATGTTTAAAGTGAAATATTAAACTACATATAAGATTTACTCCTATCAAATATTTTTGAACTCCTGTTGAGCCACGAATCACAGTGTTGACACTAACAATAGTTCACAATTAATATCACACAATTTCACTTGTCAGCCTCCACTTATATAAACGACTTTACAAAGTACGTCATTTGTTCCGACAAAAATGTTACTGTTTGTTTTTATATTTTACAGAATTGCGTGTTACGGTTTTCACATAAAGTTGCTTTATTAGTGGGGGTGGAATTTAAAGTATCTTGTGTAAACACTAAGTCCCCTACCACAATTTAGGTACAATAACACAACACAAATAAACTATGGAAAACAATAGTAACCAAGTTACCATCATCGGAGGGTTCTAAACAATCATTAACTAGATATTAGTTTAGAACCCTCCAATGATGGTAACTTGGTTAACAAAATGTACATCAGGGAACTGTAATAACATAGGCTAATAAGTTTATTTGTGTTGTGTTATTGTACCTAAATTGTGGCTGGGGACTCAGTGTTTACAATTATAAAATTCACCAAAGTGCTTATTGTTCATCTATGCATCTTGTTTTATGACATTTACAGACCCGTAGAACATGTTTCGATTGCGTGTTATGTGTTAGATATTTTAATGTATTGAAGAATCTAATGATGAAACATATTTTTCGAAACGCGTCGTATACATAAGATGAACGATGTCACAAGACTGATAACAGGTAAATTTATTTATATCTATTTGCAACTTTGACACCTATACATTTAATTTAACTCATTCTACTGTACAATCTAAATGTTTACAAAAACCTGTGTTATATTATGACATTTTGTATACAATCTATTTTTAATTGTGTTTAAATCTATCAAGTTTTACATATTTATTACCATTGTAATAAACCTAACGTATGATTACAACATTTGAAGAATTTATTCAATTGAATAAATAATAAAGTGAAACTTACGGGATTTATTACGCAAGTGCACTTAGTTTTTATTGTAGCAACAACAATTCGTAAAACATTATTTTAATACGAATTTCAGATTTAAAACAGATTACGCTTTTTGACAAGTTAGATTTAAAATTTGAATTTTATATTTACTGCATTTTTTGTCTAACGAATAATAACTAGCATATAATGTATAGACTATAGAAGATGTTTCTAGGGAGGGGGATCTCTAGAACTATCCATAGAGAAAAGAGTAAAGAGGAAATTGTCTGTTCTTTAAGAACCCTTTACCTTATCTGATGAAAGTTTTCTACTAGTCATCAGTTTATGGGATATAATAATATTAATCATTTTTATTTTATCACTTATACACTTCCTTGCAAGATAATTTTTCACTTGTAATTTAGTTAAAAAGAAGTAAAATTTTTATTACACCATAAAAACGAAATGGTACAATAAGCAAATACGAAAAATGTAATTTTAGATTAAATAAATAGTAATCCCTTAGGTTATGCCAGTTTTTAAGTGTCGTTTAAAGACAAAAAATGGCGTATAAGGTTGAATGAGTCCAAATCTAGTTAGGTCAATTTTACAAACATAACAAGTACGTACACCCATATGTGATAATTCTCAAGTATTTACATTTAAATTGGAGGTAAAATACCTTGATACAAGGCTAAGGAAGTCGCACGTCAAAATGAAGATAACCGAATTGAGTTTGAAATATAGAAGAATCCATTAGCTTTAGGGATACATTTTCTATCAAACAAATTACTTCTATACAAGCAAATCCTAAAGCCAGTCGGAATGTACGGTTTGCAACTTTGGGGGTGCGCCAAGAAATCAAATACTAAACTAATTAAAACTTTTCAAAATAAGGTACTACGAGGTATTGTTGGTACACAGTGGTATGACTGTAATAATAACATCCATAGAGACCTTAAGATTAAAACAGATGATGAAGCAATGAGGTCTGTTGCAGTGAAACACGAACTCAGATTTCACAAACAAGTACCGCTGTATAGTTGATTCTCAGAACCACAGATAAGGAGCCAAGACTCAAGAGGACGAAGCTTTTGGGCATAGTGTAGTGCTTCAGTTTTTATAACCCCAAGATTAAGCGCGAGTATTTAATCGGAGTTATTCGTAAGAATGATTTCAAAAAAAAAAGAAAAAAGTGCAACCTTTGAAATTCAATATACTAGATAAGATTCCTGTACAATCGTCGTGAAAAATATTATATATGTTTAAAAATATGTGAAATATATTTAAAAAAATTAAGTATGTAGTATAGTTGATCTATACTACCAGAATATCGTGTATTGACTTACATCAAATTTACGACACACCCTGTGTCTATATTAAAAAAAAATTACACTATGTGATTCTTATAAAAATATCAGAGGAAAATAATATAAAAACCTCTTTTAAACAAGCTCTACACTAAGTTCCATTGTGAATGTTGTAGTCTTATTAAATTGTTTCTTTTCTTCTAAGATTGCTTTTTTCTTCATTTTGTAAACTTAAATATTACCAAAGCTCTGTTGGGTTGTAAGACAATGAATAAATAAATTAAGTATTGTTTAAAATGTTTAAACCTACAAACAAATTTTAATAGAAGTCTTAAATTATGTTTTACTACATTAAATTTGTATGTATTATATTAATTAAAAAAAAAACAATATGTAAGGATTATTTAAAGTGCTTAGACCTACAAATTAAATTGTACAAAATATTTTAATTTTCGTACAAATTTAAAATAGAAGTCTTAAATTATTTTATACAAAATTGAAAGATTTAAAAATACAAAATCGAACTGTCATATTATGATGTTTTTTTAATTACTAAAATTTTCAGACAGTTATAATATACATAATAATATATTTATACAGAATTCAACTCGGTACTCACACCATTATAAATGTGTCAACACAATCACTCACACAAACACACACCACACACACCACACACGCACACTTATACGCACACACACACACTCACTCACACACACACACACACACACACACACACACACACACACACACACACACACACACACACACACACACACACACACACACACACAATCGAAGGCTAACAGTACAATAAAATATCAGATGATGGATGAGAGCTTCTTTCGTGATAACGGCACCCTGCAAAGAGAGTAAATCCGCATTCATACCAACTATAAATATACAAGGATTAGTTTAGCTTTCAGCAGTAGTCCTAATCCTAAGAGGGTATTGGTTTTTACTAAACACTCTGCAGGAGGGGTGCTGAATTACAAATTACAGTAATATATAAAACAACTAAGTTCCCCATTTGAACTACCTATCTCTAAAAAAATAATTAGTGGAAGGTGTATTAGCCACTATTGACGTTCTTATTTAGAATAGTTTGCTCAATATCTGTTTAGTGTTATGTGAATGATGCCTAAAGTTCAGTACTCTGTTATTCCCTGAATTGTTCACTACATCTTGTCAGGTTCAAAATCTTTATAAATACCTATTTTATATCAGAGGTAATGATACAAAATTACAACTTTGGAATTGTTGTTGCTGTTACATTCTAACATATAATTTAATGTAGAAAATTATGGGATGATTTAAAAAGCCGATGTCTAGTTTTTACGGCATATATCCGTTTTTGAGGTTCCTTGAATCCAAAATAAACGGAATAATATGTGGTTTCTGGAATAATATCTATCTGACCATGTGGAATGTCAGCATATTTTGATGATTTATTGGAACGTTTGCTCACTTATTTATAACTAAAATTTGTATGGTTGCTGCCATAAAAGTAAACCACGAAATTACACTTTTCGCACATCGGTGAAAAAAAGTTTGTTCATGAGTAACCACTGCGGACCAAATAAATCTATTGGTTGCCATTTCTTCAAAAATGCCATTTTGTAAGTTATCAGTAAAAAAAAAGAGAGAAAAAAGTTCTTGAGGCTGTTGTATAATACGTAACTATTTCTTATTTTGGGGTTTACAGATTTTATTCAAATTTTTGGTGAATTGTATTACCCAAACTTGTACACAAAATTCAGGGATAGTTGTAAAAACCTTCATGCCGTCAACACTAAATATGTCTTGTGACCATTTGAACCAAGTAGAATTGATAAATATATCAAATAACTAGAGAAGAGAGGAAATCGTGGGAAAATGTGGATCGTGGTAAATCAAGATCAAACAACGATTTTAAACTAATAAATATAAAATATAATAAACTAAAACAATAATAAAGGAACAATAAAGCAATAAAGCTAAAGTTTTAAAACTATTTTAATAATTTAAATGATTTACAATTATTTCGCCTTGCGGCATTATCGGGCAACTGATATAATATTGAATAATTGAATATTGAAATAATTTTGAAACTTGAGTTTTATTGCTTTATTAATCCTTTAATATGGAATTTAAACAAGAAATATCTGCTGTTACATTAAATATAAAACAATAAAAATATTTTTTTAAATGGAAAAAATATCTAAAATTTTAAAGACGAAAGTGAAAATGAAAGGTAATTCCCCAAAACCACAAAAAACACTAACAACACAAAGACTGTATAGTTATATTTATTCTACCTTGTGCACATTTCACTATCACTGCCATCATCTTCAGAGGTACAATACACACTAACTCTAATAACTACAATTACTTTATTTTATTGTAGTAATTGTAATATTTGGCAGTATTAATTGTAGTTATTAAGGTTAGAGTGTGTTGTACCTTTGAAGATGATAGCAGAAATGTACATAAGTAGAATAATCATAACTATACAGTCTTTGTATTGTTTTGTTTTATTGTGGTTTTGGTTAATTTCGTTTCATTTTGTTTTCACCACATTTCTCTAGTGGGTCATGTGAGCAAAAATTAAAGTAAATTGTGAAAATAACACAAATAATTTTTTTACAAACGAGACGGGTGTTGAAAAATATGTTTTTTTTTTTAAATATATAAATTTTGTGCAGTTTACTTTTAAAATAAGAAAAATGAAGAATAGAAATAAAAGTAAATGTAAAGCTGGAATAAAAAAAATATGAGATTACAGAAATATTTTATTTAGGGTTTGAAATTATTATAAAATAAAAGAATTTTTAAGTTATATATACCGTAAAGCATATCTCTGTTTTTATTTATCCCTACTTCAACTGTAAGAACCTGAGATACAGCCAAGCGAAGTTATCTTTAAGAAATTATTAATATAAACCATTTAACTTATATACAGTGTGAGTCAAAAGTATGGATACACCCTGTTAAATTTTAAATGGATAAAGATATAAAAATGAAAGTCAGGACACCTTCCTAGGAAATAAAAGTGAACGTTTTAGTCACTATTACAACTTTGCTCATTTCCCCAAAAAGGGATTTTTGGGGGGGCAGCTCAAATTTTTTAAATATAAAGACCCATTAAGTGACACATCATTTTAAAGTCCTTGATTAAAGAAGAAGAACAGTGGAAACTAGAGCTTTCTATCTCAACCCAGTACAAAATGGCAGCTCATTGGTTGTCTATTGGGGTTATTTACCACCTGAATGTGGATGTTCATATTTTGTCTCAATGAAGTTTTACTTAATTTCAATGAGCTGCCATTTTGTACTGGGTTGAGATAGAAAGCTCTGGTTTCCACTGTTCTCCTTCTTTAATCAAGGACTTTAAAATGAGGCGTCACTTAATGGGTCTTTATATTTAAAAAATTTGAGCTGCCCCCCAAAAATCCCATTTTGGGGAAATGGGCAAAGTTGTAATAGTGACTAAAAAGTTCACTTTTATTTCCTAGACAGGTGTTCTGAGTTTCATTTTTCCATCTTTATCCATTTAAAATTTAACAGGGTGTATCCATACTTTTGACTCACACTGTATAGTACATTCACTTAATTGTAGTTAGTGTCCTTTCAAAGCTTTACAAAATTATACCTACTAAATCTAAAAGGTCTAAAAGAAACCTATTAAGTCTTGAAATGTGTATTCTACAAGTGAAATACAATTTGGGTCCTATTTCATTTTTTTGTTAACCCGAATTCCGTCATTTTCACTTGTTTTACAAGTACATTTTTTCACTGCTACAAATAGCGTTTTGTTAGCTTAGTATTTTATTTGTAAAACTATTGTATGAAAAAATGTGTGCAATGATAAAACCGTTTATTTGTGTAGTAATATTTGTGTTAGTACAATTTACCGTAAAGTTACATCTGCAAATTTGGCTTAATTTAGCGTCCAATTAATTACTCAAATATTATATACAATTTTAAACTGTTAATATTTTCACCATTATAAAGCATCAAATTTCAACATAGAGTTTTAATTTTTACGTCCACTTTTACATTGAAGTCGACAAAATTAGACGGACGGTATGTAAAATGATTTTTTCCTTTCTCTACTCAGACATTTATGTAGATTAGTCTAAGAACAGAATTGAGTTTATTTGTCGATAATACTTGTAGAACTCTTTACTAGATACGATGGTCAAGTAAAAAAAATCGATATATTCTCAAATTTATTGTAAAATATTTTACATATTGCGAAAGCTGTACAGATTTTAAATAATCCTTCAAAATATCATTATCTTCACATAGTTATTTTACCTCCAAGACAAAGTGAAGAGACCTTAACAATACTAAACATTATTCCTAGTAATAATTTATCTGATTACAAAACAATACATTCGGAGCATAAGGTATAGAGTTTTGAAATTTATGTGGGTAAATTGTGAAATGAATTGTATAAGGCTAATTTATGAGATTCAACCTGCATTGTAGATAATCCTACTTGTAACAATAGGGACTCTGAGAGACTATGTTTCTATCTAATATTAAACTAAATCTTCTCATGACTTGAATAATTTGAACACAAAGCTATCTTCATTGCGTAAATTGTAAAAATTAAATTACAATTTAAAGACATATTTAAAACATAAAGACAATTTTAATACTATTCGTTCAGTCTTAGATTACTTACGTCAATAATTAGTGATACAATCAACTAACAATTTAAATTAATCCTCACTTCCTCCCCCAATTATTGACAGTGAAACAATATTAACGTTTTAATGATTTTCATTTTCTTCAGCGTATAAAATGAAAAGGGAATTAAAATCACCGCATTCTTAGAAACTTGTAAACTTTACTGCTTGTTCTTTTTTCTCTTGTTTTAAATTAAATTAGCTTACTTTAACAAACATGAAAATGTAATAGTCACAAGATTTGGACAAATAAATCAAACTGATAAGGAAATTCAGTTCTATATGTACGATTTTGTGACTGTTATAGTGGTGACATACAAATTTTAGATTCTCCTAACATACACATTCTTAATTGTTCTAACATACAAATTTTAGACTCTGCTACCGAACTCATTCATGACTGTGCTATCACACACGTGATTGTGCTAACACATACACATGGCACAATTTATTTTAGGGATTCCCTTGGTGAATAAATTTATATATTAAAATAAACTAAATTTACTTTGTATGCAGCTGCCGTAGTTATTCTGAATAATGTCTGTTATTTAAGTGAATATTCTCAACGTCTTTTTTAAAGAGATAATATTTGTTAACCTAATTGGCAATGCTGTTATAATTCACACACAAAATCAATTATGCCAAGATTTGTATATCTTTCGATTCGAAGTATTTAACAGTGATCCAACATTACGATATATAAAGTGCACAGCTGATAATAACTTTTTATTTTAACATCATAAATTTTAATCATCTATTGATGTATTTCGTACTTTTTATTATCCTCCCATAAATATTTTCTGTTGCATGCAATTTCTAATGAGCAATAAATTATATAGTTGTAGCAAAATATAGCTTGCTGCAAAAGTGTAAAAACTTCATGTAAATAATAGAGGTTTTGCAAATATAAAAGCCGCTTAAAGAACAGTTAGCTAATGAGTATATGACAGAGAAAACACTAAAATTAAACTCTTTAATTATAAGAGAATTTCCATAAGAATGTTGCTAATGTAATTTTTCCATAACCTAACACTGCCAAAATTTGACCTCTTTGTAGCTAATTGTTTACATTTTATGAATACACTACATATATCCTTACTACTTTCAGTTATGTTCTGTCTTAACAAATACAAAGTTGTCTTACTTTTACATTTATTTGCATTACATAAACACATTAAGGAAATTTTAATGTATAACAAATTCATTCAAATCTAATTAATACTGCTTTCATTTTATAATTTAACATTTGTAGATATCTAATAATTCCTGTCTAGTACAGTTTAGTGAGCAGTAATAATTGTTTTGAGAATTTTTCTTTTTGTTTTATTATGTTTTGTTGATATGTGTTGATACAGATTTATCTTCACAACTATATTCTACAACTATTGAAAGTGTTTGAAGAGTCTAAAAGAATTATTTTGCAAGTTCATTAGTAATTTTAGGTTAAACTTTTTGTAATGTGAAGACAACATTTCTCATTCTTGATTATTTTACTCAAAAATGTATCATTGAAGTAAATGAATAAATTCATAGTTCGTTTTAACGTACATTTCTTTAAACAATGGTACATATCAAGTAGTGTTATTAATATTAATATTTGTGGTGAATTTTTAAAAATAATAATTTGTAGACATTTTTCCATCATAATAATTGATTGTTCAACATGAAATTTTTTTTAATTGATTAATTTTTTTTATCACCATTTATTCACACCTACATTAGAAAACTATTGAAAATGTTGAAAAATATTAATTTGTTATATGGTATAAATAGGCGTGCCTGTGGCCTTTTTACTTCATTTTTGATTCCCAACAAAACTCCAAAACCTTTACATCTACCATTTTTTCATTACATAAATATATTCTATCCACCTTTCTGAGAAAAATAATATATAATAAGTTGTTTTTTCCAAAATATTACTACTTATTTATGTAAAACAAATACATTAATAAACTGCACAAAATGGCCTGCCAGTTACAAAGTTAATAATTTACCAGTTGTAGGGTAATTTAAACAAGGCTGCATCTCTGTTAAACTGCATGCTAAAGCATATTATCTTCACAATTTAGTTTCACAAATTGCTTTTCTATGGAAATTTATTTTATTCCTATTAAATCACTATTTACATGAAACTAATTGAATTTACACAAGGTTCTAACATCGATTTGAAATAGAAAGACTTGTTTAACTTACTCATGATAAAATAAGACAAGATTAATGGAATTCGTAAGGACTTTGTTGAAAACAGATTGTCAGTGGACTGTGAGGGAATCATAAAAGTTCGTAAAAACTAAAAAAATTAAAAAAAAAATTAAGTTTAAGCTGATTGTTTTTGGTTTATTTTAATAAAAGGTGAAACAAGCTTGTTCCCAACTATTCTAAATTATAATTTCACCTGAGTTTACGTGTACAAACTGTATTTTGAGTATAATTGACGTCATTTTGATCTATTTCTTATTCTTCTTTAAAATTATAATTCAACTTTTTACAACCTATCCAGATACACATCATTTAAATCTGTTCTAGAATTGATATTAAAAGTTGGTTAGTCTTTGAACCTACGCTACAAATTTTACAAACTACATTATGTATATCGTTAAAGTAACTCATTTTTATAATAGTGGCGCAATTCCAAACTTGATACGAATTGAATGTTAGTAACTGACTGCAACTAAATCATGCTACTGCATATGTTGGATGCAGTTGAATAAGAGTTTGGGGACGGTTAATTGTCTAGTCGATTTATATTTCCCCTAAAATTCTCCACGCCAAAATAATACACAACACATTCATGGCAGCTGAAATTTATTATTAGAGAATGTATCACGGAATGAGTTGGGTGTGTCATTAAACATGTTAAGTTGTCCGTTACTGAGAATACTGGACATTCCCTGCAAATATTAGAATAATAATATTTCAATAATGATTATATTCCTGTACAATTTAATTAGTATATTTTACATTCTATGTTTCATAATTTCATATACTTTTCTAAGTTATTCATTTAACATAAGAGTATTCTATATTTAGCGTTTTTTTTTGTTTTTTTTTTTTTTTCATAAATATACTATGAGAAAAATAATTGGTCACTATTTTTATTCTTCAGTGGTTATTTTTTGAAAAAGCTATAAAAACACTACTGTGCAACCATTGGTAAGTGAATTACATAAAGTTGAATTTACCGACGTAAATTAAATTGAGTGATATATACTTAAATCTTTAAATCTTGTGACAATAACAACTAAAAGAAAATTGTTGTTCGATAGTAAATGAGAGAAAAAATTAATTTCAATCATCTCTGACCGGCATGTATAAAAAGTCACACAAAACAATATTGTTCTCATTATGCTTCCAATTTACTTGTAAGGTTCTGAATATATTTTCAAGAAAGAAGGATTTAGGAATATTTTCGTGAAGTTAAAAAAGTTTACATTCAAATTTTTCTCCTCAGAGTGATCATAAAATTTTCAAAAATTGAGTATTACTACATTTCTAATAACGTGGTACTAAAATGTCACTAAATTTCAGACACTAAAATGTTCGAGTCAAAGTAACCAAAGCATGTTCAACCAATGTGTACACAGTGCAATTTATGTGAACGGCAGTAGCAATATAATTATTTTATTTATGTTTTCTTCTTTTAAATCTTTATTCCTTTTTGTTTAAAGAAATTATTTTTAATATCTCAGGAGTTTGATGTGATACCACCCACTGATTTCTTCCATTAATTCTAGTTACTACTCTGCCTGAATGTTTTCTAACCCTTTACGCTAATATTAGTATTTATTCTTTCTTCAGCCCGTTTCTTTTATGACAGGCAATTTTAATCTAAGAGATCATAACAAATCATTCTAACTTATTGTGTTCTTACTGAGCTATAATGTAAATTAAAATTATCAAATGGTGTAATATAACACAAAATTATAGCAAAAATAATTAATATAGTTAATTACCTTAGAGGTTGTCCTCAGTCCGTATATTAGTTATGAGGACAACCTCTAAGGTAATTAACTATATTGTATATTAAACAGTCCAAGGCAACACATCATACTTTTTAAAACAAAAATAATTATTGTAAAATTCCAAATGAGCAATGTGTGGTGAATTTAAACACTTTAAAACACTGAAACCCCTACCACAAGTTTGGTACAATAACACACTTATTATATAATACACTTAACCTACTATTTTATGTTGATTTCAACGAAATTTCAATTAAATCGTTATAGTTGATTTTGAGAAATTACGTCTTTTATAACGTTCTATATGGTTATAAACAATGGTACAAAAAATAACATTTGAAAATATTCAACTTTCACGTTTTATAAATATATGGAATAATCTGTGTTTTGTAAAAACATGGGTTACTCTGTAAATAACTGAGGAGAAGATGTTTCCAATATCTAGTCTTAAGTTTTTATTCTTGAGATGCACAAGAGATACTAAGCTGTTTCAACTTTTTTCTCACACTCTGTATACAAACAGCTATAACTTATCCATTACACATATTTTCATTTCCATATAAACATCTAAAACCGTATTTTACCATCAAAGTTACAACTTGAACTGACACAAAAAATAGGAAAAATAATAAAAAATCCAATACTTTAAATTTGTAAGGCGTGTCTCGTTTGGAATTTTCGTAATTTGACAAGTCAATATTAACACAGTAAATAAATAGACGAAATCAATATAACCAGATAAAATGAAAAGCTGTGTAAACTGCCCGTGTTTACTTTTCAATTGTAACATGAAAAACAAGTAGTAGCATGAAATCATTCAAAAACATTCATAGCAGCATCGTTAATTTCACGTTTATTGACGCGTTTCGGATATACTCCATTCTCAAAACACTTTATAGTACTGATCATCCTACTCTTGGACTCGTTATTTTAAGCAACTCTTTGCTTCCACTTTCCCCCTCCTTTCTCCTTAATGGCTAATCCAAAGGTGGTTTAACTGGTTTCTGGTTAGTCACTCCCCCTCACTATACCCATATTTCCGGTTTCTGGGCCCTCTCTTTTGCAAAACCTCTTCGAATTTAAAAAAAATAACGTCTTGCTGTCAATTCATTTGTTCATTAATAATTATTTATTGTTTTAATTTTTATTTGTATATTTCCATACACTCTAATTTTAGTCTCTTTCCCTTTTCTTCATAATGTAAAAATTTCATGGATTCTTTCATTTCTCTTATTAAATATGTGGCATAATTAGAATCTTTTCATATTTAAAAGACATTTAAAAGACAAATTTCGTACACCCCATTTTTAATATATTTATCTTTCGTCTCAATGTTATCACATTGAATGTAATTGATACAAATGATGAATAAAAATGATATACAAAATATCTCTGTTGTTTTGTGTGATGTTAAAATCAAATTTTGACTATTAAGACGTCTTCCTATGGACACAGACCACGATCTATTAGCAGTAGTATTTTTATAATTCCACCCCCTCCTTATTTTACATTTATCTTGTTGACTAATTTGGTTATATTCATTTCTGAGTTAATTTTTGTGTAATTCTGAAGTTGAAAGTGTAGGATTAAAAATTGGTTCTCTCTTGATGTTTGATTCAAGCATTTGAGATTATTTATGGTTTTGAAAACAGATCTTTATTTTTAACAATTTCAATAAATAAAATTGGTTGTGTTTTGAAGTGTTAACCAAAAATAAATACTCCTATTTGATATTACAAAACGTGCAATATATAATATCGTTACCGTGGGTAGAGTTAACTTAATGCATTGATGTGTAACAACGATACTAATATAACACCTTTAATGCACGGTGCTTCGAACACTCCACATCACGGATATACCACAATTTTTTTATGAAATATAATATAATTTTTTAATGAACAGTGTGGAATTAAGTGAATTCTGTAACACCGAGTGGATCAGTCTGTAATACCCTCCTCGTTTATATTTTACAAATAAGTTTTGATCAATTGTTTTGTCCGTAATATTAATACATAAAAAAGAGAACAAATTGTGTCACTGGTACCTTCTTATTGAGTAAAACTTTCTGAAATAAATCACACATTATTATTGAACACATTTTCATGCCACTTATAGAAGGAAAAATTAAATAAGTTTAGACAAGGATTTTGTATTTATAACCTAAAATATGATTTTATTTTCACTCTAAGAGGTTGTTTAATTTACTTAATCAAACGCGTTTCAACGACAAAGTCGCCATCTTCAGTAACTCATCTGAGTTATAGTTTAGTTATTGTAGCTCATGTATCACTGAGGATGGCGACTTTGTCGTTACAACGCGTTTGATTAAGTAAACTTAATTTTTATGAGATCTTGTTTTCGAGTTTTATTATATCGAGAGCTAAATGATCTAATCAAATTTAAAATGTCTTTTGTTCATTCATGTAATCAGGGACTACATTATTATTGCAAGTATCATATTTAAACATAGGAGGTACTAAAAAATTGTATAATATAAACTAGGGTCGTATGATCACTTAATTAACTCCCATTCAAGAAAACACCTTGTTAATTTGAGTTTAGTACCTCCTCGTTAATCCCAGATGTCTGCCGGTCATAGTTAAAAAGTGTTTCATTTTTATAAAACTGGTACATTTGGTGTTATATATATATATATATATATATATATATATATATATATATATAACTATTTACACAAAAGTCTATTTAGGGTTACTCTTACACTTCAATCTACAAATATTTGTGTCTCATTCCTCCCCCAACGTCCGTGTTCTGTAACCAATACTCAAACTTTATTTCTATTAGACTGCCATTGTAATAAAATTATAATTCCACAGATTGGACTGTATCCATTATAGAATTATACAAAACTAAAGTTATAGTTTGGAGAATCAAAAGTATGACAAACTTTACTAATGCATTATCATCATAATACATTAAAATGTTTGAGTTAAATTTTGGAACTATGGAACAGTGTCATTTTTTGACAATCATTCAAGTAGTTAAACATGACTACTTGAATGTGTTAAACCTGCCGCTTCCTAGATATTTCCTCACTTTACCATTCAGGTTATTTTAATATTTTGAAGTTCCATAAAGTTGTCATTTTTAGGGTGCAACTTATGGATTTTAAGCAACTGGTAGCAGCTTCAAGATATAGTAAATTAAACTTCAGCAATTATCAGACAAATTATAGAATTATTGGACTTTAATTATTACAGCCATGACGTCTACATTTGTCTCCAAAATTTACAGAGTGACGTCATTTTTCTTACTATGTTATAAACAAGAAATACGAAGAATTTTATAAAGGCTCAAACAGATCGTCTTTCCATTCTCTTTCATTTAGAACCAATAAACTACTTTTCAATATAAATAAAATTAGACAGTTCGCAAAAGACTTCTTATCTACTATTTGTTTCATTTTTCAAAAGTACTTTTTCTAATGTTTGCAACATATTTAGTTATAACTGGAATAATATTATTGAATAAACACTAACTAGATTTGTTTAATCTGATTCAAGTCATTTTGTCTAAACCTAACTTTGTGAAAAATAAAAAAATATTAGTACCAAAAAAACTGCTAAAATGTTTAAACAAATTAACATTTAATCACAATTTTAAAAATAAACTTTATGTAATTAGAATAAAAACTGCTAAATTCAAAAATAAAATAGACACACATTTCTGTGCATATTATGATTGTTGTACATTTCATCTTCATGGTTCTAGATGGCACAATGACAAATTTTGTAGTACTTATTTTTAATACGGAAATGTTTTTACTATCCAAACCAGACTGTATAGTTTTTTAAGCTGTAGAAATTGCTGACCAGGGATATTCCACAGTTCTACAAATCACAGATCAATATATACCGCAGTTGGGGTTTATTAATTAACAACAATGAGCGTTCAGTCACTCAACCCAAGAGTATGATGACGTATTTAAAAAAAATTAATATGTTATAATACCTGTTTATATTTTATAATTCTTTCTTTAATATATATAAAATGTCTTTTTAACTTTTGTAAATAACTTAAATTACTGGATCGGATGTCCTTCACTCTCAACTCTCACTGTAAGATTACTCAATAAAAAACTAATTAACATATTAGAGGATTGTTTATTCAATCTGTGATCTTATGTCATAATGTAGATTGTCATAGATACAAATGATATTGATTTACCAAGTTATAGTTATTTTCAGTTGTGCGGGTTTTTTGTGAACATTAAATGTACATGCAAGCTAGACAGTATTGCTTCATAAACTTAAGTGTATACCCATGCGCAATCTACACGAATCTGTATTTAAAAAACATTTTAGTATTATTAATATATTCATTAAATAAATAAAGTAAAACAAAGAGGCATTTTTAAAAATTTCAAATAATAAAAGACTTTGAAATGTGTTCTATTTATGTAGTTTCAAAACCATATTTCGATATGTGATATTTCTTGACGATTTAACTCGAATCCTTTATTGTAATCTGGTTTAATTTAATTCTGTCACAGTTTTAATTTGAATGCAATAGTAAACACTTTTGCAGCCATGTACATGATACCTTGTCTAAATGATACCTTGTAAAATCGGTCTTTCCTATATCGAACAGATATTTTTAAAAAGATAACCCTTGAAAACATTGATATAATGACAGTACTGTGAAAGAAAAGGTTTTCTAGTCCAGTTAGTATATTCTTTCCTGAAAAAAAGAACCAATCAACCAAATAATTTGGATCTGCATTATTTAAACTATAACTAGTACCCAAATATGTATATTTTACAGATTTCATTAAGCCGGTGTGTCTGTAAACTAGAAAATAACTAACGAAAAAATTAATTTTCAACTTACAAAATGTAGATTCTTTTTCCTGAATTTATTCTTTTTTAATTGATAAATATCAAGGAACATTATACATACCAAATACAGGTTTTATTATTGTATAAATCACATACCCTAACCAACTAGCTTACAATAATTTATTAAAAATAACTAGTTTTACCTACTTTTTAATCACAGCTTATGTTTTAGTCTGTTCTAATAATGCACGAACATTCAGATCAGAGTCAAAAATGTTAATTAAAGATTCAATGAAACTGAAATAAGACATTAATAATATTATGATCTGTTTAATTTACATAATATAAGAATATTTTAGAGAAAATACAGATACAGAGCTAGACACCTTGCATAAATATGTGTTCGCTATCAGGCTACCAAACAAACAAATTGGAAAGATTTTCCCTAAGAAAAAACTTCATTTCCTTCAAATTATTGACGTTTAATATTTGTCTAAATAATATTCTACTTATCGTCTTCACATTTATGTCGCTGGATGGAATTTATTTCTGTTTCAGAAGTTTTCGTCCTTGTTTCATTATAAAACTATGCTGAACAGCGTTAGATAGCCACAACAAGCAAGGAAATTTCCCCTGCGAGTCGACCTCGCTATGTAAGTTATTTGACTTAACAAACAAGCAAGCTCGTTAACATGGCAACCAGGTGTCAACTGGCATGCAACAAGGTAAAAAGAAAACGATTTTAGCTTTTATTAGCTCAAAGGTACAAATTGTGAACAATAAATATTGAAAATTCTATAATTTAAATTTTTAATATCGTTTACCGGAATTTACGGAATTGTTTTAGAAATAAAATATCGTATATAATCGTAAAATTAATTTTAACTTTATCCAATTTAATTCGCCAATTCATTAAAAAAATAATAATAACACATTTTTTGTAAATTTAATAAATGATTTAATTTTACTTTTACAACCTGTGGATAAACATTAAATTTATCAAAAATTAAAATTAAACATATTTTGAAATGAATTATGATATTCATAATTCAGGGAAGCGAAAATAGAAATTATAGATTTGACAATTAATTAAATATCGTACCCGGTGTTAGCCACATATAAATATTGTATGGTCATAATTATTAACATAATCTCTTTGCGTTTAAAATGAAACTAACGTAGACATATTCCATAAATTTCGACATCTGCAGTTTTTCACTTATATTTCTGTGTCCAATAGTCATTCTTAGTTACTCAAATATATTTGTTCTAACATCATTTCCAAATAAAGTTTTCATTCGCTATCCTATTGACTTTGACTCAGCGTGATATGTAGTTATTAACAAAGAGTTAGTTCATTTGTATTTTATCACTGCCACAATTTTGCTGCTAAACATGTGATGATTATTTGATCAAAATCTCTTTCGTTTGATTGGTAAGAAGTGAAATTTCAGTAACAATATTACGCGTCTTCAAAACTGATATTGAAAAAAATAGTATTACGAGCATTCAATTTCGAATTTTACGAGCATTCAAGTCTAAAATATCCCAAATTAGACATATTAAGAAGACGAGTGTGAAAAAAAAACAAATCTATATATTTGACCTCGTAAATGTTTCTTCGAAATACCTGAGAATTTAATAATTTTGAAAATCTAGTAATATATTTGTTTTCATAATTACACAACTTCTATAATACTTAAAGTAAAGTCTAAATACATAACAAGCAGATATGATAATAGACGTTAGTTCCAACAAAAGAACCAAAACATTCCTTCATCATTCATTTAGATATCAGGAAAATTTTAAAAGTATATCGGTAATTAAATTTTTGAGGTTATGTTCTTTTAAATACAAAACTATGTAAATTAATTATCTTGAATGAATTCCGCTTCATTTAACAAATACCCGTCCCTAGAATTATATTTTAACGTAAATTATTTGGAAATTCTTCTATTTAATTACTAAGCGAAACATACTGCCTTTAAATGTACTGTAGTGGAATATTTTAACAGATGTGAAGAAGAGCAATCATTCTCCTCTCCCCATTGCGAAGCAATAGAATTTAATTTCAAATCTAAGTTTATCCGTTTTCATACGATTAATTAAAATATAATAGTAACAAACTAACCTCTTAATTATTTTGTAAAAATTACCTAATTCAAAACGTTTCTCATAAACTTCAAGATTGTACAAGATAAATAAAATATATTGTGTAAATATTACTACAATAATTTTGTGTTATTCTTCGACCCAAGTATCCTAATAAACGAACAGGATAAAAATAAACGAACTTTGAACTTTATGACTATTTAAAATGATAGTTCGTCCTTGTTTGTTAATACTAGTTTTTTAAATAAATAATTTGTATCTCTAGAACGGCTCAACCGATTGACTAAATATTTTGCACTGTACTCATCAATGTATAGACTCAGTATGAAAAAATAATCAACTTGTTCAATAATACTTTTAAAAATGGCGGTTATTAAAATTTTTTAATTGAAAACAACTCGTTTCAATTTATTTGTACCGGTAATTAAAATTATTTTGGAAGAAGTTATTTATTTTTCAAACTAGGTGTTTAAATTGTTAAGTACCGTTAAGAATTTCAACTCAATCGGTTAAGCCGTTCTAGAGAAACAAATTATTTAGTAATCAAAACAATATGACAAATAGTTGGTAAGAGAAGACTTTCTAGATATATATTTCTAGAAAGTTTTCTTTGTTTTTACCCATATAACTACCCTCTGAATTCTCTTCGCGCGTTGTAGAAGCACCATCTATAAACTGTTATTAAATATTGGGTGATTAGTTATTATTTTTCTTGACATAAATTTAACCAAAAAAAACAACTGTACTTAACCAGGTGACTTAAAAGTCAAGAGTTCATCTCATTTAATCGATGCATCACACATGGTAAAATCCATAGTATCTAAATATATGGCTCAAGTGTTCTAGTGCCAAATCATGTTATAGAATAGTTTGATATGTTAATTATAGCTGCAGCTACAGCATATCAACTTTAACGTAAACATTCACTTTAACGCTATCCGACACCAATTTAACAGTCAAATGCGCTTTTTTTTGTACCGTAGTTCCAGAATTGGACTTGTTCATAAGTTTATTGACAACGCACGTTGAACGACAGTTTAAAGAGGAAATCGGGTACGGGGTAATTCTCTTCAATTTGTAGTAAAATTTCCTTATTTGTCCTTGAACAAAAACAAAAGTTTTTGTCCTTGCTTCATTTGCGCTGGAAAGCTGCTTAGTTTTGCAGTTTATATAACTTATCAAACAAGCAGGATTTTTGGCAAATTACTAGCTGGTACACTACCATGGCGTATTACTACCATTTTACTATGGAAATACAGCACTTAAAATATCAGAAATACTGGGGATTGTGATATTTTTTTTTAATTAAAAGGAACTTACATTGTTATTCAAAAAATAAGACCTAATACACAGTAGATCTAATTTATAAAAAACACTTTTGTTGGAATTTATTAGTGTATAGATTTAAACACTTTCTGGAATGCAATGGTCATTTGTATTATTTGTTCGATAGATGAAACATCTGCTTAGTCTGTAGAACCGATTGGACTGTGACAAATAATATATTCATAATGCATTCGCAATCAAGTGACTTTGCTATGCAACTCTACTGTACTCTCGTTAATATAAAACAAAAACAGAATTATTTATTATTCATTTTTTAATAGAGACACGTTTCCATTTAAATAATAACGTTTTCTGTAACAAATCTCTCGATACATTTCAGTTGAACGTGTGTACACGCGAAATTGTAGTATAAAGTTTTTTTCCAGCTGACACAGCTTTTAAATTACCAACTAACACTAAAACTTGCCGAACAAACTTTGCGATAAGTTTTTATTTTAATAATGATCACAATATTTGTTTCTTTTTAATTGGATACGTGAATAATTTACACTCAAACTCAGATTGTCACTTACAAATTGCTTAAAAAGTCCAGCATAGAATGAAAACACATGTAGATGTTACACACAGTCGTTTCAACAAATGTTACTTTACAGATCTATAATAGAAGTGACTACCACTCGACGCAACTGTGTGCTTTGATGAATGGTTGTTTACTACAAGTCAATTATAAACTAAGTGGGGTTTAACTTCTTTAAGCTGTCGAAGGGGTAAAGTGTACTTTACTTTAAAACTTTCTTTAACACGTGATTATCAAGCAAACACAGTATTACTTACCTAACGAATCATACGTTTGATTTTATATAAGTATAAATACTTGGAACTTGTGTGTACAATCTATTGTTAGGATAAATTCAACGTAATACACCTTATAGGATTAATTTATATTTTTACTTTTTTTAATTGATGTCAGTTACAAATTTCCAACGTCCTAGGACTTAATACTTGTCGTCTCGATAAAAAATTTCAATGATTAATAAAATTAGAAAGAAATCATAATCAATAAAGAAATAAACATGAAACTTCTATCTACAGTAAAAAAGAATAGACGTTTTTTCATTTCATTAAATAATCAGATAATTCGATTTTCTGTTTTTCATAGAAGTTGAAATCTAAACAATTACTTTAAGTTCAAATTTCGAGAGTTCACTTTTGATGAAATAAGGCTAAATTGAAAGACAGTATGAAAAGATTTGATGTTAATTTAGTTGTTTTATCTGTAAATGTGAGGTTTTGGTAAATTATAGTTTGATTAATTGATTGTAATTTTGTGAAACATTTATTTAATGAAGGGATAGAATGAAACTTGGAAGTCTGGATGAGTTAATTTGGTTTTCTCGAATTTTGTGTACATGACCAGTCAGTATCAGAATGAGTAAATACAAACAAAAATATTACTTGTACAATTGTAATTACATCTTAACCTAACCTAACATTAAATTTAGAATTGTAAACAAAATTAAAAAATGCAACTCGAGATCTGGCTAAGATATGTATATTATAAAGTAATAAAACTGCATTATTAATGTGGGAGATTTAATACATTTTTCAATAATGTAAGAAATTTGAAAATAAAAAAATAATAAAATGGTGTCAAAAATTTTAAGACCTCCAAGTAAGACAATATAAAAATGTTCAGGGAATTTCCATTTGACTTTTTTAATATTTGAAATACTTCTCAAGTAAAACAACTGGCACACTTATATTAATCACCATGTACACGAAAAGTGTCTATGAAAAATTCAATACTGTGATTATTTATAAAAGTAGTTATAAAATTTGAAAAAAAACATATGTTCTCAGTTATTAGCGACAAATATATATATATATATATATATATATATATATATATATATATATATATATATATATATATATATAAAAGAGCTCAAACTTCTCATGTTTTCCTTTCAAGATAATAAACGTTCAGATTTTTATAAATATATAAAATCATCAAACACTATAAAAACAATAAACGCCTTTTGATTTCTTGGAGTAAGAAGCATGTCTGATTTATTGTATACACCATACAAAGGAGTATATATATAAGTTT
This sequence comes from Aphrophora alni, assembly GCA_963513935.1. Taxonomy (NCBI): domain Eukaryota; kingdom Metazoa; phylum Arthropoda; class Insecta; order Hemiptera; family Aphrophoridae; genus Aphrophora; species Aphrophora alni. The sequence continues at coordinate 9,556,527 of OY740767.1, read as the reverse complement.
ATCACACAATTTACCTTATCTGCCACTTCTTCAATATGTTTTGTAATGAACTCTTTTCTTAAAACTTAACAGTTACTGCATGCCTTTATTTTGACCTAAAAAACTTATTTTATTATTTCCAATAAACTTAAAGCATATTGCAGATTGTAAAGTAACTCTGTACATTTAACAGTATTGAATTCTAATTTCTTGTGAAAACACACTTTATTAACTTTACACATAGTTGAAATTATCTTATTTACAATACTAAGGTAAAACCGATACTGACATTTGTACTCTAGTATTTATTGTTGTAAAGTATTTTGAAAAAAGTAACTATAGACATGGTGTATACTCATCAAAACTCTTGTTGAAACAAGGATGTTTGATTTTGTTTATAAATTAATCAACTCATAAATAAAACAATAAAAAATAAGATTATGTAATAGTAATTGTGTAATAATTACAAGTTTCAATACTGTATATTAGACTTTGAAGAGCTGTAGCATATCAGTGAATGAGGTAGAAAACTTCCAATTGATTGAATTCACGTGAATTATTTGCATAATGTTGTTTAAAATATATTAACTTGCTTTAAGGACTAGATGCAGTCCTGTTATTGAAGCTTGTATCGATTTGTACGTAACACAATAGTCGAAGTCTCCGTTCAATCAATATTTTAGATTTTAAAATATGTTTAGCAAAGTTAAAATAACTGTGTTATATTCAAATCAAATTCTATATAAAATTTATGATTATTGATCAACCTCAACAAAATTTTTAGGCCCTTAGATTGGATTCCACATAGAGTTCAAAACAAATATAAATAATAGGTTTATTTAAAACCTGTTAAAAACTAAATTTTACTGAATATTTGTAATTTTAGACAAAAATTAAGTTGCAACCAATTGCAACAATGATAAAATTAAGAATGAGACATAGTTTTAATAAAATTCACTTTTTAAACTACAAAACCTATCTTTACTATAGAATGTGTAAAAACAGATAACCTACTTCAATGGATTTAATGCTTTCAATTGGAAGAGTGCGATTCAATCGTGCAATTGATACAATTTGCTTTTAATTTAGAAAAGACAGGGTCTGAATAACAAGTTGCATTTCCTGATGGTTAATTCATTGGTAACTAATATAGACTTTTAGAATGTCGAAAGATTACTATATTTCTATTCTTGATATATCAGACAAGATATTTTCAAATGAAGCTCCACATTTATCGTCATCTGTATTTTTTAAAAAACATGAATCTGGACGTACGGACGTTAATCTTGATTAATAATACCTGAGGCTTTGCAACACTTCAGACGTAAAAAATTCTAGATAAACAAAAATATCTGAAAGAGGATTTCATGTTTAAAAGGATGAACCGATTTTGGTCTAATTTGGTAATTTGGGGTAGTTTAAGAGTTGTCTGGTTTGTAAAGACTTTGTTTGAATATGATGTTAGAAACTCATATTTAAGTAACTAGGATTGATGATTTGATACAGAAGCAGAAGATAAAAAACTGCAGACGTAGAATCTATATCAGTTTCAGTATAAACTTATAGACAGATATATGAATTATTCATTACCATCCAATATTTACATCTGGTCAACGACAGTTATGACAGTTAGTGGCTTCTATGTCAAATGTCTACTCATTCACTTCTTCTTTTCCTGAATTAAATTATAAATATTATCATTCTTATCACAATGATTTTCTTCTATGATAAATTTATTATTAATCCATAAGCTGTAAACGTAAAACGTCTTTCTTATTCCGTGAAAATAATCGAAAGAGGAATCGTCACGTAAAATATATCACCACTACCAATCACAAAATACTTAGCTTGCAGTTCAAACATCATTCACCAATCAAGTGAAATCATTGAGCGAAAGACGAGTGACAATCGTTCTAAAATGATTAATATATTTTTAAATGAAGGGATATGTATAAGTACTTATCTTAATTTATTTTGAACAAGTGACACGCATTAAACCAATCCATAAAAAGATATGATAATACCTCGATAATAGGCGAAACGTCGTTACCAGTTGAAAAACAAAACAAAGGTAAATAACTTATTAATTGAATTTATTTACACTAACACTTTCTCAATTTTCGTTTTTCTAAAGAAAATAAAATTGCTATTAATTACATCAACATTAAATAAACAACATATCACGACATATTTCTATCATGACATTTCTATCTGATAATTGTAACTATAATATATGTTAGGCTAAACAGTTTCACTGGTCCCCTGGTCATTTTAAGACGTGCGGAATGTAAATGTATCGGAATACACTCTATCGCTCATGTATATTATATCAGGGACGATTTATTGATATATGAGTATACAAGTATATAGGAACTATCGTTGAACTTTGTCCTGTAAATCAACCTTTACACAAATTTATTGAATCTTATGACCTTGACAGAAAAATTCAAACTGAAAAACTACACTCTCAAGGTAGACTTAATTGCCCTGGATAATTAAAAAAAATTTACTACATTGTTTTATAAAGTTGTCTGAGTATTAAGGAAACAGAAACACATTCAAACCTTCACCTAACGTCGGCCATTTTGAAATTAACCGTATCTCCAATTAAATGTCCAACACTCGTGTATTCTTTTTAAGTGTCTTCTATACCACTGTGAACTACAAATAGATACCGTTTTACTATAGATCATTTAACTCATTCAAAATAACAGACAATTTATAATTATTAAATTAATACCCCTAAACTATTTTTAATAAACAAGTGCTTGAAAAAAAATAACAGTGATTATTCACGATTGTCTCATGATGTAAACTTTATTTGTTCTAAGTGTCTCACGAGACTAACCTAACCTAACCTAACTTCTGGCACCTATGCATACATATTTCGACTTGAATCCAAGCCAAATTACTATTGTGAAAAATTACTAACCCAAATAAAATGACTTGCAATTAATTCTGTACTAGTGTACTGAATACTTAATATAATAATAGAAGACTGGATAGTCCAGTCATTATTGAAGTATCGATATTTTATGACGGTGGTAACTTAAACACATGAAACTGCAATATCATAGAAATAATAACAAATTAACCTTGTATAAATTTCTTGTAACTTCAGTCGATATCTACATTATGACATGTTTCAGAGTAGTAACTCCATCATCAGATATACTTTTAATTGTTCACTCTGAAGAGCTCGTCGCACATTAAAATGTTTACAATTATATAATACTTAAACCAACACAAATATTAGTTAAAAGAAGTACTTCGCCGGACAGACCAGGGTGTACACCTAGTGAAAGACACGATTGTTTTCATTCATTTTTGTGTTAGTGTAAGTGTTTTATAATTATAAACATTTTAATGTGTAACGAGCTCTTCAGGGTGAACAATTTAACGTATATCTGATGATGGAGTTGCGACTCTGAAACATTTAGATCTCGACTGAAGTCTCAAGATATTTATACGAGAAAATTTATTATTATAAGATTTAATTGTGACTTGTTACTACAAAGATAGTTGTGTATCTTTCGAGCATGTTAGTAATAACTACCTAAGTATAAATGTGCTGTTTGGATATGTTACAGTAAGATGACCAAGGGACCAAGGTGGACACATAAATATCAACTACGCGGTACTACAGTACTACACAGAAGCACAGGATTTTATTGGCTGCAGTTTCCTAGCTCTATTGATTGGTCGATTGCGTTTTTAAATTTTTCCCCTGCTGTGAACTTGTGTTTAAGATAACTGTTAAATAATCGCATAAGCTTTATGTCTTGGAGTTGACTTTTTTTAATATATGTCAAAAATATATATGTAGAAAACCCTCAGATTGAGTACAATTTATTTTTACAATTGGCTTTATTACCATCCTCGCTTATGACATTTTTGAAAGAACAAAACTAGGATAAATTGAACTTGGCCAAAAGAAAATAAAGTAAATGAAAGTTGTACAAAGTTTCAATGTTGGCAAGATTGGGACAAAAAACAATGTAAGGAAATAAAAGGAGAAGAAAAAGTCAAATGTAAACATGAGGGCTGCGCTAGTTTCTACAAATGGGATTAAGCGAGGGAGATAGGTGAGCTTAGCTTTTTCCAGTAAGATGGAGGTAGAATTTCAACTTAACCCTTAAGTACTATGGAGGTTTAGAGTAACGTAAATACTATAGAGGGGTCTGTTAGACCTCATAGGAAATTTTAAAGTTTGGTAAAAAAAAATTTACTTTTAAAACTTGCTCATGGCCAGATTTGTTGCTTGTATATTTAAATATAATGTGGCAATTATTAATCTTAATTTTTTTTAAATTTCGATTTTAAAATTATTTTTTCCTAAACCTTTACAAAAAGTGCATAGTTTTGGCTTTCATTTTTTTTTTTGGGTACCTATAATTTGTAAGGACGTTTATTACCTCTACACTCGTTTGTAAGGGTTTCAAAAAGTAGAAAAAAATTCTATAAATACTGTATAACACTTATCAACCTTATTTTGAATGCCTAAATTTTGATAAAAAAAAGAGTTTAAAAACACATAGGATTAAAAAAATTACGCAAATACTATGGAGGGTTCTCTCAGACCGCAAAAATATATTTAGTCACAACCTTACAAATACAAGAAAAACTTTGAGAAATATGTTGAAAAATATTATATATATTGTATATAAACTAATATATACAAAAACTATTTCAGCGAAGATATAATATATACAAAAAGTTCTTCAGCAAAGCTCATAATACAAAAATAACGCCAACACTATGGTACATCACTGAGACCTCTCCGTGCAAAGTTAAAAATCACTTAACTACTATGGACCGTCCGCCAGACCTCAAATCGCTTATAACACATGAACAAGTAAACTAAACGTAACCACTTTTTCACATGTCAATGTCAAGGCCAAGATTGACAGCTACTGGGAAAGGCTGGCTCGTGGTTATTAGGGATTGGAGGGGGGAGGGCGGTAAACTTCTGAAGCGGTCTCACAGACGTTCCATAGTACTTAAGGGTTAACTCTACGTACATGTTTCTATTTCTAAACAGTACAGATTATTTAACTTACGTTTGTCTGTGGTTATTGTTTTTCCATTAAATTTGATCAACTCATATTGTAATTCACATAGATTATTAACAAAATCATATTTTTTTTTTTATATTTCCATTTCCGTATATATTTTTTAAATTCAGTTTAGTTCATCTTCCAAATTATTCTATAAAAACACATTATTATAAAACAAAAAAAACCTTGTAATTTATAAATGTTTCTTTTATCTCTCTTACATAAAATTAATAGTTATTTGTGAGCAAAGTGTCACTTTTTTAAATGAGAGAAAAATGTTGACGCACGAGGTTTGCCGAGTGCGTCAATTTTATCGAGTTTAAAAAAGACACTTTACTCACGAATTGCACATTATACTTTGTCTACAGTTGTTATTTTGTTACCATTGTTTTCCTTTAGCCATGACAAAAAACGGTTCATACTGGCGGTCGTACGTTTTCTTTGATTTGACAGGAAGGAGATTTAGTATAAGGTTGTTAGCTTTTTCCGCTAATTTAGGCGGGGTATTTGACAGGTTTTCATCCTCTGAACTGTCCATATTTTAAAACTAACTACACAAAATAGCAGTAGTGCTAAACAACACATCAACACTGAGTAGAATTTCTCACGTCAAAACTGAGGTTATTTATGAATATTACAAATAACTTAAGTGTATCGTTGAGGAAACGGGATTGCCAACTTCAAAACTCAGCAAACGAAAAATACTCTCCGTGTACATACACCGTCAATCATCTTCATGAATAATTATTACTTCCTTTTTCAACTCTAAAACGTTGTTTTGTTGTTTATTTATGTTATTTTACATATAAGAATTAATCTAACCTACATACGGGACATTTCATTTATATTATAAATCAATTCAAATAAACTTAACCTAAATTTCGTTTTGTTCGGTTGCCATTCGGAGTGAGCAAAGTAGTGTGCAAAGTGAAACTGTTGAGAAATCAGCTGTTTTGCAAACTAATTTAAATGAACAAAATGCCACTTTGTCAACAACTGTAGACAAATATAAATTTATGGGGAGCATCCTCCCATCTCTGTTAACTATAAGAAACTAAAATACATTTAAAAAGAAGAAGAACTTTAATAATACATAGCTGTAATTTTAAGATATTTTATTTGGTATTATAGACATTTTACCCAAAGGAAATATTTTTGTTTTGTTTTGTTTTTGTTAGTGCTTTATAAAAGTCGTAAAATTGTGTATAAAAATTATTAAAATATTATTTTTATTATTTTTTTAATTATCTGGAGTCAATGTGTGTTTCAGTGTCCTACACATGTGTACCAAATTTCTCCATTCTAGCATAATCAGTTTCTTTAAAAAAATGTATTAAAATTTGAAAAACACTGTTTTTCGGAAACGCAAATTATAAAATAGGGTAAGAAATAATACATGAACTAACGTTTAGTAGTGCCCTCTGGTATATTTCCCTCACTTCATTTTCCTAACATTTATCCTTCAGTTTTTATCTTTAGAAACTTTTTTTATCGACACTTTCTTTCTATTGCTTTTTCGACTCTTGTTATTCGACGGTTATGAAGAGACTTCATACCCTCCAGGCAATTGTATTTTTCCTGTAAGTCCAAGAATTTGAAAATTAGATACTTGGAGACCTTGTTATTATTTTATCCAGAATGGCATTATGTAGTTCAAATTTTAATATATTAACCCTAACAAAACGTATCCGACTTCAGAAACGTTGATCATTTGCTAGTTCTGCTTTTCCTATACGAGCACACTTAACCAACAAAATAGAATTGACAAGGTATTGAAACATATGTTTTATTGCAACACCACAGATGGGAAGTAAGTGTAGTCTTACTTGTCATGGAAGGGTAGAATTTTCTTGGCTTTTTTTACTCATACGATTTTAGACGAATGCCTATTCTCTTTTGCACATGGGCCACACTTTCTTTATTTTGAACTTGGAAAATGGACCATAGTACAAGACAGTACAATTACTATCAAAGCCTTTACGGCCACCATCTCTCAGATAATGTTGGTATCGCATACTGTAATTTATTTACGATTTTCTAAAAATCTTCATCACTTCCTGTACATCCATTTCTCCACCGGTTCAAGAGTAATTTATCCCATAGTTTTCATCATGATTATTTTGAAGCCTATCTTTACACTTACAAAGCTTAGCCTTTATTTGATCTCTCTTAAACTTCCTTGTTGTCATTACATAGCCATTCAGTAACGAATAACAACTTTTGCTAGCTGCCATCAAATGCAGCAGCAATGTCTCGGTTTCCTGCGTTTTGGCAGACTACTTTAACAACAACAATTTACATACATACTACAAAAAATCTTTGACACCTGTTGAAAGACAGCGCATTTTCAATCACTGTAACCAAAACATATTTAAATCATACACAACACTCATAATGTTAAGACAGACACCTTATTTACCGATAAAGTAAGAAAAGCTCAATGAAATTCATAAGCAGTTTTAACAACAGATATATAAAAAACCAGATGACAAGTAAAAATGGAAATAAGAAGTGTAAGACAGTGGGTTTATGAAAAAATTAGTTGTCTATTCTATTTGCTTTTCAAATAAGGATTATAGCCTTGAAATAGATCTGTTTATGTGTACATATTTTACATATTAATATCTTCTAATATATTTATGCAAAGAATATTTCTTATATTTTTACTATGATTGAAATCATACCTTTTGATTGTTTATTTTAGTTTTTCTAATTCTGTTTCAATATAGCTAACCTCTCCAAATATACTACTTTTACATATTTAATTTTACATTATTGTAATAAGAAATAATTTAGTATATTTGTGTCATTCCACCTATAACCAACATTGCTGACGTTGTATTGCATCGTTAAAATAGCAAATATACAAATATATTTGTATACAAAAATATTTCTGCTGTTTTATGTTCTTTGTACATTTTATAAAAAAATAAGCCTTCATATAATCTATGCAAATAATCAAATAATTAACATTTTGAACCAGTTATAACCAGTTTAGGTTGATAAATTGTAAACAAAATTTTGATTTGCTGCAAATTAAACATATTGGACTGTACCAATTAAAACTCTACACGAGAGTTTATCATGAAATAATTAATTTTTAAAAGAAAAGTAATTACGACTGAGACATGCTGATAAATATTTGATTCAAAATAATATTAATTTTTTTTTTAAATTTTTCCACCTTGAAAACACTGTACATAATTTGAAAAAATGATGACAATTCGTTTATACTTACGCTTCAATTTATGACTTTTTTAATTTATGGAAATTTTGTTATTACGTTTAATAAAATTCAAATTTTAATTGTACTACTCTGCAACACAAACAATGACAAGTTGAACTCTATTACTAATGAATTATTAGCCACTGTATTAAATATTAATTTAAAATGTACAGTTCTTGGTGTAAATTAATGGCTAATTAACGCCTACATTAATTGATTATATCCCACTACAGTCACTCGAAAGCCATTAAAACCCAATCAACAAGTCTAGTAATACATATTCAATTATTAAATTAACCCTGATACAAAATTAATTAAACAGGTTGCCATGAACTTAACAAGGTTTCACTGAGTTTTTGTACTACTAGTCCTTACAATGTCACCGAAACTAAGCGTGTCTGTCAAATTACAGCATTTCTGTTTTTAATTCAAATAACGTCTAGTGACAGCGGGAAAGCATCACATCTATGGTTAGGGATATAACCTAATTTATCAAGTGAATTGTGACAAAGATATATTGTTGAAGTAAATAATACATTGCGTGTAAAGATTATATGTCACTGTTTTGACGTTGTTCACCAAAATAAATACTACATTGTAATCTCACTTAAATGAAATGAAAAATGCAGTTTTTATTCTATATAAAATAAAACACAAAATCCTACAAAAATTACGTTTACTTAATCAAACGCGTTTCAACGACAAATTCTCCATCCTTAGTATTACATGAGCTATGATAGAACTTTGTAATGAAATCTCACAAGTGAAGTTCAATATATATATATATATATATATTACTATATCAAACATATAAAAATTGAAAATATTAAATTAAATTATAATTTAAAATAATTGAACTTCCCCATTTAGTCCTCTAGTTAAAAATTAACTCTTTACTCTATGCCCTTATATAGAGTAAATTGTAATCTCTTTGTTTTCAATTATATTTTATCTTAGTTTCATTATTTCCCTGCATCTATTTTGTGTTTTAATGTGTCTATGTAAATAAATTTTTCTTCTCAGAAATATTATTAAAGATCGAAATACCATATTGATGGGGTAATAGTTTTTGTGAATCTTAGTATCAATTGCTTCTATTTTTAGCTTTCTGGAAATAATTAATCAACATACCTTTTTATATCCTTTGTCAAAAGTAGTTCTATTGTGTAACTGCTACAACTGTTTCACCATAACATGAGGTATCTTCAGGTATAACACTGGAAAACTTTATACATTTACACTATATGTTACACGCATGCTTACAATATTAAAATATATGCACTAAAATTATACCACAAATAAAATAACTTTTAAATTTTAAATTTGAGCTGTGGCCACCACGTTGTACTTCTCTTGCTACTAGTAGCCGTTCGCACCAGTTAAAATACGTGGGGTCGAAAATGGGACATAAATATTTATAAACAATTATTGTCATAGATAGTTCTTGTGAATTCTATGACGCCTACTGCATAAAACTAACTAATCTCTATTTATGTTGTGTATTTACTTTACTCGTACTTTTTTCCAATATCCCGTTAACAATTGAAATTTTATCTTTTATTTGTTTCCCGCTCTTTTATCGCCTTTTAACTTTCGCCTGGTTTTATTTTCATTTAAAAGTATAAATGTCAAGTTGTGTCTGTTTGTGTCGTTTTTACTATAAAAATTGTGATTTTTGTCCATATCTGACAGAGTTAAAGAGTATTTTAATATTATAAGAGAACAATTATAGAGGTTTTTAATTTACTTATACAATGAACTCTGCTTAATTTTGTTAGTAAGTATGAAATACTTTAAATATACATAATACATTTTATTGCAACTCCTAATAAACGTAAAAATTCCTCTTCGAAGCTTTTGTTATTTTATAAAAGTAGAGAAATAAAAAAGAAGCCCGTAAAACTCCTTGTATCTTACAATAATAGATTATTAGGTTTAAATAATAGATTATGAAATAGAGAAAATCAATACCATGTCGAAGATATAATACGAATTTTCGTGAGGGAATTAGTAAAATAACTAGAAAATAATGATATTGAAGTTGAATGGGATGAATAGTTTTAATAATTGAGTAAGTGAAAAAGAGGATTTATAAACGATGACTGAGCTCCTGTCCAACAGAATGCAGGAAATGTACGGCAGAGAAGAATAATATAGGTGAAGAAAGATTTTGTGAACAGAAACTTTATTCAAGTAATTGTTGTTATGTTTAGTTGGACGAAGCCTTAAAAGTTTTGGCCAATCCTTAACAGAATTGGTAGTTTTAAGAAAGAAGTTTTGTCCATGAATCAGATTAGTATTAGATTGAAAAGTTTCAATAGTTAATTGGTAACAACCGGTCAGGTGGAGAGTTGTAATGTCCGTTATGAATATTATAAAATATGTATTAAGTCCTAACAAGCTACACTCGATTACCATTTAATTAAAATTGATTGAGTTTACTTCGAAAAATATTAATTTTATGTTTTAGTTTATTTTTATTAATCTAGTTAATTTTGAGTTATCAAAAACTGTAAAAAGCTTCCCGATATAAGACAAAATATACCCACATATAAAATTTTGTTAAAATATGTCCACGCATTTGTGCCCTAGAACATACGACGGAACATACCCTCTACATATGACGGACAGACATCATTTCAAAAATTACTTTTTAAAGACTCAGGGGACCTCAAAACAAAATATATCCGCAAAAAAGTCAACTTAAATTTTTTAACTTACCACAAACTTTATTTGAAAAATCCTTCCAACATTATAAACAAGTTATGTCCAATTAATCTAACAAAATAAAATGTATTCCTGACGTTTAAGTAATCTGGTACATGTGTTCCTAAACAATTGAACCATAAGAATACAAATCACTCAGCCTATGTAAGTGGTGAATGTAAAATTCCAATTGGGATCTAGTAGACAAAAAATCTTCACTTACACACCTAACAAGACCTATTTACTTTACTACTTCTTTTCCAAATGTCCACCTAAAAGAGAAGTCTACTAATTATACCAAACAATGCTTGATTGTACCCATTGTTTATTATAAAATTTTCAACAAAATCTGAGCTATCCCAAGTATGATAATTATTTTCTCAAAATTCCCTGTAACTATTCAATTCTTGGAAACTAATCTAATTTCATATCTGCTCACTTTGGACTGAATGTTTATCGATATTACGAACCATAGGTTGTTAAAAGTTCTACTGATTTCTTAGTGGCTATTTACTGTTACCTAACTCCTTCTTCATTGTTACTAAGTATTCAGTTTATGGTAAAGTTTTATAATTTATTTTTATGAACACTTTTTATTATATTTCAATCACTACGTGTATTTATCCTTTTTGCAAAGATCAGCGAATCCTCAGAAAAACTTAATATAAAGAATTGTTTATTGGGAAGAGGATTCCATTCTTCTTATCCTTAGATTCAGAATTTGTTCAAGAAATATTTTATTCATTGCTGGTATTATTGGTTCGAGAAGGGCTTTTCTTTGATTTGAAGCTATTGAACATTTTATTTAAACAGATAAACTGTAGTAGCGTAGTTCTTCTCTCCTTATGACATACCTTCTGTTATTATTTTTTCTTACATAATAACTAAAAGAAATACTTGTTTTTCCTTTCATTTAACTATTGTATTGTTAACAGTGGTACACAGAAACCCATCTTCATCTTCCTAAACTCTTCCTTCATTACCATTTAATTTGAAGTTAGCAAACCAATGTAAACATTTCCCAATAAAGAGACATATTCTCTTCGGAAGATATACATTCAAATAAATCAAATTAATGTTTTAAAAATAAATCAAAATTTATTCAAAACAGATTGAATCCATCAGACTATATTATTCCAAATTCAAGATGGACGTCAAGAAATTAGCAGTGATAAAAATTAGTTATGGAGCATATTGTACTTTTAACAAATAAAATGGACAAGGCAAAACCACACGACTTACGGTCCGGAGGCATATAAGGGCAGTTATTTGTATAAATTCAAAGTCTTTTAAGCGGAATTATAATAGTACAGGCACGAGTGTGAAATTTAAAGTTTCCTTAGTTTTAACTAAGGACCCTTATAAAACGAATTCAATAATAAAAATGCAATTCATCTTATTTAACGGCTATTGAAGTGTTTCTCCCTCAAACTCCTAAAATCTGCTTTGAAATCCCGATAATTATCTACTGATTAATTATCTACCCATTTCTCAATCTGTGATTACATTAAGTCGTATTCGTCATTTAAAAAACTATAATATATGATTTCCAACTGTAATTTATTTTCAATTCTAAATAATTTATCTTCATATTGTTAATCAACTATCTATTCTGTTCAAGTTAGAAGGGGTGGGATATGATATGAGACACTTTAAATTTAACCTAGCGCCAACATATTAAATTTTTCGTCAAATAAATTTGCATATTAGTACTGTAATCAGAATAATTTCTAGTTTTATCTGATATATCACACATAATATTTCTAAAAAATTCAACCTAATAATCTTTACCGGTTAACTACCCCTATCGTCATTTCATTTGTTACCGCTATATTTTTCTATGTGTGAATTCATAAGAATATAAATAGAATGTTTAAAAATTTTTAGGATTTATCGTCTTATCTGTGTAGACGAGTTGTGATTTATAGAGAGACAGAAGGACAGACAAAGTGCGTGAACTTATAATGGTTCTTTGTTTCACCTATAAACTCTATAATGAAACCATTCATTTAAAACAAACGTGAGTAATTTAAAAACTCAATCTAGACTAAGTTTCCTCGGAAGATGATTAATAAAAATTAAAAACTGATTATCAGAAAGTTAATTGTGATCAATTTAAATTGACTTACTTACCGGCAATCAATCAATTTGTCAGTAATTGTGGTTTCTTACAACATTTTACTTAAATTATGATTGATTCGTCAGATACTGTGGACATTAAATATTGACAGTGTGTGGTGGCAAATATTGAGAGACTGACACACACATATATATATATATATATATATATATATATATATATATATATATATATATATAAGTCAACACCCACTGACTGATCACGAAATCTTTGGATCCAAGAAGCTTAGAGCTATGAATTTTTTAACATGGTTTGTGGTAGTCTGTAGATTGGTACTAAGAAAGGGTTTTGAAAATGTTCTACTACAAGGGTGTTTTACCCCTAAAACAATTATCATATATTTGTTATTTATGGGTCGACTTTAATCAAAATAGGTGTGTTGCTGTATTTGTGCATAATTTTTTCCATAGTACCACCATTAGAGTTGTGCTACAAAAATTATTTTTTATAAAACTATCTCAACTATACCCAGGTGAAACTGAGGCCATCAGTTAGTATCCCATATTTTTCAATGTTGAATAATTGGAAGTATAGTGTTTTTATATCTTTTATTATATTGCTTTTTGTCTTACGGCATATTAAAAGCATGGAGGATCATATAAAAGTACATTTCAGACTGATGTCCTTAAAAGATCAATAGTTCATTGGTTTGACTAGAAATATTAACATATCTCAATATTAGATCAGTGGAACTTTGTATGGACACTTGTGAAATGTTGTTGATTTTAGTATTTTATCATACTATGGACGCATACTAGAGAAATGGGTTTAAATAGAAACAAATGAATTATACGAAATTACTTTAAGAGAGCATTAATTTTTATCCCTGAAAATACTTCAGGGTTCGAATCCTTTGTTGGGTAATTTTCGTTATATTTTGTTTAAACGAATTACTTCTATTAATATTTTAACTTATCAAAATTCCGACAACAGAGACTTTTCAAAATTCTGCATTATTATCAACAGCAGTTTTTGATCATCTATATTGGATATATTTGTTACTAGGTGTGGTGTGCTAATAAAAGCTTATGCGTCTTACTTTTTTTTTATATATATTTGCTGTTCACCTGTCTCTGCGAATTGTTGAAATCGGTTTTTCATCAGAACATTTACAAAGTTTCGGTAATAACTTCTCTCCCTTAAATGTCAAAATAGGTTATTATAGCTTTCTGTGTTAAACTTTAAAATTATTTATCATCAAATTCCCACTTTCAGTAGCCTGTTACATAACTGTAAACACGCGTGTTATTTATATGTATGAAAGAAAGCACTCTGGAATTGTGTTTGAAAGTAAAAACACAAATTAGAGGTTTTTGTTGCAAAACGTCGCTAATATACAGTAATGCGATGTTATTGTTGATACGTTGAAAATGCTTTTAGTTTCAGTGCTTAGCTGTCAATCGCGTTGATGGACTCATTTCACTGACATTAAGGCTGTGAATTAACGAAATATAGACACATTTCATTCAACACTTTCAAGTTTGTTTGTTTTTGTTTTTTTATGGAGTCTTGATATCTTTAGGTTGTGTATTTTTTCAGTCATGTATGTTTTACATGACATGTTCACTGATTCTACCAAAATAATTTAATACCATTAATTTTAATATAATACAAATTTATTATTACCTTTGTTAGTCGCCATTTTGAATATTGATATATTCAATATTAAACGTAGGACTTGCCGTCTTCAATATTCTGATTTACATTTTTTATTATACAAATATATTGTCTACAAATTTATTATAAACTTTTTTGTTCTTTATACAATGTTCCTTTACAACAATCTACAGGGGACAATTTGAGTCAGATTTTATTCGAATGAAATTCTCGTTTATACTAGGCTTTACAAATCAGAAGGGACATGTTATAACCAGAAAATGATAAATTAAAAAATAATAGGTTTTACTATCATATTTGTTGTTTTACGGTTGGACAGTTAACGTCTATACGATGCCCAATTGTCATTATTTCAGAAAATATTTTTAAAACATCGTTAAAACTATATACGAAAAAATCATAAACGAACAATACAAAGTTTCAACGAACAATAAGTTAATAACACTAACACTGAACGCTCGGGGCGACCTTCAATTGTGACTGATGAACTGAATTCAAGGAAGAAAAACTCCAACAGGATAGACCGGTTGAGTTCATTCTTCACTATAATTTCAAGACCAGTTCTTTATAAAATGTTAGTGATAATTTGGGCTACAGAAAAGTGCATGCCAGGTGGGTTCTTCGAGTTTTGACAGATGAACACCAAAAAAAAAGATGGGAGCTGCATAGAATTTTCTCAGTCGGTACGACATGTGGTGAGGAATTGTTGAACCACACTGTTACTGGTGAAAAGACCCGAATTTCACATACAAATTCAGAAACAAAGCGCCAGACGATGGAATTGCATCGTTCCCAATCCCTATCAAAACAACAACAAAAGCCAAACAAATTCTGAGCACCTAGAAGGTTATGGCTTCAGTGTTTTGGGGTAAAAAGGGCGTCCTATTTATCGAATATATACCTAGAGAGAAGACTATAAATTCAGCAACTTACTGTTATACCCTTCATCGACTAAGTCGCGTCATTCAAAACAAACAATGTTGATTGTTGTCAAGCGGCATTGTGCTTCTTCAAGACAACGCCCGGGCTTGGCCCATAATGGTACCCATCGATATAAATAATAATGGATCGCGTGCTGCCGCTTCACAACCCGAAAGAGTCGCCGGTGGTTGCGTTCTGGACTTTGAAGGCTGAAATGGCAAAATACTCTAACATTGTCTCGCGGAAACTATCCTAAACTTTTAGACTTTACAAATACGTTTCAAAGTTTTTAATGAGAATTATAATTCTTCCAAACGAAATGTCCAGTTTGGAATAGTTGATAAAAAATAAAAGAAACATTAGATCAAGATACACATGAATAAGTTTAGCTTTTATACATGATTCACCTATCGATATAAACAATTATTGATCGCCGCTCTTGTAGCACCAAAGACAATTATACATTTTCTTTATTCTATTAGAGCACTCAGTGAAAAGTATAAAACAATTGTATCCAATGACACTTTTGCCTTTAATTTGCACACAAAATTACCTTAATTCAGGAAAAATACCTTACAAAAACAAACATTCTTAAACATTACTATACAAAACACGTTTTGTTAACTTTTTTTGCATGCCAACTTTTGAATGTACAGCTGCTAATGTTTCGTCTTTTGCTTTGCTAAAACAAATAATTTAAAAAAACAAACTACCAATCGATTTTACTAATTTAATTTCGTGGATATCTTCCCAAAGTCCACGTTCGATAACGTGGCCTTTAAAAACATTTCCTGCTATTCCTCTACAGGCTTCCAAAATGATTTTCTGGGTGTTTAGTTTATTTCCAACATTTTTATTTAAACTATATGCGTTGTTTATAATCTTAACAACATACAACACATCTGAGGAGGCTCGAACTAACTTTCTGGAAGCAAAGTCAGTAAAATATGTGTAACTACTTAGATTACATTCATCAGCTGTCAATAGCTTATCACAATCCTCACACTTTACTATATGAGCTAACTTCCTTACATTAAACCGCTTATATAATACAATACATTATCTTTGTAGTAGGATTCCGTAGTCATTATACTTTGGAAATTGCAAATTTCTTCTTTTTCACTTTCCAGCAAGCAGCAAGCGTGGATGAACAATGATTACTGAGACGATATCCTGCCAAATGTAACCTGTATGTGACAGAGAGAGGTCAATCAGCTGTTAAACATCTGTTTACCCAGGATTTCCCGCGCGACTCGTGCTAAACTTATCTAGCAACAACACGGTTTCGCGTTTATACCTTGTCAGCCTGCAAAACACCGTCGATGCAACCCGCAACACGTAGCAGTGTGCGACCGGAAAACTGAACTCGTGCCTTATGCTGCGCGCGATCCAGTATTATTTATATCAATGTGGTTACCATATTTTCCCCAAATGTGGTGATTTAATGGGGTGGAAACCACTATGAAAACGACACCTAACTGATTGTGGAAGTTAGTGAGTAGTTTAACAACTTGGCGGCAACGAAGACTGCAGAAGGCATAGAAAATTTGTTGAAATTTGAACGGCGACAATGTAGAAAAATAGCTAAAGAAAACTACAGTTAGCAAGTGATTTAAAAGAATCAAAATTCATATTTACTGTGGTACTAAAACTTGATATTAATCAAAACAATATACTCTCAAGACAGTTTTTCGAAACAAGCAATAAAAGTAGAGAATTTATTTAAATATAAACACCCACCAGGTTCCCTAGATACATCTCTGATCACATTCGAAAATGTTCCACCAGACCATGAGCAGTTGGGAGACCCTGCAGAGAATTATATCAAATGATCAATCTATAACTACAAAATACATATATTTTATTGTTTTTTGAAAATGTTTCAAATGTTTCTGCGCAAATATCTCTAAATACAAAGTTATCAAATTGTCTATATATCTCTAAGAACTACCGACATAATATTCTTTGAGGTCAAGTTTGTATTAGTGCCAAAATAACCTAGTAAAATTAGTTATTAGATATTTCAACCTAGGAAAACTTGATTACATGAAGGAAATTTATGTTTACCAGGGCGAATAAAAAATTCCACCTATTTAACATAAATTAATTAAAATTATGTTTACACAAATAATATACGTACTACGTTATCCTCACAATATTGAATAATAAAATCTTCTCTCCCCCCCCCCCCCCCCCCCGATGGGAATAGATGCTGAATTAAAGTTAAGAAGAGTTAGTTCATTGATGCTATTTTAAATAACTATTGTAGAAAAAACTATAGTTTAACAATTATATTTAATTGTAAATATATACATAGAGAGAGAGAGAGAGAGAGAGAGAGAGAGAGAGAGAGAGAGAGAGAGAGAGAGAGAGAGAGAGAGAGAGAGAGAGAGAGAGAGAGAGAGAGAGAGAGAGAGAGAGAGAGAGAGAGAGATTGATTTGATTTGATTTGATTTGCCTTTATTTAGGGGCGAGGTTAGGACTGTATAGTCCTCTCTACCACCTAACCCCATACAACATAACAACATATTATATAAAAATATAAAATATAACTTGATAATAACAAAAAAAATTTAAATCGATTAAAAATAACTAAGATAATATAAAAAATTAACAAACTTAAAATTAGCTACAAAATGAAATTAATAATTTAAAATAAAATAAAAAGTAACAATCTTAAATTTAAAGTGACAAAATGAAAGTTATAACTTAAAATAAACTAAAAATAAACAAATTTAAATTTAAACAACGTAATAAAATTAAAAATTTAGAAACAAAAATAAAATAAAATGAAATACTGTAGCTTACACTTGTAGATACAGATAAATACAATCACACATACACACAAGCACATTCATACATAATAACATTTAAAAAAGACACCACATAATTAAAAATCACTATTATTACTACATAAAAGCTAAAGAAAGTAACAAATACTTATTTCAATCATTCACACTTATTACAACAAAAAAAAAATTAATAAAATAAAATAAAATAAAAAATTAAAAAACACTATTCCGCCACACCCAGGGACGAGGACACCAAATCCATTCTATTCAAAAAGAAAGTCTTAAGTAATTTTGAAAACTGGACACGACTGTCAACAGTTTTAAGTGACTCTGGAAGTAAATTCCACAAGCGGCAAGCGGACACAGTAAACGATTTATTAAACATAACAGTTCTATGTAGCGGTATCATAAGCAAAGTGGAACCTCTTCTAGTGCTCCTTGCACTGATATCAGAGGTGAAAACAAACTTTTCTGCCAAGTAATTCGGCACTCCAGTTTTTAGGACCGAATGCAAGATAATTAAAATATGAAATGATCGGAAATCGTTAAGTTTTAGAAAATTAAGTTCTTTATAATAAGGAGTTACATGAGCATCGCGTTTTAAGCCAAAAATAAATCGCACGCAGTAGTTCTGTGCCCGCTGCAACCTGTTAGCCAGAACAACAGACATGTCATTGACTACAGTGTCACAATAAGAAAAGTAAGGAAATATTAAAGTCTTTACTAGGAGTGCTCTAATTTGGAGCGGCAAGCAATCTTGCATTTTTTTCAAAGAGTGGATCCCAGCAAAGACCCTGTTACACGTCTCAGTCACGTAATCATTCCAAGTCATTCTACTGTCAATTATTAGTCCCAAGTCTTTCACTCTATCATAGTAGTCCAAAAAATGATTGTCAAACTGGATTCTGGGAAATGTCGTTACATCTATTTTATTTAGTAGTCGAGAATAACCCAAGATTATTGGCTTTGTCTTAGCTCTGTTAATCGAGAGTCCATTTTTCTTAACCCACAATGAAACATTTTTCAGATCATAATTTACATTATCCACTGCTCTATCAATATCGCCAATTTTAAAATGCAAATATACTTGAAAATCATCAGCATACAAATGAAATTTACAATAATTCAGCACAGTATGAATATCATTTATATACAAACTAAACAACAAAGGTCCCAATACTGAGCCCTGTGGAACTCCACTACAGACATCCCTCCAACTTGACCTATCATCACCAACACTAACGCACTGACTTCTGCCAGAAAGATAGGACTCCACCCATGCAATGCATATAGGCGCCAAACCCATATTTCTTAATTTCACCAAAAGCAATGAGTGGTTAACGCAATCAAAAGCTTTAGAAAAATCCAACAAAGTTAGGATAGTCAGTTCTCTACGATCCATTGCTAACCTCACATCATCAGTTACCTGAAGCAAAGCTGTGGTAGTACTATTTCCAGTGCGAAATCCAGATTGTAGTGGACTGAGTATGTTATTTGATTCGAGGAAATTAGTCAATTGCTGTTGCACTATACGTTCTAGACATTTAGATAAAGCTGGCAATATACTTATTGGTCTAAAATCAGATAAACACGAAGGTTGGGATATTTTACCAATAGGACGGACAAGTGCGGACTTCCAGACAAGCGGATAAATACCAGTTGTAAGCGACAAGTTAAATAAATTTACAATAACAGGCAAAGTAAAAGCAATAGTTCCTTTAATAAAACCAATAGGAATGTCATCCACACCAACAGCATTAGAAGTAAGTCTACGTATAGCTTTAATGACATCAATTTCTGAGACTGGAGAGAAATTAAAAACTTTATTTGATAGACAATGGAGGCCTTGTAAGGTCAATATATAATCATTTATAGACCCATTATCTGTGGCTAAAGGAGTTACGAAATAATTATTTAAATCTTCAATTGACACATTTACCGGATGGTGACTTTGTACTTTACCTATACCTAATCCTTTAATACCACGCCATAAAGCAGCAGAGGATTTGTTTTTGTTAAAAGAAGTATAAGAATATCTAATTTTAGCATTTCGTAGTTGCTGTTTTACTTTGTTTCTAAGGCCACGATAGTGCTCAATGTCATTAATATTTTTTGTTTTCTTCGATTTACGGTAAGCA